>JAWMAG010000004.1:15070000-15670000 GCA_037013455.1 Ceratitis rosa
GTCAAGATAAAGTGGAAAAGTGGTCTCACAGCAACCAATGAAAAGATCGAAGAGGTAAATTTGATTGGGAAATCGTAAATGATTTTAAAGTGCTTACGACAAGAGGACATATCTGTCTGTCTGTCTATCCATTTGTTTTTCCGTCTATTATCGGGTAGTCTACAGTGCAGGGAAACATACAAATATAAAACTAGGTGCCTCAGATTATCACTTAAGGTGTTATTCGAAGTAACGAGGCTCAAGAGAGCCATATTTTTTTTTTTTGAATTTGTTATGGGAATAGTTCTTATTGATCAATTAGAAGAGGTAGCAATTCACATGAAGTTTTGAGAATGTCCCAAACGAATCTAAAAAAAAGCCTTTGGCGGTGATCTACATTTCGGCGATTTGGATTATCAGCAATAAAAAACTTACTGGTTTTTTTAGGCGATAGAATAATGAAGGTCTTGAACGAAGATGATCGAAAATATAATATTAATTTTAAACACAATAGCGTCTGTTCGAAACAAAGATTCATTCTTCATTGAAGCTTAAAAAAATATCAAAAAAATTGTAATAATTTATTGCATTGTGTTTCTTCGACCAATAATACACCTACAAGGATTGCTTAAACTTTTCAGACCGATTTTTGAGAAATCGACACCATTGACTATGAATTTTTTTTTCGATTTTTTGAAAATTCTAAAAATCTGACATACTTTCTTCTAATATTCAGGCTTATAGATACTTTGAGCTATCTCGAAGCCATTATCCTCAGTAAGAGTTAACTAGTAAATGCATAACTTTTAAAGTTTCAAAGCTCTTTTCTAATACCTCATAAGTTTTAAGGGGCTCAAGCATTGTGACAACGAAAAAAAGGTGATTTTAAGAAATTTTTTATAACGAAAACTTCTCTATTGAGTGTTTTACAGTATCAAGGGTATATTTTGTCTATAAATATATATAAAATCTTGCATTCTTGAGGAGATATGCGCTATTTCTCGGAGGTCTGAAAAAACAAGTTTGAATTTTGCAGTCATCCTATCTGCTTTCAAGGGATCTGAAATGAAAAAAGACAAAGAAAAAAATTAAAATTTAGCTTAAAAATCTGACGGTATTTCCATGCCAAAATTACAATTTTAATCCGATCGAAACATCCTTGGGTCACTTTACGCCTGAAATAATGCTGAATAATGTAGGCGATTGGATGATTAGTTTTTGAGTTACAAGTGTGAGTTACATTTGAAAGAAAAACTTACTTGGCGGATCTCACACGTTTTAGGATTACTCCGAAAATTTTACAGTTACGCATCTTGGGTCGAAGTATGTTTTTGTGAAAATATCGATTTTTTGAAAGTATTACACTGGTTGAGCCCCTTAAAGAAACTTGGTTTCTCATATTCTTTATATTGAACAAATTTTCTATTAGTTTTGAATAAAAACTTTATTGAATTGAATTGAACATAGAGCTTTGTAAAGCGTCGTATTTCATATTTTGTTTTATCGGTGGACAAATTTTTTTTTGCAAAAAAGATGACAAGAAATTTTAAGCCTTAATTTAAAAAGTGGAAAATATAAAAATTTTTTTTCATAATTGTTTTTGCGGCCTCTAGCTCACTAAAAAGTTCTAACATAAAATATTTTTTTATATTTTATTTTCTTATATATTTATTTTTTATAATTAAATTTTTTTTAAACATTATCAGTTAGCATATACATATAGGTATGTAGGTAAAGTTTTGCGCTATATTAAGGTAATCCAGAAGATATTGTAAAATAATTTAATTTTATAAAATTCTATAAAAATTGAAAATTTCTTTTAATAAATTATTTTTACTGTACACTACAAATACAAAAACCTCTAAGTGTTGAATCATTTTAATTTTTTTTTTTTATTTTACACGTGTTTGTGAAACCCCTTAATTTATTTGTACCTTTTTTTTAAATAAATTAATTGGGAATTCTTACTGCATTAATAATGTTGTAAATGAAAGGTATTTAACTACTACAATAACAATTTGCATTTATGAAACGAAACGTCGTGCATACCAGTCACCATGGGTCAGCGTCTGGTATGCGAAGCCTGTCACTTAAAAATGTTTATATATGCATGTTGTTGTTGTAAATATTATATATTGAGAACCTAACAAAAACTCTCTGAAAGCAATATTGTTTCCTTATGATTAGATTAGAAAACTTATCGCTTCGATAATTTTGCAATTTACAACTATTTACTATGTTTAGCGCGCAGTGTTTTTTTATTTTATTTTATTTTTTTCACGAGTATTATTATTATTTTTTTGTTTGTTTTTTTTTTGGTTCGATTGGCATTCAAATTGCACTGTTTTTTGTTGTATTTTTTCCACTCATCGCCCGACTGCGCCTCTTCCACCTTCTATAGCACACAAACACAGAGTTCATTTCATATTCGTGAACAGTCAAGTTGTGGAGTTACGGTTGCTCGGGCCGACGATTCATTTGCTTGCGAACGTACAAACGGAACGGTCACTGAAAGAGTTGTAGCTCACTGAGTAGCGTGAAAAAAATTACATAAATCCCAAAAATAATTGAGTTACGAAAGTTCATGTACGTTCGCTTGTATGTATTGGAATATGTGTGTTTGTTACTGTAAGAAAAATTCAAGTGCCTGAAAATTGGCGTAAAAATTAAAAAAAAAATAAAAAAATTTGAGCATAAAAAACTGAAAGTTTATATGAGTCTGTATATGTGTAGTAATAACAGTGTACTCCGTAGTGTAGTGCGTGTGTGATGTCATCATTATAATAAATTAACAATTGACAAGCTTATTGAAGGCAACAGCAACAAATGTTGATTGTTTAACTGAACAACTGACCGACAGCTCCATCGATTGATCCGTTTGCCTGCCTATCTAGCTGACAGCATTTGCAGCAAGTGAAGCAAAACAGAACTCAATCTAGACTGGCCGAAAAAAAAAATTAATAAAAAAAAAAATAAAAATCTAAAAGTCTCATCATCAACATAATTAGACTCACCACAGCAGCATTCGCCACCAATAA
This sequence comes from Ceratitis rosa, assembly GCA_037013455.1. Taxonomy (NCBI): domain Eukaryota; kingdom Metazoa; phylum Arthropoda; class Insecta; order Diptera; family Tephritidae; genus Ceratitis; species Ceratitis rosa. Next base: position 15,073,018 of record JAWMAG010000004.1, read on the forward strand.
TACCACCAACGTCGTCGTCGTCGTCGTCAACGGCATCATCATTACCGAAATCATCACTAAAATAAATGTTGATGTCACAGCGACGCGTCGCTTGTCGGGCGAATGGCGGCGCTGCCCAAAAGCGCAGACGCAAACGACGCAGCAGGACACAGCTACAAAACTATCGCAACCGGGCGAGCGGGCCAACGTAAAAAGGTTATAGGGCAACGACCAAGAGTGACGACAGCAGCGGCGGCAGCCATAATGTCGACTTCTGTAATGGAGTTGACCAAAAGGAATGGTAGTCTTGGTAGTCATGCCGGTTCTGGTGGTAGTGGCGCTGTGACGTTTGTAAATCCAACAGCGGGTAATTGGCACAGAAGCAGTTGTGACGACATGACGCGGTGAGTTTTTGTAGGAAGAGTTCACTTTTGTTTTGTGTATTTAGTTTTTTGGGTGTGTGGAATGAGTTGTCCCGCATGAGTTGGAGACACCTTTGTGTGACTTGTTTTTAGTGGGCGTATTCTTCAATTCAGAGGGCTGCGTTGCGTTGAAGGACGTACGAGTATGTATGCCGTCAATGGAGGCATTTCGATGAGCTTATCATAAATATTTTTAGCTTATTGCGTTTTAAACAAACATTTGTATATGAATATATACATATGTAATGTAGACGCTTTCAATGACAATGCAAAACATTCATTGATCGAATATAAGATATTAAAAATTGGAAATTGAAGAGATATTAAAAAATAAGACGATAAAAAATTAACAATATTTAGTAATTAGATAAAATCATATATTTTACAAAACTTTATTTTTTAATTAAATACAGACAATTTTTCTTGTCGCTTCCTAAACTTCACGTCAATTAGGAATGTAATGAGAGAATCTCAAATAAATTGCTAACGAGTTTAGCAAAATAAACCCATAAAAATTGGAAGTATATATATTTGTACTAGTTGCATACCAGTCCGATTTGTCAGTGTGGCTGAACTTATGCATGCTTTATTAATTTTTTTTACTATGATATGTATTTTTTTTTCAAAAAATACGCTAATATAAGATTTAATTAACATAATTTAAATAAAAAGAACTTGGTTTTGAATTTTTTTACTTTTTATAAATATTTACTTAGCAACTAGTACAGTGTGTACAACAGTTACAAATTGAAATAATATATAAAACCGAGAATATGAAAATTATAGGCAATTAAAAATTAAAACGAAATTGTAAACTATTGGATGAGTGCATAAGTTCGTGCCCGATTTCAAGTGCAAACTAAAATTGAAATTTTTTGAAGAAAGCGCTTTTATTAATCAATTATGTATTCGCCATCATGTTCGGCAATCCACTCCCAACGTTCAACCAATTTACGGATGCCTGATTCATAGAAATCGCGCGGTTTCTCGTTGAAAAAGGTGTCAAGGTGGTTTTTGACGTCTTCCACATTTTTAAATTTTTTTCCATTCAAATTGTTCTGCAGCGATCGAAACAAATGATAATCAGAAGGTGCAATGTCGGGTGAATATGGGGGATGCGGCATGATTTCCCAATTCATCTCCTTCAGTTTGGCCAGGGTCGGTTTTGCAACATGTGGCCTGGCGTTGTCATGATGGAAAAGAACTCCTTTGCGATTGGCCAAAATCGGACGTTTTTCATCAATTGCTTTCTTCAATTCGACCAATTGCTGACAATACTTGTTGGCAGTGATCGTTTCTCCAGCTGGCAAGAGCTCAAAATAGATCACGCCTCGGATATCCCACCAAATGCACAGCAGTATCTTCATCGGATGCAATCCACCTTTCGACATCGGTTCCGCCCCTTCGTGCGCCTGTTTCCATGTTCTTTTGCGTTGAACATTGTTGTACAGGACCCATTTTTCATCACCAGTCACGAGCCGATCCAAAAAAGGTTCGTTTTTGATCCGTCGAAGCAAAGAAATTGCTGTTGACATACGGTCCACTTTGTTCTTTTCACTCAACTGATGTGGCACTCATGTATCGGGCTTCAAAGTGTACCCAACCTTTTTTAAACGACGAAACGCAGTTGATTTGTTGACGTTCAATTCACTGGCAACCTCTTCCGTCGAAATACGTGAGTTATTCGCAACTAAAGTCCTTAGAACATCGTCATCAAGCTCAGAAGGCCGTCCACTGCGATGTTGATTTTCGAGGTTAAAATCTCCAGAACGAAATTTCGCGAACCATTTCTTTACTGTGCGGAGTGCTGGAGCACGGTCCAAATAAACTTCGCGAATATCTTTAGTTGCAACGCCCACTGTTTTTCCTTTGCGGAATTCGTATAACATAATATGACGCATATGATCTTTTTCGTTGTTCATCTTCCATGCGTCTTTTCACTAAGCAACTCAAATCAAAATGAAGTTATTTTCTGCTTGATTTACAGTTCGGACTGTCACCTTTCCAACGATATATAATATGTATATATTTCTTTCACGAGCGCCACCCTCAAACGATTCGTAAAACATCCAGCGGAATCGGGCACGAACTTATGCACTCATCCAATATATATAAAAACTATATAAAATTAGAATCAAACGTAAATTAAAAAAAAAACATAAATGTTAAATGTTTATAAAAAAAAATTAAAACACTAATTAAAACAACTTGTTTTGAAGAGACATAGTAACAGAAAAGTCATGTGACCATATGTATGTAGCTCCAGCTTCTTTAAGGAAGAAATAAAAAAATTGTTGTAAACTAGTCGTAGTGCGACTAGTAGCAAATGTAAAACTTTGTTAACTTTATTTGCTCACACTCACTTAACAACACAACGAAATGTTTAATATAATCAATTTTACAAAATTATTTTTCAAACTAGTTACAAACTAGGTGCAATGAGACTAGTCACAAATGTAAAACTTTATTTGCTCACACATTTTCTTTATTCGCATTCACTCAACAACACAACGAAATATTTAATAAAATCATTTTCACACTCAAGTCAATCAATTACTCAAACTATCAATCAGTCAGCCGTTTTAATTGAACAAACGTGCAATAATTCAATTGATAATTTTTATCAACTCGATTTGTTATTCAATTGCGAGGTTTTGTGTTTGTTTGTACACACGTTGGTTTTGGGCTTTTTGTTGTGGTTTGTATTTTGTCGTTATTGTCGTTTGAGTCCATGTATATTTATTTTTGATTGCTTTATTTAAAAATCGTCGCTACTGTGCATAAAATTGTAAGGGAATTGATTTGGTTCAGAAAAGTATCATTTTTTCCTCTGTGATTTTGATTTGGTTCTAATTTAAAGCTTTTGTGTGTATATATTCTACAGATTCTAAATATTGCAAACTAAAAACTCAAAAAATTTGACCTCTCAAATCTTGTTATGCGTAACTTTGTTCCTTAATATAGACAAAAGTTCAGTTATAATTTTAAAATTTATAAATATTATCAATAATAAATAAATATCTATAAACATTCATTTAATGCATAGGGTAGCACCTACTAGTCTGAGTCTTCGCAATAGCCGTCAAAAGAATCGGAAATTCTTTAACCATTTCACTTTTTTTTTGCAACTCATTGCTATATAGGCACAATATTTTTAATTTTAATTTAATTGTTAAATGTTGCGTTTATAGAAAAATTGTTTTAAAAAAACTTTCGTCAAAGTATGTGAAATATGCCTTTTTTTTAGGCATATGATTGACCTTAAATAAAGTTGCTTAAGTTTTCTAGCAATTTACATTATAACGCTGCTCAGAACTCTTTTCTCTGACAAAAAAAAGGTTATGGAAGCAGTTTTCAACATTTCATAGTTTTTTTAATATTCTACTTCTGATTTTTTTGCTTACTTTTTTATCCGCTCACCTTTAAGTATTAAGCATTATTGTTATATTAATTTTTCTAAAGTATTAACTTTTGTTTTGTAATTTTCTTTTACATTATATTCGAGCCTTCTAAAGCTTAAAATTTAATTTTTAGCATACATTAAAGTTAATGTAGTATTTTAAAAATTATAAAGTAATACACCATTAATTTGCCTCATTACAAAGTCAAAAGTGCATATGTGAGATATACCCACTTTCAGGCATACATTTGTATGTATTAACCTATTAATTAAGGATCTTTAAATTTTCTCCCAGTTCATAGCATAACTCTGTTCAGAACATTGACATTTTCTTGTTGTTTTTAATATTCCACTTCTGATATTTTGTGCGCACTTTATTATTATATCGTTTTTTTAATATTAAATTGTTTTTGTTAAAATTGATAAAGTTATCCACCATTAATTTGCCTCATTGCACCTATTTGTATAGAATTACAAATTTAGAATAAATAAATTATTCTCTAAATATTTACTGTTGCACACAGTCTCTTTCGAAATGTTCGCAAAATGATTTAGTGTCTTCCTTTTACCAACAGACCAACGAAAAACTGTTTTTATGTAGTTATAATGAAGCAATCAATTTGCCCCAAATTGTTTGAAATAAATATGTAAACATACGTGCCTACTTTCAACACAATATACGGCTCGACAAACAAACAACATAAAGAAAGAAGTCAATGGAGCACGAAAAAAGTAAAAAATAAAAACTCAACAGCAAAAATTCAAACAAGAAAAAGAAAACAGACTATCAAGCAAGCAAGTTTACGATGCATTGTAGTCAGCACGTCTAAGCAACAGCTGCTGCTCATTCCCCGCTATTTCCTTCCAAGCTCATCGTGACTTACTTCGTTATCATGTCTGCATACGATTTGCACAGATTCGCTCGACTCTCCTGCCTGTGTTAGACTCTTTTCTTGCCATGCAGTTGTTTTTATATTAACAGTGTGCTGCTGCTGTCGTTGCAGTTGCCATTCACCTCCAAAGACAACAACTAACATACAACAATACAACTTTGTTTTCTTTGTTTTGCTCTCTAAAGAAGTAGTTTTATGCTCTGTACTTCTTTAGTCTCTCATGCTGTTCCAATCGACTCGTTTTCAAAACGCAAACAAAATTTTATCACCGTTGTTGTACTATTTTTTGTAGCTGTTGCTACACTTTGCGTTGATGCAGTATTTCTTTTTCGTATCCTCCTCCCGCCGCTCACTCTTTAAACTGTTTTTTAATGCCCAGAGTTCGTTCGCTCGGTAGCTTTGTATTGCATGTACCATACATTTGTATGTATGTATGTATGTACTCGTATGTAGCCGTGTTGTTTGTCTGCTTTGCTTGACTGGCTCGCTTGCTCCGTCGCTCGCTCGTTCGCTGATTGGCAGCCTGTTGGCTGGTTGCTTGGTTGATTATAGGGCTCGTCAGTATGCTCGCGGTTTGGGGAGCATGTATAGAATCATTTTTATTATTAGTTATGACCTCATCATCGATTATTTTGCGGCTGGTTCCGAATGAAACAACACGGTCGTGTTCCCTCCATTCGGTTTACTTGTTGGTTGTTGGTTGCTGCTCGCTAAAAGACGGCGGCAGTGACTTGTGCGCCGACGACGCATGTGTTGTATTTCTCGTGTTGTGAGATGGCTCCGTCGCTCATATGAATTTATTTTACACTGATTTGTTGGGCTCTCTCATTGCTATATTGCTGCTATTCTTATCGTTAATCGCTCACACTCGCCCAATGCACGACGGCGACATACACAACGATGTACATACGTACATACTCGTACATATAAGCTGTTTTATATTGCCGTTGCAGTGATTGTTGTCGCAATTACAATTATTGTTGTAAACAGCAATTATTGCTTCCGCTTGCAAGTCAATGGGGGACAGCATTTAGTAAGTTGGTCTCGTTGGTGTGTCTGTTAAAGTTGTCTCTTGTCTGCTGTGCTTTACTTTAGCTTTGTTCTCACTGCTTTGCAGGAAGTCGATTTTGCAGGGACAACTCGGCGATCGTCTGCAAATAACGAAGTATTTACGAAGATGTGGCGATACTGTCTTCCTATTGGTTGTTACGTGAATGCGAGGGTGTTGCCAGATTTTTTTCTTTGCATCTATTTTTGACGTGGGAGATTTTTCTTAAGTTTTAAAATATGTGCAGAGGTTTAGAATTTTCTCATGTTTTTTATGGGTTGATCCTTTAAATTTTTAACATTAATTTTAATGAATGTTGGTATATAGGCAACTCCAAGTAAGAAAATTTTGAGATTCTTTCTATCAAAATAATTTTATCCCACTCGAATTGTGGTCTTTGTCATGAGTCTGGAAAAACTTCTTCGCTGAAGCGACTTTCGGCCGCGCCTTCCTCCAATTTGTGGTATGCGTCTTGATGTTTTCCCAACAAGTTGAGGGACCTGCAGTTGATACTAAGCCGCCTCCTAACGGCTGATGTTTTTTTTATGAGGAGCTTTGATTTTCATGTCAATACAAATACAATTTAACTTAATTTTTTATTAATTAATATCAAATATGTTTTTACATACATAATTCTTATAAAATTGTTATTTTTTTTTAATATTTGTAAGCACTGAATAAATAATTAGCGTTTCCTCTCCACTCGAAATTCGATCTCCCAGTTTCCGCCAGACAAATCTCAAGTATTTTTCTCAAAATTCACACCCTTCTAAAATTTGCTACCGAATATTTAATTACATATAACAATTAATGAGCCCTTGATACATACTTATATGTATATCTACATATTTGCCTTTACTTTTACCTAAAAGCACGAACCACAACGCCCTCGCTCCAATTATTGTTTGCATTTCGCTCATTCGGTGCCACCAGCACATGTCGTTTTAGTTTTTTTGTTTGTTTCTATTCTTTCGTTTTTTTTTTTTTTTTTTGCTATTGTTGCCAGTAATGTAGCTTTTACGCTTATGTTTAGGATTAAAATTTATTATATTTCGGCTTATTTTGGATTTTTGTTGGTCGTGTTGGATTTTTGCAGCTGCCACTTTTTTTTTGTGGTTTCTCATAAAATTTTCGTTGTTTGATCGCTCATTTTCTTTCCACTCGTTTACTTTACGCCAATTACCTCAACCGACCCACTCAAATAATAATAATAATGAGTTCGAAAAAAAAGAATGCAAAGCTTCCAAATTTAGCAACTTGCCACCACCAAGTAAACTTTCCAGCATAGCAACAACAATAAAAATATTGCTGTTCATATTAATTTTATTTTGATTTCTATTTTTCTTTTATTCAAGTATTCAAATCTATTTCCAGTTTTTTTCTTTGTTTTTTATATTTGGAAATTTGTTGTTGCTGCTGGTCTTTTGCTGCTGCTTTTTAAGCATGCGTAGGTGGCCAGTTATGCCATCAGCTCTTGAGGCCACTACAAACTGTTTAAAAAGTGTTGGCTGGGTCATTTAACAGCTGGTTTATTACTGAAGTTGTTGATAATGTAATGAGTTTGGAATTTCAATTGGTTTTTGTACAGCAATCCTTGTATGTTGATGTATAAAATGTATATGTAAATGCACATATGTATTGGCATATGCAGACATCATTCTCTATTCTCATCATCATCGGTAGACTAACCAATTAACTCAACCAGACATCGCATTGTATGTGGTGCCTCAGTGGCGTTCACTCGGTTGGTGGCGGCATGCAGAATTTACATATAGGTACACAATTCCACCTACTGATTGGCAAATTTGTTGGTAATATATTTTGTACATACATACCAAGTACATGGCAACAATTTTGCTTCTTCTTGCAAAACTATTTACAATCAGTGACATAATCATCCACCTTTCTTTGCGTTATTTTTAGATAATTATTTTGATTTTATTGGTTTGTTGGTTGTCTTGTCGATGGCATTTGATTTGTGCGCCCTCAGTGGTTTCAAGTTTTGGCATTATACTTTCTTTAATTCTTATAATATATATATACACACGTATGTATATATAGTATATATATTTAATATTTCGGTATTTCATATTTGTTGTACGCGTGTGAGTTATTAATGTAGTTATTATTTTTATTTTTTAAATGCTTTTTACACTTTAATTATTTATTTTATTCTCTGTTTTTCTATATTTATTTTGTGTTATTTTCTTTTATTTTTATTCAAAATTATTTGCTTTACTTTATTTGGATTTATTCTACGTTATTTAATTTTCTTTTAGCTTCTTCAATTTAATTTTATATTATTTTAATTTTATATTGTTTTATTTAATTTAACTTCATTCGATGTTTTTTTTTTTTGGTTTTGCCTTGATTTATTTATTTTATATTTCATTTCATTTTGTTCTATTTCACTTTGTTTTGCTTTTGTTTAATTTAATTCATTAAATACATTCTACGTTACTTTGTTTGTTTAATTATTTTACTTTATTTAATTTTACTCTAATATTTTATTCCTTTTAATTTTATTTGTTGCTACTAATTTTTTATGTTGTTTTTTATTTAATTTAATTTTTTATTTTATTTTTCTCTCGCTAGATTTAATTTCACTTAGATTTGAATTATTTGTTTTATGTGTTTTAAATAATTTTGCTGAATCGGATTCTATTTTGCTATATATTATTATCATATTTTTTATTTTATTTTTTAGTTTCTAATTAATTTATATTTTACTTTATTTGAAATGTATAATATTATTGGTACTTTTTTATTGATTTTAATTTATATTTTAAATTTATTTTTAATTATTTTTTATTATAACTTATTTTTATTATTTTCTTATTTATTTTTAATTTTTTGTTAATTTTTTATTTATTTTATTTTGTTTACTTTAAATATTTTAATTTATATATTTTTTTTATTTTTGACATCTTTTATATATTTTGGTTTTTTCTTCTTCTTATGTTAATTTATTTTATTTTGTTTTATTTATTAATTATCATATTTGTCATATTTAAATTTTCATTTGATTTTATTTAATTTTGTTTTTTTTTATTCTATTTTTTTTATTTCATCCTAGTTTACTTTGTTTTGTTTATAATTATTTTTTATTTTATTTTATATAATTTTTTTGTTGTGATTTTTTATTTATTTAAATAAAATTTTTTCCTTTTCTTGTTAATTTCTTATTTATTCTCTTATTTGTTTTTAGTTCTTTGTAATTTTTTTAGTTTTTTATTTATTTTATTATTTTTTTAATTTTTTTTTTTAATTTATTTTAATAAATTTTATTTTGTTATATTACTTTTTAATTTTTTTATTAGTTATTTTAATTTATATCTCTCTATTATATTTTTTGGCTATATTTAAATTTTTATTATATTCATATTCATATGTTTTATTTCACTTTTTTAGAATTTTATAAAATTTTTTTATTTGATATTTTTAAAAACATTTTACCTATTTTATTTATTTGTGTTTTGCTTTATTTAATTTTATTTAAGTTTATTTTATTTTAATTTATCTCATTTTGTTTTGTTTAATTTTATTTGTTTGTTTTCTAGTTTTTTATTTGTTTTTGTTTCGCTTGTTTTATTTTAATTTAGTTAGTTTAGTTCTGTTTTATATTAATTCCGTTTAATATTATATTATATTAATTTACTTTATCTGGTTTTATTTAGTTTTCTTCCACTTCATTTTTTTAATTTATTTTTCTTTTTGGTCGCCATTATAATAAATTTTTCAGCACTGTTGAACTTAGTTTATATTTAATAAATTAGATTCTATTTTTGTTTTATATTTTATTCACTTTAATTTATTTTTTTTTAAATAATAATTATTATTATTTTTTTTTTTAATTTAATTGTCACATATTTATTTGAACCTACCCCTCATTATCACCGCAATGCAAAATAAATATATAAATAAACTCTGTAAATGAATGACATTTTCTTTGTGCCTGCATACACATGTATGTCCATGTGTATATTTGTATTTTAGAGCACTTATTTAATTACATACTGATAAGCTTAAGAATTATTTAAACACAATTATTGCGTATGCCTTATCGCCAGAAGCTGTTGCTGTGTTCTTATGTTTATTTTTTTTCTTTTTCAATTTTATTTTACACTTACAGAATAAAAATTAAAGATAAACAATAATTTTATTAATGTTTTTTTTCATTCATAAGGAAAATACAGTTAGAAAGATAAGCTAGAGAACATTTGTGCTTCATTCACAAAGTGACTGCGAATGCATCTGTTGCTATGCAGAAATATGTTTTATGGACAAATGATTAAGATTCGGGAATAACCATATTTTGATTTGCATTCATTTACAATGAAAAATTCTTTTAACTGCTTACTGTTTCAGATATAATTATAAATACTGTTTTTTGTCGATAGAATTCTTCCTTTTTTCCGATATACTCATGCTCTGACGATAATCGACTAACAAACGAGTTAAATTCACTCTCGTTGTTGTTGCCTGCAGAAATTCTTAATAAATAAGTTTGAAGTAAAACCATTTTTATAATTTTATTTAAAAATATACATATAACCACCGAAAATCTAGAAACTCAACTTAAGTGGCATTTGTTCAAGCAATGCAACAGCCTTTTCCGCTTCTGGTCATACTCAGTCTTAATCACCTTGAAAGGCGTGAGAAAATATTTTAATATATATTAATTATAATAACAACGGGACCAAATATTTATTCACTAAGATAACTCAAAACGACAATGACATTTCATCGCGTCATTTGCAGCATCACAACACAGTTTAACGCCTTTGTTGATTCGTGAAATGCTCACATAAACTATGTATATGCATCATCATACTACATATCTGCATACATACATACTTTTGTACAAATGCACCTACAAAGTATGAGAAGTCACCTCGATGTATCAGCGTTGCATGCCGTGTCAGTTGACAGCAATTAATGCTTACATATTTTTCATTTATTTCATTTATTATACATTTAAAAATAGGAAGTGCAGTGACAGTAGCGCGCAGACAACAAACACAACAAAAAAAAAAGACTTAATTGAAATTGAAAAACGCAAAAACATAAGAAAAGTCGTTAATTGCAAAATAAGTTGTGCGGGTGATTGGATAACGTGATGCATCATTATGGTTAAGGGAGACGAGGTAGAAAGTGTTTTGAGTAGAGTGACTCATTTAAAGATTTAAAACAATAATAATATTGCATTACTTTTTTTCAAGGCGGGCGAGAAGGTCTTATTAAAGCTAGAGGAGTACTGTTTATATAAAAATAAATACACGAAAACACAAATTTTAATAAAATAATTATAATTAAACTTGACATACTACCAAATATATTCAAAAATAAAAGCAAAAATTACAAGAAAAAGAAAGTAAGATTTATTTATTCAAAAATAAAAGCAAAAAATACAAGGAAAAGAAATTAAGATAGAAAAACTAAGAATCATATGCAACATAAAAAATTAAAAATACAATATTAAACGAAGCACTTAAAATAAAAAAATCTAGATACAAAAATAATTTTAGAACCTAATAAATATTAAAAACCAAATACTATTGCAAAACAAATCAAAATTAAAAAATAATCGGAAGTAAAAAGAATAATAAAACTAAGAAGTATAGAAAGTAAAACGCATATCTAAATAAATTATTGTAAAACCTAAAAAAAAAAAAATAATAAAAATAATAGTAAAAAAATAATAACAAATAAATAAAATATGATAAAAAAATAAGAAAATTATAATAAAATTATTATTAGTCATAATAAAAATATAATAAAATAATAATGAGTCATAATATAAATATAATAAAAAAATATAAAAAATAATTGAAGAACAAAAAAAACTAATAAAAAATAATAAAAACTAATAAAAAAAATTTTAAAAATAATAAAAAATATAAAAAAATAATAATTTAATAATAAATAAATACTTAATAAATAATAAAACAAAATAATAAAAAAGTTAAAAAAAAAAATTAATAAAAAATACCAAAAACAACTATTAAAACATAATAAAATTTTTTACAATTAAAAAATTAAAAAACAAAATTTAAAAATAAAAGTATTAAAATAAATAAGAAAAAATAAAATAAAAATAAGAAAAATAAAAAATAAAATAAAAATAAGAAAAATAAAAAATAACAAAATATAAATAAATAAAAATAAGAAAACAAAAATAAATATATTGAAAACAAAATAAAATTATTTAAAAAAAGCATAGTAATAAAAAAATAACGAAAAAAGTAAAAATAATAAAAATTTTAAAATGGGAATGAAAAACCAATAAATTAAATTAGTATTAAAAAGAATAAATAAATAAAAATAAAAACTGATCATAAAAAATAAATATATATAAAAATAAACAAGAAATAATGTTGAAAATAAATGTAAAAAAAATGTATTAAAAATAAATAATAAGCAAAAAAATGGTGTACAATGGAATTAAAAGGAAAAAGGATTAAAAATGTTGAATTCATACGTTCGCAAATTTAAATAAATAATAAAAATATATATGTATATATTGCGACCGAATTAATTTATTTTTTTACCAAAGAATTTGAAAATGAAATATTATAAACTTTGCTTTATCAAATTGGTATACGTTTTTTAGACAACTTTTCCAAATTTACCTCACAGTGTATTTTTATGTTTATTTCATTATTTTTCATTTGTTTTCATACTTACTTAAATTTTTTGAACTTTAATCGTTAATCTCTTTTGTAAAATAATTAAAAAATGAGTATTAATTAGCTCGAAATATATGGCGCATTTACTGGCTAATAAAATACTCAATATTGCGCTCAGTGGCATGTGTCTAGGCATAAATTCATCACAAATATCATCATCACGGTACATTTAGATTATTTTAATTTTACACATCCCTATAGTATAGCGCCAGCCATTTAAGCAATCGTTTGGAATTTTATTTTATTATTATTTCTTTTTTTTTTGTACATTTATTTTGCTACTGACGTCCGCTACAACCTTAGCCGTAGCCTCCTAACAGCCTGGTTCAATGACGTTTTCTAGTATTGTACATAGCTAGATCAGCGTTTGGCACATGCATACCAAGCGCACATGCAAATTTGCTTGTTTTTCCTGATTTTTATTTTATTTTTATTTTAATTTTGTAAATTTGTAAATGTGTTTTCGTCTCTCTAAGGCGCTTTTAGTGTTTGGTGTTCGTGTTGGCGCATTACAAAACCGTTGGATGATTTCATTTTCCAATTTTTATAAATACGAACGGCGCATTAAGTCGCTTAAAATAAAACAAAAACAAATGTGGAATAAAAACTTTGCAGAGGCGCTTAGCTGGTAGTTAGAGATAGACCGCCCGTCTCTTTGGTGACTTGTTTGGTTGTTTGTTGATTTATTGCTGTGCGTTGGTGTATGCCGGTCTGTTGCAATGATGCAATCCGCTGTAGGCTGCTATCGATTTTGGCTCTACTTATTGCCGATTTTCGTAAATATCTTTGGTAAAGACACTTTTCCTCTTCTCCCCTTATCGGGTTGTGCAGCATTTGTGCGCAATCGTCACACGGTCAATGACTTAGTTAGCCCCACGTTGGTGGCATTTGACACCGTTATTAGTGAACAGCAACAAGGCGTTATGAAAAGTGTGAGCTTGGGCGTTGCAAGCTGCTTTTTTGAGTAAATACATATTTCTTTTTGTTTAGAAGTACTTACCATATTTCATAACTTATTTTCCAAATAACTCTTTGATATTTGTTTAAAAGATATGTAAGAAGACATAAAGAATTTGTCTTTAATTTAATATTAGTTATAATTATTGTTTTTTTTTTTTTAATCTATATTTTTTCCATATTTAATAAATATTTTCCTTTTTTATTTACAGAGAAGTACTAAACGCTTGGCGTGCCAAAGCGCGTTGCAATGTTGTGCCGGCCGAGCGTACACAGGAGCTTTTCCATGAACTGAGCTTTCATCCCAGTGAAAAGCAAAGTAAGATTATATATTTGTTTTACTTTAAAATAAATCACCAATATTTATATTTTATTTAATAGTTATTTTTAAAAGATAATAATAAAAAAAAACATATAAATAAAATAGAATATAACAATAACGGTAAAAAAATAAACAAAATAAAATGAAATAGAAAGAATAAATTGAAATATAAAAAATATGGGATAAGAAAAAAAATTAAATTAAATTATATTAAATTAAATTAAATTAAATAAAATAAAATTCAATTAAATAAAATAAAATAAAATTCAATTAAATAAAATTGAATTAAATAAAATTAAATAAAATTGAATTAAATAAAAATAAATAAAATAAAAAACATTAAAATTAAATAAAATAAAAAAATTGGAATAAAATACAATAAAAAATTGAAATAAAATAAAATAAAAAAAATTGAAATAAAATAAAATAAAAAAATTGAAATAAAATAAAATAAAAAAAAAAATGAAATAAAATAAAAAAAATAGAAATAAAATAAAATAAATAAATTGAAATAAAATAAAAAAAAATTGAAATAAAATAAAATAAAATCGAAATAAAATAATAAAATTAAAATAAAATTGAAATAGAATAAAAAAAAAAAATAAAATAAAATAAAGTAAAATAAACAAAAAAAAAAAAATTAAAATAAAATAAAATCACATAAAATAAAATAAAATCACATAAAATAAAATAAAATCACATAAAATAAAACAAAATAAATTATAATAAAATAAAAAAATAAAATAAATTGAATTAAATTAAATAAAATTAAAATAAAATAAAATAAAATAGGATAAAATGAAATGAAATAAATATAAATTAAATTAAATAAATATAAAAATTAAATAAAATTAGTATAAAAATTAAATTAAGTAAAATGAAATCAAACAATAAAAAATAAAAGAAAAAAATATAATCATATAAAAGATATAAAATAATTACATTATATAAAATTATTATAATGAAATACATTAGGGAATGTTAATAAATATTTTTAACGAATTAAAAATTAAATTTTTCTTATTTTTTTTTTTAGTAAGCGAAATGCTACAAACAGCCAAATTGTTGGCGCGTAAAGGCAGTCGTCAATCGAATGGACTCACTTTCGGTGAATTTTGTGTACTGGCAGCAGATCTGAAACGCTTTCGGTGAGTTATAATATACAAATTTTAATAAATTAATAAAAATTAACTAACGTTAAATAAATTAATTTGTATTCATTTACAGCACATCGACATTCTCACCGTCGATTTGTGACAAGGTAAATCTTTTAAGCTCTCTACAACAAGAAAACAATGACAATATCAATCGTGCTGCTGGTAGCCTTTTACCCAACATCGAGTCAAATAACAGTAATGCATGCAATACGACTTCAGCGGGCACCGAATTGCGTAGTACAAAATCCCTAAGTAATGTCGAAGACTGTAAACGTAAAATGTCCAAGGGTGATACATCGGCACCGGTTGAGGTGTTCCTAGGCGGTTCATGTAATCCCACCACCTGGCGGGCCGATGTTGCTATACCAGCGTTGAACGAACTTGGAATTTCCTTCTATAATCCTGTAAGTAATTTATAATATAATATTTTTTTCTTCTTCCTTCTTTATTGGCGTTGGCACAGCTTACGCGATTAGCGCTATTTTTTTTTTAATTTACTAATTATATATTTTTTTATTACACGCATTTTGCCCTGTAGCAAGTTTCTGATTGGACGCCTGATCTCATCGAGCTGGAGCACCGCGCCAAAGAGAAGGCGCGTGTTTTGTTCTTCGTTATGGATTCGGAGACGCGCGCATCTGCTGGTGCCATTGAGGCGGCACATATAGCGGGTCAAAACTGCAAGCAGCTGGTGTTGGTACTACATCCATATAAACGTAATCAATCGATTCTTAATGAGCAAATATCCCAGCAGTGAGTTAAATAATGATTTTTAATAATTTAAAAAGAGGGCAGTCTCTAATTGCTTTTATTTCTACTCACTTGTATCACACAGAGAATACATTGACCTCCGGCGCAATCAGTTAATATTGAAGGAGTTGGTCACACGTCGTGGCCTAGCAGTTATGGATGATATACCATCGGGTCTACAGCGCACCAAAGACATTTTGGCTGGCATTAGAGATCCACCCTCGAATATCGCAACGATTTTAGTGTAAGTTTCAATTGAAAAATACTTAATGTGTTTAATTTTTTAATGATTTCCCCAACTTTTTCAAAACTTACAGTGTAGTACGTGGCGCTTTTGATCGTGTTAATCCCGTTAACGGCGTCATTACAGTTGTACAATGTCAACGCGCTCTCTTATACTTAGGTTACGCTCAGAGTCTAGTTAAATTAGACAATTTAAATAAGATAATATCTTCACAACGTGAAACATTGGAAGCGCTACATAAACGCAGTACGAAATCAAGTGCCCAGCGTGAGATTGCAAATAGTAATGCTACGAAGAAAAGCTCATCATCATCTTCGACCTCATCGTGCGGCTCAGATACACCAACCGCTTCAGTTAGCGAATCGGCGGATGTTGATTTTGATTTATTCTGCGTAATTTCCGCATATCTTTCAGTGCTGCAGCAAGAAATTCAAGAAAGTGGTTGCATATCGCCAATAAAAGGCACAAATGTACCACCACCGCCAGTCTATCTAACCAATATGCAAGGTAAAAAATATATAATAATTTATTTATAATTTAAACTAACGCTAAGCACTATTCCATTTCATGCTTAGGCGACGAAAGCAATTTCGCTATTAGCTACTTCACAAGCAAGAATATTTCACGCACCTCCAGTCAAACCAGCGTACCAGGTGGTGATGAGCAGCGTCACAGCAGCAGCGATTTATTGAGTCGCAGTCGTGATAGCGGCACTTCATCTCCCCAACCCTTGGATCAACCAATGAAATCACGTTCGGGCGCCCAGTTGTGTAAAGCAAAAACAAAAATTCTTGTCAACATCGAATCTATAGAAACAACCGAAATAACAACAACGATCCAAACTGCTCATACACCACCAACACCACCTAATATGTCTACTACTACCGCTACAGCTTACCCAATTTTAAGTGCAAACACTGCAACGCACCCGCTTGCGCAAATAAACACCAGCGCCGCGGCCGCGCAAATGCACTCCTCGTATGTTGGTACGGATAGCAGCGCGATGATAACAGCAGAGGAGGAAAGTGATTCAAATGATTCGGTGTTCTCATCAAGCAGTTCCATCAATTCGGTTAATTGCAATCATGCTGGCAATGAAATGCTCACCTTCGCCGGTGCCGATTTTCGAGATGTTTACTTGGGTGGCAGTTGCTTTTTACGTACAAAATGGCGTCAGGATATTGCTATGCCATATTTGAAGAGTAAAGGCATCACTTTTCACATACCATCTTTGCACGAGAGCTTACCAGCAACACAGCTAGACTTGCCGGATAAAGTATTTGAGGAACAACCACGTCCACTGGGCGCACAAGAAAAATCGTTAAAACGCACACGCCGAAAATACCGTGGTGCTGCGTTGGAGGAGGAGGAAGAAGAAGAGTTGACCGTCTCTGAGGAAACTTATAGTTGGGCGCTACCACCAATGCGTCCTAGTCTCTATAATCCCTCGCTGCTGGATGCGAGCCGCGTACTGCTGTTTGTCATTACTAATGAGACACGTTCGTTGGCGCCAATGACGCTAGCAGCACACTGTATTGGCCTTATGTACAATGTCGTTTTGGCAGTGCAAATGTTGCCTGAGGATTGTGTGATTAATAATGAAAAGGTGAGTACTGTTTTTTTGAGTAATTTATTTGAATTTGTTGTTTTATGTTTTTTCGCTTTTTTCTCTTTGATTACAGCTCACACCGGCTGCTATAAAAGATTACAACCGCGGCCGTTCATATCTAATCGATTTAGCCAAACGTCAAGGTGTGCCCGTTTTCAACGATTTGAAGGCAGCTTTAGAATGTACTGTGGATAAGATAAAAGCGTGTAACTCTAGAAGTAGCAACCGTTATGATTGATATTCTCTAACTGACACATGTACGTAGCTGTTCAGAACAGCTAGAGATTAATGGTTAAACAAAATGAAAATATAACTAGAGTATGGCGCAGCATTTTCTCTGCGGCAACTAGAAGTTTTTGCAAACACACATCCATGCATACCACAAGTACCTACAACATACAAACATACTACTACTACATACATACATGGGCAGCAGATTTTTAGCAGAATTTTTCAACACTATATACTATGCATATGACTACTACATAAATACAATACATAAATTATACTTTAATTATAACCGATGCTGCGTAAATTCAACTTTTACTTAACTACATTTTTAATAGTTTAATAGTTATTATTTAAATGATGATGATGATGATGCTTCAAATACTATTCAAATATAGTTATTAAGCTGATAAATGAATGAATTGAACGTGTATACGTAATATTGTACACGTTAGGATGCCTTAACTGTGTACGCCAAGCTACTAAAACACACTAGAATGTAAGTCTTTATATAGTTTAAATTAATTAATTATTTCTAATATAACTGTATAATCAATCGTCTTGAAAAATATGCCTAAATATGTGTATACACAAAAAAAAAAAAATAAATAAAATAAAATAAAATAAAAACAAAACAAACACAAAGCGCTAAATCAAATTTAAACATATACAAATTTTACACACATACAATGCTATAATTATAACATATTAATACCTAAATACTATAAATGAAATTAAAAATATTAATAAATATCTAAGCTAAACTAAATAAATGAATAAATAAATATACCATAAAGAATTACCCACTAAACTAGCCTGGTAATTTTAAGCGTGATGTTTGCTAATAATAAACAAAAAAATATACATTTATGAGTTAACACAGAAACATTTATTTGTTTTATTTATTTTTGTAAATTTAAATCCAAAATCAGATCATAAGAAAAATATGTTATTTGAGTAACTTTATACCCTCTCTAGCCTGCTTAGCGTAGTGTAAATAAGTCTCCTTCAGGCACTCATTGCGTTCAGATATTTTTTCATAAGAATTTAGTCTTGATAGGCATAATATTGTGCCTCCCTTATATGGCAGAAATCGAAAAATTTGTTGTCTTCTATGAACTCTTTGGCATTTTTCTTTTGTCATTGTACTTTTTTTTAGTAGAAACTGCAAAGAAACGTCAAATTTGTTTGTTTTAATAGCAAAATAGTTTCGTTGCACAGCTGTGCGCCAAAATCAATCGATTTCGAAAATAAGGATCGCTATCGTCACTTAAGAAGAAGAGATAAGTGATAACACATTTTCACAAAATTTTCGTTTGACTTGCGAAATTTGCCCCACATGATACCCGAAAAACTTCACTGTCTTTAATCATAAGAATGCTGGCGGCTTTAAACTTCTTTGGGTATGGCTCTTACAAAAATTGTGTAGGCAAGATCTTTGGTTTGCTCATGAGTCAGTCGTTTCTTTCCAGAAGTTTTCTTATTGTAAAGATGAAGGGAGGAGAAATAAAATTTCCCAGTTCGGCAGAGCAAGAAACTAGTGTAAAAACCGGGTATGTTAATGCAAATAAAAAAAAAAAACAGGTAAGATAATTTATCTCAAATGTATACAAGTTTTTTAGACTGGGCTGCTCGCATATTGTTATTGTTGCCCCATCATCAAATAATATTGAACTTCTTCTCAACTTATATTTAAATGGAAATGGTTCTGCCAGTATACAGTAAGTATATACATACATATGTACGTGAAGGTGAAAGACACACGTCCAGATATATTTCATACCTATAGTTATTAAATAATCAAAATGTAAACATTTTCACATTTGACTTTCCAAATATACTATAATTATGTAATACAACTATACATATGAATTCGTTTATTTATTTTTCCTTTATTCTAAAATAGTTATTGTAAGCAAAAACAGCTGATATCTGTTTACATTTCATTGTTCACCACACGTGTGGGGAAAATCACAACAATCTGAAGCTTTATGTTTTATCAAGATTGACACAGAATACCAAATAAATTCTTGCTTGATAAAAGTCTTTATAAATTATCAATATTTTGTTAATTTGTCGAGTGCACAGAATAGGGTTGTATATATGTATGTGTTTAACTACAGTTGCGAGCATTGCAGTAGTAGTGCATGTAGGCAAAGGGAATTTTGCTTCATATTTTGTATTCTTTATGATATTGCCGTCGATCATTCCTAATGTTATATTCTTTGAAGTGTAACGACCATGTTATATAAAACTTTCAGCTATTTGAGCACTTGACCAAATTAACAAAACATTGATAATTTATCAAGATTTTTATCAAGCAAGAATTTTTTGTTATTCTGTGGTAATCTTGATAAAACACAAAGCTTTAGTCCGTTATGCTTTTCCCCACACTTGTGGTGAACAATGAAATGTAAACAGAAATCAGCTTTTGCTAAAATTATATTGTCTACGAAATGGATCCTTCTACGACGTAAGTTTTCGCATATATTTCAATTTTTGTTGATAATAATATATACTTTAACATGAAATTCCATTTCCAGGAAATTAAAATACGACCGGGCTACACGCGAGCAGCTTGAAGTCTATGTAGCGTTTTGCCAAGCACACCCAGAAATTGGCACTGGAAAAAAATCGCTTAAGTCGTCTCAGCAAATGCAGGTTCTTTGGAAGCAGCTTGCAGAGGAGTTAAACTCTTGTAGAGGGCCAACACGTAGTATAGCAAAATGGAAAGAGGTAAATTGCCTGATTGGAAGATGTTATATTATATATATATATATATTATTATTTACCACATCATTTTAATATGTAGACGTTGGGTGTGTGGAAGAGCCAACTTCGCATTCGGGCAAGGCGTTTGAAAATGAGCCACAGGCTGACTGGTGGAAAACCAAGTGCTAAACCGTTTAGTGATTTTGAAGAAAAGGCTTTAGCAACATTTAGTACAGCAGCTGTGGAAGGGGTGAAAGGTATTCAAAGCCTTGGGTTGATGCCATATGAGCTTGTAACAATTGAGTGCCCAACATCACCAACTGGAAGTACATCTACGTTAGATAGCCCGTTGCTACAACCGTTGAGCCCAGTGCAACCGCCAAGCCCAGGACCATCAAATATTGCGTCGTCTTCATTCACATCGGTGAGCATACAAAATTAAATGCGCCTTAACCGTCAAAATGTCGAAAGGGTTAAAAACAAAATTTTACAGTGTGAAGTCAAGAAGTGAAAATAAAAAATTAAGGCTCGATTTAACCTTTGAATATAAAAAAGAAATCAACAAAGCTTCCATATAAAATAATTGTAAGTAATTATCTGTTTTTGAATTACTTTTTATTCTTTTGAAGGATGCTCCCACATCGCAGCTAACACAAAGTGAACGCAATAGGCTTATCACCACGTTAATAGCTGATATAGCCAGGAGGAATGCTGCTGAGGAGGAAAGGCGGCAGGAACAGCTGGAGATGAGGCAGGCCATGCAGGGTCTAACTAATTCTATTAAAGAATTGATAAATTTTTTAAAACAAAATCATAACAGGTTTGAATAAAAAAATGTAAAAAAAATTTTTGTGAATTTTTTTTATCACATATGTACATATTTTGGAAAAAACATTATATGGGAGGTTGGCGCTATTCATATACAATATGGCTTATTTTTTTTATTATAGATTCCCATATTAACAGCTCTATTCTGTGGGTATTCTGTGTCAATTTTGATAAAACATAAAACTTCAGTTTGTTGTGCTTTTCCCCACACGTGTGGTGAACAATGAAATGTAAACAGAAATCAGCTGTTTTTGAAAACATTAATTCTTTTAGAATAAAGGAAAAATAAATAAACAAATATGTGATACAACTAAGTAGTATGTTTGGAAAGTAGAATGTGTGAATATTTACATTTTAATTATTTAATAACTATAGGAATGGAAAATATCTGGATCCTGTTCTTTCACCTTCACGTACAATACTGTCATGTGTAAATTCAAAACTCGTTGCTTCACACCGATATTAAAACACCAAACACTCTCTCTCTGCAACTTCTGGCAGAATTATGTGGTTTCTTGTTCTTTAGTTCTTTAGAGGATTTGGGGTTTTCCACTGGCGTTAGAAGCCACGGCTCTAGAGGATAACCTTGGTCGCCAATAAGGCAAGATTCTCTTCGCTGTTGTACAGGCATATCAGTGTGCTGACGAATGAGATATTCCGTAGGTCGCAAGTTGCCCAAATTCCAGAGTGATATGTTGCCTCCGGAAATTTTGTGTTAAGAAAAGTGAAAAATATACGCACACTTGAGAAACAAAACATTTATAAATTGCAATGGCTCACACATACAACAAAACTTATGTACTGCTTCAAAATTGATAATATAGAATCACTTTCTATTTAAATATACATAAATTAAGAGAGCCTTCATTATTATTTGATATAGAGCAGCAATAGTAATATGGATGCAGTCAATGAATCACTAGCGTCTCGTTAATTTCTTATGTGACGCGACCGATCCCTATTTTTGCAATTTTCTTCTTCGCCCAACAACAATAACAAAACTAAAATATCTTCCATTCTAATAATTTGTTATTCACAACTATGCACAAAGAGTAAAAAGATGTTTTATTTGTAAAAAAACACTGTCAAGAGCATATAACATCTTGACAATTTATCGAATAGAGCTTTTTATTTATGACACAGAATAGAGAAATCTTGATAAATAGTCAATCTTGATAAATAAGTAAGATGGTGAATTTATCAAGTGCACGGAATATGCCTGTGAGTCAATGCTTTCAGCCTGTATAATGTCTTCAACATTTCTAATTTCTAATGACAGAATGTAAACAGAGAACTTATAACATTCCAAGTTATTATTATTAAGTTATATTATATTTATATATATTAAGTTATTCTAAGTTCTCTGATGTAAATTTACAAACGTCAAACCCTTGAATATCTTGCTCAAATATAAGTTATCGGCAAAGCAGTGAATGAAATATGTCAATAGCCGATAAGGCAGTACATGTAGCTCTAATGACTAGTGCACACATGAAAATTGAGTTTACTTAAGAAATAAATCCACTCTACAGGGTGAAAAATGGACTAATTTTAAAAAATTTATTGTAGGAATATGGGAAAAGGAATATAATTTCTATTTAAACATTATTTTGAACATATATTATTCTTTTGTTACAAAATGGCGGTGATAAAGTCCATTATTTAATCGATTGTAAACGTTGGCCGTTCTTTTACAAATTTAACGCGTTCAAATTCTATGGCAATTTAAATTAAACTCAACAGAATAGAACGGAACGGTTTATTTTGCTGTGTGTTCCACGGCTGCTGAGCAACGAATAAAATTGCCAAGTCGAAAATTCGAAGCCGAAGCAACTCACAGCTTCAAATAAAGCGAATTATAATAAAAAGAATACCAACAAGTAAAATGACAAAGAATACAAAATAAAACATTAACAATAGCATTCACACTATAGGGTGTCGTTCTTCCACATCCATGTTTTTTTGAAAGGCGTCCATGGGGGGACCAATTTCTTCTAAAGGATGAGACTTAGACAGAAAAGCAAAACGTTTTATGATCTACAAACTATGGTCTTTGAAAGTAGGTACGGATTTGTTTTTTAACGAATTTTCCTGAAAGCGGCGCACTTTTTTTGTAAAAAGATTGATTTTTGACAAAAAAATACGCACTAAATTAAAAAAAGTTTAGATTTAATAGAAAAACGGCTGCGTACTTCCAAAAAAATGTATTTCTAAAGCTACCATCAAAATTTCAGATAAATCGATGCAATGGGGTCCTCCCAGCTTGAAAAATGTGATTTTGAGAAAAATGCGTTTAAAGTTTTCATTGTACACAGCGCACGCTCTGAGAGGCTGCAGCAAAAGGAAAAGTTTAGCTATTGGAAATATTTTTATCACTTTAAAACCAATTGTATATCATTTCTAGGACCCAAAGGTACCCTGTGAGCAAACAAAAATTGCATTTTCCGAAATCCTAAAAGAACAGCACAACAGGAAAATAAATTTTACACTTATTGTAAATCATCTTGTTCATTTTTCTAATTAAGGTGGTCCCATGGTAAGGAATTTTAACCTTTCCGAGTGTATTTCTCACATTAAATAAAAAGCTCCTCAGATGCACACCAGATGTTCGAGTAGGAATGCGGCCGAAAAATTGCTTCAACTATTGACATATTGAGTTCAATTTATATTTTTCAATTCATTTGGAAGCTAATATTTTTAAATCATTTAAATTGTGTAGCCTGCATCAGCTGTTGTCTTAACAACACTGCTTAACAGAAGACAAAGCTAGGAATTTTGGCAACGTTGACTTTGACATTCAGGTCGAGTTGGTCGTCCTCCGTCCAGTTGAAGAAAAGGGTCGTCGGGGATTTCGCTGGTGATACTTGTGTCTCCCAAAGAAGTATGAAATGTCGGAGAGACAGCACTTTCCTTTTGATCAGACGTTATCAATATCTTGCCCGAAAGCCAATATTGGAAATCTACCGCAACTGGTGCCGAAGTTACCAGCAATAATTCCATGACTAAAGCCGAGTGTGGCTCCAACTCGCTTAACACCATGCTATCTTATAAATAAAGATTAAATCAAACTAATGCTACCTTATCCTGTTTTAATGAATGAATCATATACATATAATATGTATGTGATTTTAAAAAAAATGAACAAAAACAGCTGTATGTTTACTATACAATTTTCGAAAAAGTTTAATAGTCTGACGTCCACAAAAAACGTAACTGATTTTGAAAATTTCCGACTATAAGTAACCTCCCGCCCAACGTACCGCATGACGTACCAAGACACGAAAAACAAAAGTTTGCTAAGCGCCGGGATTTAAAACTGCTCACCTAGAGAAAATAAGTTCAGACTATTTTCTACAAGAGTACAGCTGATGAGTTCTGCTTGCTCCAGATTGAATAAGGTAGCAAAGGATATGGGTCTGGTAGTGAACGAGGGCAAGATGAAATTCTCCTCTCATCAAACAAATAGTCATGACATTTACGCACGTCACTATTGGCAGTAATGACTGAAGTCGTAGATAGCCTCGGCTACTTTGGAACCAGTATTAACAACAACAACAATGATTACCGCTGCCAATGAAATGATGAGCTGTACGTAGTATATGGTATCATTGACATAGTGGTCCTGATGGATAAGAATGTTCCAGCTTTGAAAGTTTACCCGTCGGTGTAAACAGAGGAAGAGGAAGAACCTCCACTCCGTTGTAAAGACGAGGTAGAGAAGGACCTGGCTGTACTTGATATTTCCTATTGGCATCAACAGCGAAATAAAGAAGTAAATGTCACGTTGTTGTTAATTCGGCTATAATCGCGTAGGCAGTGCCTACGACAGTAATGATAGAAAGAAAAATATGAATGAAGCTTTTGGCGAGATTCCCATTGGAAACGGTACAAAGCGAACAAAAAAGACTGTTTTATTATAATGGGCCGTAATCCAATATTGGTCTCCTTCTTAACTTAATAGTCAGAACATTATATTGTATATTTAAATTTTAAGACTCTAAAATCTTATCAAAGACAATATAATGGAAAATAAAAAATTACAAAAAATAAAATAAAAAATTACTTTGGAAATTTTCATTACATTTGCCCAATAGTGGGAAGGATGAGTGTAAATCTTTGCCTAACTTAAGGCTCCGGTGGTTGCTTCCATATTCCGTACTCGTTGTATCACTATTAGAAGCAAAAAATGTCCCTAAACTATCGTAACCTGTCCTCCCATAATTCCTTTGGTCGTTTCACTTCATGCCATTCCAATATCATTTTTCAGGGGGTGAAATAATTTTAAGATCCATGAGAAGCAATTGCTTGAGTCTTCCCTTTAAAGACATGATGTGTCTGCAAAGATTTTCAAATCAATATTTTTTAAACAAATCCCATCATTATTACTCATTATATTCCTTCACATCCATTGACATGTCTCGCTCTAATACGTTCATTTCCAGAACTTTTTCCTTTACGCGCTAAGTCGAATGGTCTTTCTTCTTCACTTCTTCTCTAACAACTTACATGCCATGCCGCCAGTGCTCATTTGCGGCTACCAAGCGCATTAAGGTTTTTTTCTAAGTTGGATATTTGAATAAATCTTCTTTGATCAGTGGAAATGCAAAGCTTTACAGTTCTCCTTTATTCCATCGCTCCTTCACTTCTTGCTAAGTTTTCATTTCACTTTGATGTCACACTTACCAAGTGACAAATAAATTAACGACAGACGAACTAAATAGTGAAATAAATCTAGGTGTTCTAAGCCATAAAGTCGTCGGCAAATCTGCTTTAGTAAAACCAATCAACCAGTGGGCAATTCAACTTAGCAAACCAAATTTTATTTGTACCCGCCAATGAGTCAGTCAGTCGGCAGCTAAGTACTGAAAATCCAATAAATTGCGTGTTAGCCGCGACACTTCGGACGTTTATTGCGTATCCGCTGCTTAAATCCATTAGGTTGCCAAACGGATGCTCTTTCGCTGCATTCTTCAGGCCGCCCCAACTCGCTTTTCCTTACCATCGCGATTGTAATCCACTTAATGTCACTCTGTGCAAGAGTGCAAGTGTACGTGGATCGGAATAGTATGAAGGTGAGTTGGTCGATTCGTTTTCCGAAGGAAAATTTAATTTCTAAAGTAAATCCATTCAAGCGGTCGAAAGGCAATGACTAAGATGCAGTGGTATGCAGATTAATATTTTTGTCTTTGCTTTGCTTATAGCAAAGTGTGTTAGTAAATTTCCCGTCTTTCTCGTCGTACCGCAAAATGCTTTTAAGTCATTTATACAGACAGCCGCAGAGGAGAGATAGCAGCATACGCTTGAGTTGATAACGTTTAATTTTCTTCTGATTCCCTCAGTTTGGGCAGCCTGCAGAGATGATTTAAATGCTGTACCATTTGGTTCTACAAAGGCTCTGGAAATTTGTGTATACAAAAAATGTACGTGACAAGTGCTTTGGGTAAAACTACATCCTATGCAGAAATCGGAGTAAATTTCCTCTATTTCATATCCATTTGTTTTCTACAACTGCGCAGTTCCACTAGATTCTCATCTTCTGATAAATTTTCTTCAGTCGAAGAACTATATCAATCTCACCGTATAGCTCGTCCAGCTCATCGTTCAACCATCTCTGGTAATCGTCGCAAAACTTTTCTCTCGAAGACTCACACCTCGTCGGATGTCGACACCGTCCATGTTTTTGCGCCATATAGCAGGACGGTAACGATGAGCAAGTTGTAGAGTTTGGTTGACTGGCAGCAGTGACTGTTTGTTTGATGACAGAAGATATTTCGTCATTCACGGGTCTTTTCTAAGGTTTGGCGCATAATGAATATCTGGCCTGATTTACCAGGTCTGAATCTATGTTGATAAGGTCCAATACGCTCGACAGGACCTTATATGCGATATTGATGAGGCGTATCCCACGGTAATTAGCGCAGACTGAGGGATCGCCCTTTTTGTGGCTTGGGCAGAGCACACTTAGGCTCCAATCGTCAGGCATCGTCGGGCATGCTTTCATCCGACCATATTTTATAAAGAAACTGATGCAGGCACCTTGACAGCACTTTGCCGCCATGTGTGAATAGTTCTGTTGGCAGGCCGTCAACTCTAGCGGCTTTGTTGCGGGTAATCGCAGTTCTAACCTCGGGTAGTCGGGTAGTGGAACGTCTTTTCCACCGTCATTGATTGGGATATCGGGCTCACCATCTCAGGGAGTAGCACCTTCACTGCCATTCAGCCGGCTGGACAAGTGTTCTCTCCATACGTGTAGTGGTCGATCGCAATGTTGCGAGGTAGGCAGTCTTTTCTCCACTGCGTCATGGCAGTCCTCATCGTTTTTGCGACCTTTCCGAAATCCAATAGCTTTGTTTGCAGGTGTACGTAGGGAGCTTGAAATTCCATTCCACAGTTCCCTTATACCGAGTTGCTGATGAGTGGTCTCAGGGAGGAATAGTGCAAGTCGAGTAGAAAACCTCTCAGCAGTCTGTTGTGATTGCAGCTATTCGTCGTTGCACCTTCCCTGTGTTTGTTAACGGAGGTTCTTCGATACACAGAGGTACGAGCGTAACGTCGGTTCGCGATAGTGATCCCAGTCGATGTTTGGACCTCGGAATGCACTCACATCTAAAACAGTGGATACATGTCTTCCGTTTATTACAATATGATCGATATGGTTGTAAAATTTTTTCGATCAGCCAAGCTTGGTGAATTTTTTTATAATGGAATTTTGTCCTAAAGACCATCATATTTCGGGTTTCGGCGATGTCGATCAGCCTCAACCCATTTGGGAATGTTGCGTCGTGGAGTCTGAACTTTCGGACCTTCTTTGCCAACCCTGGCGTTGAAGTCACTAAGCACAATTTTGACATCGTGCTCATAAGTATGCTCGCGGCGCTCATAAGTATGCTCGAGGTCACATCCTCCTTTTCTTCCTTCGGAGCATGAGCGCAAATCAGCGTTGTGTTGAAAATTTTTGTTTCGATGCGGATTGTGACTAGACGTTCATCCACCGGAGTGAACGCCAGTACTTGGCGACGGAGTCTCTCTCCCACCACGTATCCGTCATCAAATTTGCGCTGCTATATATGGCCGCTGTAGTATATTTCACAAGCCCCCACCTTCTTCAGTCCTTGTCCCGTTCATCGCACTTCTTGGACGGCGGTGATGTCAGCCTTTAATTTTATTAGAACATCAACCTTAAAACATTTGCTGGGGCCGTCAACAAAAGTGGGGTTGTCATCTGAGGCATATTTTGTTTGTCCATTGGAGATTGTTTTTCATGTGGTGGGTCCCAAACCCTATACACAACCGCATGGGATTCGACTTCTCACTTTAGCTCGCCTCCAAACGGGTGTTCGGTTTCTATCCAGGGGATACTTGGTATAAGACCGGAATAATAAATTCACGACAACTTTGGTGTTATTAAAAAAAAACCAAAAAGAAAATAAATTAAATCAAATTAAATTAAAATAAATTAAATCAAATAAAATTAAAATAAATAAAATGAAACAAAATAAGACAAATTAAATTGACATCAAATGAAAAACAAATTATTTAAACACTAAAATAAAATATATAAAATTAAAATGAAATAAAATAAAATGAAAAAAAAAATAAATAAAACAGCGTAAAAAATATAAAATAACACAAAATAACATGAAATAAAATAAAAGGAAATTTTAAATAAATTAGGATAAAATAAAATAAGTCGAGTTTTTAATTCGCTGATATTTTAAGCATAACATTTTCGTACGTACTGAAAAATATATTAGCTTTCCTGGGGTTGAAATTTTATTTAAAATTCGGAAAACTAATAACCAAAAAAAAAAAAATTATAAAAACTAGCCATAAAATAAATTTTTATATTTTAGATTTGCAATACATTTTTAACCATCCTTACAAATATAATTGCTAACTAAAATTAATTTTTTTTACTACCAGCCTAGAAAATTGTGCAAATTTATGCGGGTAAAAAATGTTGTTAACTTATTGGTAGTTTATTTGCTCGTAAACAGTAATTTGTCGGTGTGAACCTTAAACTAACTAACAAAAAGAAATACCAAGTAATAGCATGCAGTCATCCTAATCCGCTTGTACGGAGAAAATCTGAACTATTTTTTTAACTTTTTTCATTATTTACATTTTTCCAATTTCCACAATTTTTTCTTTTTTTTTATCAACAGTTTACGCCACACCCACCCAAGCCTCAGAGAGACTGATGTTGGCTATTTGTATGCGTATATTTGTGATGTTGGGTGTGCGTTTTTACAATCATATTTTTATGAAAATGCAAATTTACCAAACTTTTGCCATTACCCATTCACCACTGAAAAGGGCATGTCGAACGCCGGCGGCTGAAAGGCAAGTAGTCAGTCAAACAAACGAATAAACAGTTACACAGACAGATGACTAGGCGAGCTGGCAGCCAACATGCCCACCAACAAGCCGGCTTACCACATTTCAATGTTTACACAAACCGTCAGAAGTAGGATGAGCTAGGGCTACGCTATGCAGTGTTGGACCTTCAACTTTGCAGCGAGTGCGTGTGTATAGCGCCACGACGGCACGATAAGTGTGCGAAAAAGGATAATCGCATAAATTTTCTTCTCTCTCCCTTTAAACACGCTTCCATTCGATAAAATGATTGGCAAACAAATTGGTTCAGGAAATTCGATTGAGCTGTGGGATTTCTTTTGTTAACAGGCAGCGTAGAAGGATGAATGGAAGGTGGGCTTGGGTGAACTATGTAAAAGGAAAAAAGAGGAAACAAAATTAACAAGAAAAATTCAACGGTGATAACAATAAGTAACCGCCAATGTGGGGGGAGAACTCTGCACCAACGAAACCAAAAACAACAACATTATACTTTGTGTTTGCATCAATAGCCTCCGGCTTGGGTTAGTAGAAACTTGTTCAACTTTGTAATGGTCACACTTTTGCGTTATAAATACAACAATAAAAATAAAATAAAAATAAAAATTATTCATGACAACAAAGGAGCAGCAAAACACTTTCCACCGCAGTTGTAATAATAAAATCAGCAGCAACATCAACAATGTCGTCTACCCACAGTGAGCAACAATGAAACTACTACAAAGCAATAATAATATGACAAATCCAACATTGGAAAATATTATTTATTAATAGGTCGCTGCTGTGCTAGAACATTTAAAGCCGCATCCGAGGCTAGAACCATTGAACGAGTTGGAGAGTACGAGAACTTTTTTTATTTTTTCAATCTTTTTTTCTCTTCTTCAGGATACAATTAATGCTTAGCTTTGTAAAAAATATGTATGTGCTTTTTACGGTCGTAACTTTTTATCGCCTTTGTATGGTATATGCATTTATATATGCTATTGCGTGATTACGGCTGAACCAACAATTCGTTTCTTCTTTCCCTTGTTTGGGGACCATTGGAAATACCACGTGTAACTAGGTTCTTCCCCACCATTGAGATACGCAAAGGACTATAAATCTTTCGCAAAACTTTTCTGCCGAATACACCCAGAGCCGACTCATCGGATATCGACACCGTCTAGGCTGTAAAGTAGGATGGTTGAGCGACTTGTAGAGTTTGGTTTTTGTTAGTAGAGAGAAGACTTTACTTTTCGATTGCCTACTCAGTCCAAAGTAGCACTTTTTGGCAAGCGTGATTCTACGTTGGATTTGAAGGTTAACATTATTATTTGGGTTGATGCTGGTTCGTAGATAGACGAAATTATCTACGAACTGGAAGTTGTGACTGTCAACAGTGGCATGGGAGCCGAGCCGAGCCGTGAATGCGATGAATGTTTGCTTGGCGACGGGAGATATTTTGTTTTGGCCTCGTTCAGTACCAGAATAATTCGCATCGCTTTCTCAACCAGTCTGAAGAAAGCAGAACTCACGGTTGTTGAGGTCAAAATTATCGGCTGTACACTTTTATAGAAGATTGTACGTTCTCTATTGACCCCTGCAGCTCTTACTATTTTCTCCAGCATCAAAATGAAGAAATCACACGATAAAGAGTCAAACTGTCTGAAACCTTGTTTGTTGCCGAACGACTCGGAGAGTTCCTTACCAATTCTGACGGCACTTTTGGTGTTATCCAGCGTCAGTTTACACAGCGGTTTTGTACCAAACTCAGACATAGTATTGACAGCTCATTATTATGCTGTCGAAAGCAGTTTTAAAATCGATGAAAAGGTGATTTGCATCAATTGCACCTTATCAGTTTTCGCCTCCCTTTTTGAATAGCTCGCCCGATAGTCCATTGTTTCCCGCCGTTTTGTTGTTTTTCAAGCGGAAGATTGATATTCAAACTTCTTTATAGTCGTGCAATGAAAAATCTTGTTTATCGTCATCGGGTGTTGCACTCACTGTCATTCAGCTGCCTGGAGAAGTGTTCCCTCCATACAAGAAGTATGCTCCCATCATCTGTCTCCACATTACCACCTTCGTTCCTACATGACTATGCTCTGGTCTTGAAACCTTTTGCGAGTCGCCGCATCCTTTCATGATATTCTTTGGCATTATTCTCCACTGCTATTCGACATTACTACGTAAAAGTTAGTTTTTGTGATGAACTTTTATGTGCGGAAGTCTGGTACTACAGGCAATCATATTTCGTGCCCGGCGAAGTCGATCAGCCCCAAACCTTGTGATGATGTCTCGTCGTGAAGGCTGAATTTTTCGTCAGTTGTGCCGAAGATACCTCTTCGACCACCCTGGCGTTGAAGGCGCCTAGCATAATTTTGACATGGGGGAGCGCTCATAAAAGGCATCCTTGGTCACATCGTCCTTCTCTTCCAATAGGGCTTGGGCGCAAATTAGTGGTATTTTGAAAAAATTGGTTTTTTTCCGGATTGTGGCGAGACGATCATCCACCGGAGTGACTGCCAGTACTCGGCGACAGAGTCTATCCACAAATCGGGCACCAAATTTGCACTCCTTTTTGGTATATGGTCGCTGTAGTATATTTCACAAGCCCCCACCTTCTTCCGTCCTTGCCCCGTACATCGCACTTCTTAGCACACCAACCACCTGTGCAGTGGCACTTTCTCAAATAAGAGACCGAATATTCCAGATGCGTGTCCTGAAATCGTGATTTTTTAAATGTTTTGGACAAAAAAATAAAGTATATTTTAATAAGAATAGCCAATTATGTACGATCTTAAGAACAGCCGAATTCTCCAGGGGTTTATTTTATTCGCCTCACACTTTTGTAAGCGTTTGCACATCTGTTACTCCTTTTCTCGATTCGTCATCATTATTTCTGATTAACGATGTGATTCTCAATCTTATGACAAACTGCAGTGAATTCAGTGCAGTTTTCATTGCTCTTTATGCGCTTGCGACGTCTAAGTTTGTGAGTTTTCTTTGAAAAATGTTACACTTCATCATCGACCATGGTGCCTAAGAAGGGGGGATTTGAAAGGGGTTTTTGTGGTGGAGTGTAGTGGCAGTGTGCTTTCAACTTTCATTTCTATTTTTGTTGCTAAAAGTTTTCAGAAATATAAAAAATGTCATTGAAAAAGTAAAATTTTACTCAATAGCTCAATTTTGTTTTGCTGCAGTAGCTAAAAGTTATTAAAAAATTATAAAATAATAATTAATAGCTTTGCGTGAAAATCAATCAAAATCAGTTTGTTGCTCTTCAAATGGTTTGCAGCGGATCGGATTTTGTTCTGAAAATAAAAAAATTTATTTCTGTAAAAAAAAAGAAGAATAAGACTACCTAAAATTGGATTATTTTTAAGTAGTAAATAATGGTAATATATAAATATTTATTTCTGCCATTTACGAAGAAACCATTTTAAATAAAATTAATAGCAATATTCAGGCTCATTTTGTGGTGCGCGTCTTGATGTTTTTACGAACAAAGGCCGGCTGTTTATTCTAAACCGCCTTCTGTATGGTCGATAGAATTTTATAAGAATCTTTTATCTCAAATCAGGCGATGGCAATTAAAAATATTATGTTTACTATAGTTTTGTTTATTTGTTTGGCTCGGGTTCGAAAAAATTGACAACCATAAATCTATTTGCACTGTTTCTCCACTGATAAATCAATTTGTATTACAAATAGTTTCCTTTAAGGGGGGACATCTGAGTAACTCAAAAAAAATAAGCGGATTTTCTGGAATTTTTTTTGACCAAACGAAAGAGCCAATCGAAATTTTGTAAAGTAGGTTTTATAATATGCGATCCGATGTACAAAATATGATTTTTTGAAAGAAATCGAAAACAAAATGGCGGCTGTGCAGCATTTCTTCGTAGGCCCTATTTTTGGGAAGGGGGTCCATGGCCGGAAAGCTAACGTCCTTAATTTTTGATCTGGAACAAAAAATAAAGTTTTGTTAGTTTCTATACATCAACAGCTATCGACACACGTAGGATTTTTTCGATATATTGATTTTTCGCAAAATGGTGCGTGATCGAAAAAAAAGTTCAAATTTTCACGAGGAAAAAAAGTCCAAAAATTGTTTATAAAAAAAAAGTAAGCAATATAAAAAAAAAATTATACGTGTGTCGATAGAGGAAGGAATTTTGAATATACTGTCAAAATTTCAGATCGATCGGTTAAGATTTGCTCGAGTTATGTTTCCGGCCGTCTAAAAAAAAGTGGTTTCGAGAAAAACGCGTTATTACATATACCATATATAGAATATGCCTATGAGGCATTGCCGCAGAATGGAAAATTTGGACATTTAGACACTTTTGCCGGATTCTATCTTGTGGTATATTATTTTTAAGATCCTAAAGCATCTTTTAAACGAAAAAAAATTTTTTTGATTTTTTCAAAATTTTACTCAGATGTCCCCCCTAAAGCTACGTACTCATATTTTTGAAAATTTTGAAATTATTTAGTGATACACGGTGTGTCCCAAAAATAACCGAACTTTTTAGATATAAAATAGTAAAATACACATTATATTATCTTTGAAAGTTATTATTTATTCAAAATAGGTTCCAATTGACTCAACACAACGTTTGGAACGATCAACCAGCGCATGCATAGATTTTTTTATGTCATTTATAGAAATGTTCTTCAGTACCTCGGTCACGGCTGCTTCGTTTTTTTCAATTTTTTTTTAATTTTTTAAACTTCAATTTAAATTTTTTTTCAAGTTTGGCAAAAAATTTTATATTTTTTTTTGGAACCATTAACACACTTTTGGTTTTATTGAAATGGCTGTCACTTTTACATCTGTCATCCGACTTACATGAAGTCAGGTGCTTTTGAAAGAGGATGAATGTATCTTTTTAATGTTGCAAATTTTCAATAGATGGCGCTGTATGTTGTATAATTTAAATATAAAGTTCGGTTATTTTTGGGACACACCGTGTACAATAATTTAAAGGTAGTTTCGTTCTCTCTTCGCAGTCGGCTTCATAGCTATCTGACATTAAACGTGTTTCGGTTTTTCGTGCTACTCTCTTCTCCTAAAAAAATCTATCATTTATAAATAAAAAAATATGTGGAGAATTTTAAGATTTTTTAAATGTTGAAACGTTCAAAAATAACGTATTATATTGTATATTGCAATCCCTGATAGTGAACTCGAGTGAATGCCTTTCATGATTGTTTATTACAATCTTAGAATATTGTACGAAAGTATCAGAAAGGGAAGAGATTCGTCCATCAAAATTTAAATCGAATTCAAAAAGATGAGAAGCTGACTGAATTTACTATATCTACATTTGAATGCAAATTAGTCTCACCGGTTTAGAGATGTTTCAAGGAAATTTTGTAAACAGACAGGATATTTTTTTAATACTCGTTGGTTTTTTATAGCAGTGCAATTTCATTATAAAAATCTCATAATTACGCTAAAAGTCGTTTAAGTCGATTAAATTTCCAAACACTTTTGAATATTATAGTCAGTTAGTTAGGTTAACTGGATCTAGTGATGATACCTATGTTGGTTCTGTGAAGAAGATTCCTCTCAATTTTCCAGATGCTCAAACCACTTGGTGTATTTTACGCTGTTCAGGAGATTAATGATGCCTAGAAATATAAGTTCATCTGAGCAATCGAAGAAGAATTTTCCGAGAAATCAATGGCGGAAAGCATTGAGAGCTGTCAGAAAAATTGTTTGAGATACAGCTTTCTACCATGAGTCCCCACAAAACAGTGTCTGGTTAATAAACCGGTTGTTATGTTTATCGAGGTCATGTTTAGAAGGAGTAAAAACTTAGTTCTGTTCACTTCGATCAATTGCACGTGGTTTCACTCTGTCATCTGCTGTTGGACCTTCTGGTATAGTCTAGCCTTAACAAATACTTTGCCCAGGAAAGACGTATGCCTACATCATGTGCAGGTTTTACCGGCTCATCTGCTCTGCAGTACCCTGGGTTGACCCAATGATCAAACCTATAAGTTTTAGTTTCGAGACAAGTAAAAACGACAACTCTTTCCATTTTATTCATAATAA
Source organism: Ceratitis rosa (assembly GCA_037013455.1). Lineage (NCBI taxonomy): Eukaryota > Metazoa > Arthropoda > Insecta > Diptera > Tephritidae > Ceratitis > Ceratitis rosa. The sequence goes on from JAWMAG010000004.1 coordinate 15,108,654, forward strand.
AAAGCATCTAGCAAATTCTTTTTTTACCGCCTGAGAAAAATGGCTTGAAACAAATATACACGTACGTATTCAATATTATAGTATTTTCTTAGAAAATAACCCCAGAAATAATGGGAAAATCTCCAAGTTGAATATTTTATAAGTGGCAAGATCAAACATTTCTGAGCAAACACGTTCTGTGTCGAAAATTTCGAAGTGAAACTACCTCATGAGTGAAAGTGTGTTTTTACGATAGAAGAAAATATTTCAAAAAAACCACTGTGCCAGTAGAGTCATTCAATGTATTGAAATTTCACATAAATTTGATTAAAACATGCCTATGCTCTTAACCAAATGTGGAAAATATGTCAAGAAAAAAATAAACCGCAAATATAGGGCAATCCACTTCGTAGTTTCAAAGGTGGAGGGCTGTATTTTGACATCTGTCAAACTTAACTGTCAAACCAAAACTGATTTGTTTTAGCTAAAAGTCAGGCGCTTCAGTTATGAAGTATAAAGCTTACATTTTTTTCGTTGGGTTATGCGAGAGACCATATGTATGCGGTTTCATTCCTCAAGTTATGTTTGAGAGTTATGGTTGAGCCATCGCCAATATGTGCCAAGAAAAAATTACCTCAAAACGATCGACTTTTGCAAAAATTCGCGAGATGGTCATTCGAGTGATCTAGTGTTCCACATATAATGGGAAAGATTCAAACTTTATTATAAAAAAGGAATTTCATGGAAAAAATAACTTTGAAAGTATTTTATTTTCGTTTATTTTCGAAACCAAAAAATGGATAACCCTGTACAACAATAATAAATGTGCAATCTGTCGTCCAAATTTCTCTTTTGCAGAGTATTTTTAGCATTTTCTGATTGGTTTTCTTTTCCATTTTGTCACCTTTCAACTTTGTGTGACAGATCAAGTCCGATTGCGGACGTCTACCTGAACGTGCATGTGCGTGTGTGTATCGTTGGTATACTCGTATTTGATGAGTTTTGTTTGGTGTGTTGTTTTTCGTAAAGTGTCAATGCGAATTCACGTTATGATGTGGCATTCGGTCTGTTTGACATTCACAGTTTTCAGTTTTTCCTCCGCCGCTGATGTTTCATTACTCTCGTTTATACCACCGAAAAATACAGCGCCGAAATTTCGATGCATATTTTACTGTTTTTGTTATTTACTTACACTTTCCCGCTATTTTACACACATATGCATCTCCATATCATGGACAAAAATTAATTACACTAATTGAAGAGTAAAGTTGAATGCGCAGGGTCTACGCTTGTTTGAAAGCATCACACTGCGGATATATACTCGTACATACATACACATATACCAAACTCTCTCACATCTGATTGCCCTAAATTGTAGGTGATTTAAACTGAAATGTATACTTTAGGGTGGCATAAATACTACTAGAAAGTCTGTATTGAAATCAAGTTAAATTTTTAGAATAAAATGACAGACCTTAGAACTTACTTATAATCCCTTTTAAAAGAAATTAATCATAAAATTAATATTAAAAACAAATTCAGACGAAGTATTCAGCTCAGTTAAGTAGCAATCTTTCGTACTCAACTCCTAAAAGAACAAACAACTGGCTTAGGTTAGGTTAGGTTGTGGTGGCTAGCGATCTATCTTATTGATTACACTTACGCCTGACTAAGATTCATCGTAATGCTGCAAAAACTTGACCATAACGGTTCATTATCCAGCCATTTTGATTCTCTAATAAACTTCATTTGATCCTTGTCTTTGACGGCGGCTATCTTCGCTAGACCATCCAGTAGTAACGTCTCAATATTTCGAAATATAGCAGCACTGTTCAAAGCAAGGCCTAAGAGATGGGTGATCGTTTCATCCTCCTCATCATCCATGCCGCATCCGCAGCATCTTCTATAGAGAGTTTAAGACTTTCCGCGTGTCGGCCTAACAGATAGTGGCCTGTCGGAACTCCCATTACTTTGGACTTGCCCCTCCTTTTAAAGTAGTACATATCTCGTAATATCTTCTTATCCCATTTCGGTGCCTGGAATTGTTGCAGGTTGTAGCATCAACGAAAACGAATACGATCTTTATTGAGAAAAATCTGCTTGTTCGTGGCGAGTTCATCCGCCTTACAGTTTCCCTCGATGTCCCTGTGACAACGAACCAACATAAGAGACAGTCTGTTTTGTTTGGCTATATCCTGTAGGAATGGGTGACAGTTCAGCAGTAATTTAGTGTAAACGAGCCCAGTGCTTTTATTGCTGCCTGACACTCACTGAAAATGAAGATATCCTTATCTCTAAAGATGACCCGATTTGCTTTGCAGCCTTCATGATAGCAGATATTGTCGCCTGAAAAACGCTGCAATGGTCAGATAGGCTATAAGAGAGTTGCATAGAATGCATCAAATGGTTCCCGACAAGACACCTACGCTGATTCTCCCCTCAAGCTTTGTGGTAAATAAATTACCATTCTTCCCTGATGGGAAGTTGTGTTAATATAATTGGACCACGATCTGTATATCTTGTCTTCTAGACCCGTATGACCAGAGACCCTATTATAATTCATTATACTAATGAACCTGAAAATTGCCGTTTTGCATGTCGCCGCGCATTTACACATTCAATTGGCTTTAACAAAAATCCTAATAAATTTTTGACAACTCACGAAAGGAAAGAGTATCTTAAAACTCATCCACCTTAATGTGTATATGTACCTCCGTCTGCAAAGTTAAAAAGCTAATGGCACAATATAGTGTGAAAGTGTGTCGACATGTACTTGGGATGCACGAGCTGACCGGAGCCTCATACAGTATGGCTTTGGCAACTGTGGCATAGATATTACGGTGATAGTGGCGATGAATCCAATGCACACAAAGCCCAACACACTGGCATGTTCGAGAAACAAACAAACAAAACTTCCTTAGTTAGGATATCCTGTCCACACTGATACTCATTTGTTGAAGCTACGATGTTCTTTGGTCAGAACAAAGGTACAGAATTAAATGAAAATGACTTTGACTTTGAAAGCCACAAGTGCATTCATTAAGCCACCTTTTGAAAACCATTTAATTGAAATTCTCATTTTCTTTCTTTCTTTTCTTTCTTGCCATTGTAACCAACCAGTAAATGGATGAAAGAGTAAGTATTCTGGACGTTTTTAAGCGAAAATTTCCGCATTTAATCTAAGACTCTTCTGCGTCGTGTTACGCCCGTTTTGCTATTTATTTGATGGGGCAGCCTCTTCTAATTCCTTAATTTTAATTACAACGCAACATATTTTTGGTAGCTTGCTTTTTAGCCTTTAATATGTTACAAACTCCCTCTTCTTCGACATCGTTGATCACTCCCGGCTGCTTGTATACAATTAAAGTTTGCCGCTGCTAATACATTTGGCATTTATTTTCGCGTGTTTCTTGTAGTAGGAAGGCTTCAGGGTCATTAATATTAGGTTTAATATTCTGGGTAAGGTCATATTGCTGGTGCTTCCGGTGTTTTCTCTCCACCTCGCCACCTCTTCTCCTAATTATTTGAACGGTCAGCTTCCTCTGGGAAATGAAGAAGTACCTACATTCATTCTACAAAATATGTGGGTGCGGCATAGTTATTTAACCGTGTATGTTTAAATATCAACCCACCAACCCACTGTATAGTAATTAGTAGTCACAAAGTATGGTGGAAGTTTAGTTTTGTGGAGCAATATAATTTATATAGTTGAAAGTTGTTTTTTTAATTTTGGTCAGTTCTGGAAAACTTACTCCAATAAAAAATAATAAAAAGCCTCGTAAGAGACATCCCTCTTTTAGTAACGGTTCCCGCGAAAGATTCCCCAAAAGGGTTTAGCCTGATCGACTTCGTGGGGTTGGATATTTGGTTTCCTGTGGTACCAGATTTCCGCAAAAGAAAATCCATCTGGTACTCAGTCCAAAGTAACAAAAGTTGGCAAGATTGATTATGTAAAGGACTTTAAGGATGACAGTACAACAGTGACGTATTCGAAACTCGAAAGTGTTGATCCCAGGAAATATTTTGCATTGTTATCGCCATCGCACCCAGACCTATTAGTTTCGTCTGTTTATCCAGTATTATCTTACTATTCGATTTAATAGTTATTCTAAAATTATTTATTCAGATTTGATAAGATTTTTTTCAAACTCAATTTAAATTATTTTATGAACAAGTAGCTCCTTACTCTCACCAACGCATGCAAAATTTCCTTTCTTATCTAGTTTTGTTGTATTTTTGTGTAGTTGCTTGTCATCATCAACTACTTTCACTTCATTGATTCGCTATGCGGCATTGTGACAATACGAATAATACTGGCTGATGATACCAACTCAGTTCGGTTCCATTTCCAACTCTGGAAAATTGGCGCGTGATGTTATCAGACTTGCTGACTATACTTTTTTTTTGCAATTTTATTTCTATTCCTTCTTTTTATCCAAACTAACTTTTCTCCTTTCGAAGTTTTTGAATTTTTTGCTTCTCAAAAACTATTCCATTGTAATGTCTGTCGCGTAGATCTGATCAATGGCTTACGTGATGTTTTCCCAGTGCAAACAAATGCGCGCACGCCAAATTCGTGGATGAAGTTAAGCTGCAGTGACGCGAAAGCTACTACAAACTGCGGCAGACAGCAGGCAACACGAACTGATAGGGCTCAAACTAAAGCTGAAGTAAGCTGAGTGCGAGCAGGAATTTGAAATTGATAGCTAGATAAATGATACCCGGCGTGTATCGTATAAAGTATGGAAGCTGCTGCAAGTTGGAATTCAATAATATTAGGTGTAAATGAGCTAACAGAATGGTGACTACAGATAAGCAATATAATTTGTTCGTGTTTCATCTTGGTAATGCCAAATGCGTGACAATGGAATTTTCCACTTAGAAATGACTTTATTAATATATAAATTATAAATGAATTTTTTTTTAACGCTACCAAATTAAAAGTGAATATACTGAATTCTTCTTTCCTTCTTCTTACATAAAAGAAACAGCGACGTGAAAAACTTTAACTGAGGCCGAATTGTGATTTGGGGAAAGGAAATAAGAAAATTTAAACTTCCTTGCCGCAATGGAAGGCAATTTAAAATATTCTTATTAGGGTGGCTATCAAAAGTGGAAGGAAAAATGCTTCAGCTACTTTTCAGATTTAGGCGCACTTTAGAAGAAATGGAAGTGCAAATCAAGGAGGTGGATAGCTAGTTGAAAAGGGAAAGTTAAGGACCTAACCGGAGTGCTCTCCCAGCTTCCGCTTGTTAAATTTCCTATTTCTTTCCATCCACGTTTGTCTATTTGCATTAGTCTAGTGCTTGTGGTATCGTGGAACACACATATGACGTCACAACCAGCTGAAGGCCGAGCAAAAGTATGCTCCAGAGGTTCGTTCTCTTCTTTGCATGCGCTCCACTCAGTTGATACAAGCTTAACTAGCTTCTATATACGATATCTCAAATGGTAAATACCTCGGCAAGTTCCCTTTTGCTTAGTGATTATAACAGTCTAGTGTTTTTGCAATCCTTCCTTGGTACAAAATTGGCTAAAACTTCTAGATGCAACAGCCTTTCTGCAGGTATTCTGTATATGGAGTGCTCTATTTTTTTTTATCAAGCAGTACACTGCGATGCTTGATCCAGGATGCTTGATCATCTAAAGGTGGGATAAATTTGTGAACCTTTGTCTTTCTTGTAAAGAGTCAGACCTCAGACTTTTCCAGGTTTACGGGAATTTAAAGTGCTCTCTCTAGAATCTGTGATAGTTGATTTATCAAGATGACTCACACTCAGGGAATGGAGTATTATAGGGGATGTCCCATTACGAGGTTCCCTACTTTTTTAAAGTAAAAAACACAGACAATTTAATTTTAATGGGGAAATGTTAATTATCATTATACAGAATATTGGCCGCGGCTATGTCACAGATGATCCATCCGTTGAGTCCAACTTCCGATGACTCATTCGAACATTTCGACTGGTAACTGGCGAATGACACGCGTAATGTTTTGTTCTAAACTTTACATATCTCACAGGAAAGGAAGTCACAGGAAGTCTCACTGGCATAATTTTTCAAAAAATATGAACCGATGATTCCACCGACCCACAAACCACGCTGTTGTTTTTTCTGGATAAAATATGGCAATTTTTCTTGTTTACATACCCATTGAAATGGGCCTCGCTGAACAAAATTTGGCTCGAAATCGTTGGATCTTCTTGGAACTTTTCAAGAGTCCATAGAACGAAGCGGTGTCACTCGGGAAGGTCGAGCGGCTTCAGTTCTATATTTCATATGCTTTCGATTGAAGATCTCGACGTAAAATACGCTAAGTCGCTCCATACGTCAGTCCGGGCTGCAGCGAATGGCGCCGAATCGACTCTCCACGGTATTCTTGTACACTCTCAGCTACGGCCGCTATATTTTCTTTACAGAACGTGAATTTTCGTAATAAAGTTGAACAATTTATAAACGTTGTACAAGCGTAGGTCTTTCCATTATGAACTGGCGCACAGTACTGAACATATATAACATGCAAACATCAGGACTCACGAGCGGTTTGTCCAAAAACGGAGTTTGATAAAAGTACCTCTTCAGTCTATCTGACTTCGGCCCAGAGTAATACTTTTTATCAGGTTTCAGGATACAAATTACTTTGGTTGCTAGTCACCTTCCTGGTGTACACGTATACGTCAAGCGAATGCACGCGGTATCCACTGAAGAAACTTTTTGTGTACATAGGTCTGACCCATTTTGTCACAAGGCGGAAAAGATGCTATTCGTACAAGCAGCTTTGAATGGATTAAAGCCTTTCACTGCTGAAATAAAATTTCCATTTACTGCTCCGTCAAAGTCTTGAGGAGATTGAAGGCTTATTTCCCCATCGAGAAGAACTGCTCCTCAGTATGATTAGTAAATAATTTACATCTTATTTCAATCGAGTCGGAGATTCTCTTGCACAATCATAAAGTCGCAATTATCTGTAGTCTAAGGTGGTGACTATGGCTGGCCATCGAAAGTCAAAATGAGAATCTGCCTCAGGAGGAATAATGACCACCATGAAATTAAAATCTACCAGAACTTTTAAACTGTCATTATATGCGATACAAAGCATTATTTTCATCTGTGCAAAATGGCTTTCCAAGCCAACTGCACCTGCGAACCATGTGCTGCGGGTGTTTTCCCGAGTTAGTGGCGTAGCTTCCGTCCAATGGATATTTCACTGATTATCGGTAAGAGAACCATTTTTATTTAAACCGACTTATCAGGACTACCGTTATAGAATTAAGTTAAAACAATATAGATCTCACTAGCAAACTATCATCAAACTAAATAGTTTCATAGTTCCTTGTGTTCTCATACATTCTTGGCCACAATGCATTCCACTGCCCATTTCCTTTACGCAAGGGGTTGTGGAGATTGAAAGTGAACAGCTACCGTCCGTCAAGCAAATTCCTTAGCCCTGTTGTGGGCGCCAAAATGTATTATATATGGTATATGAGTGTGTGGGTGTATTTGGATTGTTGATTGGTCATGGTATAGCATTGGCGATGGCTCATTTGCACGACAATGAATGGCTAACTACTTTCACGAACAGCAAGCACTTCGTATTTATTTTACGCCCGCTAAGCAGCAGAGTTGGCTCATTTTTCAAAATGACAGTAACGCGAAATGTGATCGTTAGTTGAATTTGCATGTAAAATGGAAATTATTTAACAAAGAAAATGGGGTTCTTATGAATTTCATATAATTAAAATTCTTGCTTTCTAAATTATTTAATGGCTGGTGGGGAGAGCTTTGGTTGACTTATTGGAAGCTATTCCAAATTTAATCAGCAAAAAAACAGAAAAAATGCAAAGAAGAAGAAGATGCGAAAAAGAAAGAGAAAGAAGCCGAAATAATTAATTTTTTTTATATCACTCCAAGTATTTTTACAGAAGAAGAATATATACTTATTTTTAAATGGTGTAGACAACGCTTTTGTGGCTATAGCCTAATTAATAAAAGCGCGCCACTAGTTTCTGCTTTAGGCCAATCCTTTCTCAATCCTTAAAACGGAGTGAAGCTCTTCCTCTCTTTCTGCCTTCCCAACGGGTGCTGGAGTGTTTTCGTCAATTCGAGCGACATGACCTAGTCAGCAAGCCGCTATCTCTTATATGGTACATATATGATTGAAGTTTAAGCGATTCTCGGTAGAACTACTCCGCCAATTTGTGGTTTTCCAACAAATGGAAGGACCTACAGTTTATTCTAAGCCGCCTACGAACGGCTGATGGATTTTTATGAGGAGCTTTTATTTCATCTCAGAAATATACTCGAATGGCTTGACATTCCCTGCCGAGAGGTGAGCGAAATTTGAAATTCTTTTTCTATAATTTTGGTCAAACCAATACTGGAACCCTGGCCTTCCGAATGTTAGTACGCAATGCTAACCACTCGGTTATTGCGGTCGCTCTCTCTTAGTTCGCTGAATTAGGTAGTAGTCGGATATCTCTTACAGCTTTCTTTCGAAGATTCCTATAGCAGATTCCTCTGATCTTATCCATGCTTCTGCACCATAAAGTAGCATTGTTATTTTTACCTACGCTAGTCCCTAGATAGACTAACATATTGTCTATAACTTCAAGGTTACCACTATCAACAGTGATGCGGGAGCCAATGAAATGTATTGCCATTTATTGCATCCTCTTTATATACCGGATCCATTCACCTAACTTCCATATCCAGTTTGGAGAAGAAAACTCACGTCGTGATTGGTGAGACCAATGATATGGATATTCCGTCAGCAATAGTTTACTCTAATATATAATTACAATTTACTAAAATATTGTACCATGTATGAAATCTCATTTGATTCTGAACGGCTCGCAGAGGTCCTTCCAAATTATGTCTCCGCTTCTAGTATTGTCCATCCACAGTTTACTCTTCCGTAATAGTTGAATATCTGGTCAACGACTGATTTACCGGGTCTAAAGTTAATTGTATTTAATATAGAAACTTTTCGGAATCAGAAACAAAAGGAGCTTTTACATACTGCCGAAATAAGCTTTCGGAGCAAATTCGTCCATTTCTAAATTCTAAGTAGAAATGGCTGCGAGTGTCGACACAGTCAGGCCAAAATAGGCTTATGCAAGGAAAAAATTCTTTGACTCTACAGCTCATTTTCGATCGACTAGGGCTTTCTTTTCACCAGCATTAGGTCGATTACTTTAGTTTTTGCCAGATGACAAGGTTTATTTCTGCGTAGAATGAGTTAATCAAATAATGGAATGGAAAATGATCGTTTAATTTTCGTCATTCCTGCAGCTCGTGAAAGGGATACTTAGCCCATCTGCAAGTCCTCCAATATGGCAATGTCCGTGAGGTCTCTAATTACTTCTGAACTGTCATTATTTTTCCGAAAATATAAGTCCATCTATCTTCTCCAATCTCATTTTAGTCAAATTTGATTCGATTTGATATAGGCCAAGTTACGATCCCATCCTTACACGAACTGCCTTTCAGTGCATTTCCTTTAGTAGCAGTTTGCATTTGACTACAGGTATAGCAATTATTTGCGTTTTTGGTCGTATCTTGCCTAGTAAGTTCATCTGTCCTGCAGTTACTATCTATGGCTCTGTGATCAGGGATCCAAATGAGGGTTAGTTTGTTCTGTTCAGCAAACTCTTGACAAGTCCAGTAGGATTTTAGACAGCTGCTCACACTATACCATCAAAATTGAAAGAAAACATCTAAAGAAGACTTTTAGAAAACTTCTCGCTCTTACAAAATAATGGTTATAATCTAATCCACAATCCAGTTTTCATGCAAAACTCGCGTGATAGTCTCATACAGCTCAAATTATATCATTCAGGCATCTTATCTCGTCTAAACATAGAGACGATTCAATGTTTACCTTCCAACATAACATAGCTTTTGGTCTGAGGTCTTACCTCACGAGAGATCTGATCGCTGAATATAATCAGTTTCGTCACCCTCGATATGAAATAAGATTCCAACAGACGGCGGTGATAGCAGTTTTGATTAAATTTAATAACCGCGTATTTTGTCTAAAAAATTAATTTATTTTTTAGTTTATTGTGTGAATATAAATATTTAAAATCGTAGTTTAAAACAATCTCTAAAGTCATCTAAAAGATCCGCGTAAAATAATAATCCAATCCCATCGGCGAAATTGGTCGGAAACACAATATTCTCTACCTAATGTCGCTTTAGAAATGTTTTTCATTTCAATTAAGCGGGGAATACTGTGACAATTACCGTTATATACTTTACCCATTTCAGTTCAACAATATTCTCTTTACCCTTTCGTCTCTTCCTTCCTTGCCAAAGCAATATTTAAAATTACTGCTATTCTACTTTATATGTTTACCATTCAGCATTTGTCATAGCCACAAATGGACGAGCAGCCAGCCAATTGACCAAGCAAATAGTCCTTTGTACGCTATGCGCATAAAAGCACAATGAGACATGCTTTCATTAAACCATGCTTATTTTCCCCTTTCACCCAACACAGTTAGCCCTGCCTCTCCTGTTGGCTCTACTAATCCTCTTTACCTTTCAGCCAAGTTGTAACCCGTCTGTCAACTCATTTCACTATGCTGTTTGTGTGTGTGCGGGCAATTGTCCGTTGGTCCAGTGCGCTCATTTTATGTGTTTTGTTTTATTTTATTTCATTTTTTTTGTTTTTTTGTTTTCGCTATGCCGCTATTCTCGCAGCTTTTGACCGAGTGTCCGGTGTTGACAAATGACGGCTTAAATAACTCGACAACTCGACAACTACAATTTCCTCGTACAAATTTGCTGGGGCAAGGATATTTAAAATTTATGCATCCCAAGAGAAAATCGAGCAAGTTGATGAATAATTAATGATATGATGACCTCATTATGTAATTGTGCAGCTGTTGAAAGCTGGAAATAGGAAATGGAAACTGTTATGGTTATTAAGAGACTTCTTAGAAGATGTGAAGTTAGAGATACTAAAAAATTAGTTTGGCTATTTCTGATGTGATCTTGAGATTAATTTGATTTGGGCGCTAACCGATTTTTCACCGAGCTTCTGCTCGGCTTGTGGTACGTGTTTTGATGTTTTCCAACAAATGGAGGAACCAGCAGTTTATACTAAGCCACCTCCGAATGGTTGATGGTTTTTTATGATTAGCCTTTATTTCATGTCAGAAATACACTCGGAAGGGTTGACATTACCTGCCGAGGGGCGACGGCAATAAGAAAATTTATCTTAATTTTTTTATTTAAATTAATTTTCTAGAACATTTGGATGTTGGTCGACCCAATACTCAAACCCTGGACGTCAGAATGGGACTATGCACTGCTAACCATTCGACTACTACATCCGATGAGGGTTGAGTTGATTAGTTCCGTAGATATTCGATCTTGAGATAAGGGTGTGGAAAGTAGAAAATTTGTTGTATGTGACAAAGGCGAACTTACTCAATTTGTGTTCATACTACAGTAGATCATGGAAATTATAAGTATGAAATTCTATCAAATTTTTTTCTAGCATATGCTTATTGTACCGAAGTCAAGCGAAAAGTAATCCATTACTTTTACGATAGATGGTTTAGTGATCAGTAACTCGCGTTCTACAAGTACGTTTGGATTAGGTTGGATGGTATTAAAAAGATAATATTTTGCACTATAAGAGTCAAAGGGAGAAATGTCGATCACTTAACTCAGTAGTGTTTGAGCCCATGTCACAGATAGACCCCGGCTAAGAGAAAAAACGCTATATTCTACAACTTTTCTTCTATAAAGGTGAAAACGAAAGTCAGGCAGCTGAAAATGTGCATGCTCCGGATGCTGTAACAGTCAATCATGGACAATTTCCATTTCGCCGATTTCGTTCCGGTAATGTACTAGGTGGAGTGAAAAGTAAGCTCTTTGACCGCCAGAATGCGCTGCTACTACAAATTGGTTATAGTTCCTTGTAGTCCGTTCATATTTAGGCGAACATGTTGAATTTCCGAGCGATACGTAGGCTGCTATATATAGGTCTGGCCTAGGCAACACTAAGTGTTGTCAGGTGCAATCTGACATTTCCATTGGAAAGTTTAACATTTTTTAGCATAACATCACTCAGAACGTTTTGTCATTTAATCGTGAATTGATTTATTTACAGGGAATTAAAAAATTCATCTCGGCCAAAAAATGGAATTATCTCGTGAACATTTTCGTGCGATCATTTTTCACAATTTTCGACGTGGATTATCACGACAAGAGTGCATTGATGAACTAAAATCTTTGTATGGCTATGAAGCACCATCCTATAGCACTGTGAAAAACTGGTACAATGAATTCAATCGTGGCCGACGCTCGCTCAAAGACGAATTCCGGGAAGGTCGTCCAAAAACAGCCGTTGTGCCAGAAAACATCGATGCCGTACGTGAACTGATAATGCAAGACCGTCATGTAACATACCATCAGATAGAGGCATGCCTATGCATTTCTACCACCAGCATACATTCGATATTGCATGAACACCTGGCCGTAAAAAAGGTTTGTTCTCGTTGGATCCCGCACAATTTGACAATCGTCGCTCTAAAAAAGGCTCGTGTGGATTGGTGTAAAGAAATGCTGAAAAAATACGATCGCGGTGCTTCAAAAGACGTTTATGAAATCGTCACTGGTGATGAATCATGGATCTATACGTATGAGCCCAAAACAAAACAGCAATCGACCGTGTGGGTCTTCCAAGACGAACCAAATCCAACGAAAGTTGTTCGTGGAAGAAGCACTTCGAAGCAAATGGTCGCCTGTTTCTTCGGCAAAACTGACCATATGGCGACTGTTCCGCTTGAGTAACGTAGGACGGTCAATTTTGAGTGGTACACCACCATTTGTTTGCCTGAAGTTTTCGGAGAAATGCGAAAAACGAACAAGACAAGGCGAATCATTGTGCACCATGACAATGCGAGCTCTCTCACATCGGCTCAAACCAGCGCCTTTTTGACCGGCCAAAACGTCGAATTGCTGGGTCATCCGCCGTACAGCCCTGACTTGGCACCTAATGACTTCTTTTTATTCCCACACATTAAGAAAATAATGCGTGGTCAATGATTTTCGTCGCCAGAAGATGCTGTTGAAGCATTAAAAAACCATGTTTTGGAGGTGTCTCAATCGGAGTGGAAAAAGTGCTTCGAAAATTGGTTTGAGCGCATGCAAAAGTGTATAAACCTTGATGGAGAATATTTTGAAAAACAATAAAACCATTTTCGTTGATAAATATTCGTGTTTTCATTATTTGGCCAGTCATATATACTCGTATAGCAACCCTCGTATTGCCCTTAGTTTGGTTTTGATAGCTGATTCTTTTGTTGGCGTGTTTGACATCCTCACGTGAACAGAATATTTAATTGCTAAAAATTGCACAAAAAACAGTTTGGAAGCAGTTGAAAAAAGCAGAATACACAAAGAAGCTCGACGTATAGGTGCCACCAGAGTTAACGAGAAAGAATCTCATGAATTTCCATGTGCGAATTGCAGACGAATCGTAATAAAATCGAACCATTTCTTAAGCGGATGGTGACTGGTGATATAAAGTGGATCACTTAAAACAACGTCATATGAAAAGAGTGATAGGCGCAGTACAGTGAGACGACATTAATGGTCTCCAAGCCAGGATTGACAGCTAGGAAATTTTTGTCGTATGTCTCGTGGTTTCGAAAACAAACTTAAATTAAATGCATTTAAAATAATTTTTATTATGAAATTAATTTTTTATTATAAAATTTAAACCTTGGTATTATGTGTTAAACAATACATCATTTAAATAATCGCCTCGTGAATTTTAAGGAAATTTCTATCCGCTTGAAGTAATTTTCGACCACTATTTGGCAAATATTGGAAGGTATCTCAGCTATAACTTCAGGAATGTTGGTTTTCAAGTGTTCAAGATGTAAAGGATGTAAAAAAGTCCCACGATGTCATATCGCATGATTGCTGTGGCCGATTGACATCGTCAAACGAGAGATTACGCGGTCGTGCATCTTCTCTCGCAATTAAGCCATATTCGCTAGTGTTGTGTGACATGTGGTACCATCTTGTTGAAACCACATATTTTCCAAGGAACACGACTCCAGTAGTAGATCAAAGAAAGCCGGTTATTAACGACCATTACGATACAAATTAATAGTGATAGTCTTCGGTTCCAATTTCACTTACGGTAGCGATATTTGAGGTGTCTCTTCAAGTGGCCACGTTTAAATCACCATTTTTGTTGTAGGTGTTAACAATTTTAACGCATTGTGCGGTGTTACGCGATGCACTTTCATAAATGTCTGACTTTAAGCTAAAACAAAACATGTTTGGTGTGACAGCTTGACAGATGTCAAAATGCAGCGCTGTACTTTTGAAACCGCCAAATGGATAAGCCTATACTAATACAGATTGGTTTAACCATTGACATTGGTCCACTTCCTGGAGAGAGGAATAGCCCGACTATTTGAATAGGCACCCCACAGTTTATACTAAGCCGCCTCCAAACGGCTGATGGTTTTTTATGAGGAGCCTTTATATCATGTCAGAAACTAACTCGGAGGGGTCGACATTACCTGGGGCGATCGCAATTAGAAAATTTAACTTAATTTTTAAATTAATTTTCTATGAATTTTGGATGTTGGTTGTACCAGTATTTCAACCCGAGCTTTGCGAACCACTCGGCTACGTATATTAAAAACCCTCAAGTTTTGTGTAGTCAAAATTCCGGCAGGAGCGTTGGTTATTGCTGTTTAGTGTTGTGTTAAAGTTTATTTGCGTATTACGTATTTTTCAATTATTTCTGTTGGTCATCGTTGTTTCAACACTTTTGTTTCACTTTGACATTTCTCTTATTTTTGTTTTCTTTACAATTTGTTGCTATGCTGTGCGAAAAAAGGACGACAGTAATTATTTGCTTTTTTTCTGTAATTCTTCACTAAGCTTTTGTTTTATCTGTATGCGTATTAGGATGGCTTAGCGGAGTTAAAATGCTATTAGCAGGGCTGAATGATCAAATTCATGAGAATAATTGCTATTATTTCTTGTTGTTGTCCTTTGCAACGGTTTTGTTTGTTGTCGTTAAATAGATGTACTCTGGATTTTTAAAGGAATAAAATTTGTAGAATGAAAATGTTGGCTAATTCAAATGCTCCAACAAATATAAAGTAATTTTTATCACTCTCTCTCACACTCTTATCAGAAAAATTAGATGATAGTCTTCAATTAACTCAATTCTCTAGACTTTGAAAATCCCAAAAGAGGCCAGCAGAAAGTGTATTCAATTCATTTTTTCATACCGAAATCCAATTAGCCTGCGAACCTACGGACGAGGTTCGTTCAAAAGGTATCTTGAACTTTTGTATTTTATTTTTGATTTCGCTATATTGGCCATATTTTTTAATTATGCTAACTGGCTAGGCCATTTTGAATGATTAGTTAATTATTGACAGCTGTTTCGCTTGGTCGTATTTCTTCGATTTTTGTTTAATAAAGTTATAACCCCCTGGAACACATTTGAGTTGGACTGAGTCAAGCATCCCCTGATATATGTTACCAAGATCGTTACCTTTTTTCCTGTAGGGATATTACTTTACATATCAAAGTCTATGCGGACAATCCCGCTTCGATTCAGGCCATGGAGCAAAACATCACGCGTGACGCGTGTCATTCGAGTCATCGGAAGTTAGACTCAACGGATGGATGGATGAGACGTGGCCGCGGTCAACAAATGAAAGAGATAATCCTCAAAAAATAAATGCCAAAGAATGATAATATACATTTTTCATTAAATTTAAGTTTTCTGTGTTTTTTTCTTTAAAAAAGTAGGAAACTTCGAAATGGATATACTACTTATATTAGTACCTAAATATATGGTGAAGCTAGGAAAGAAAGACTAACTCATCTCATGTATCTGGTGCCCTGGTCGGTTACAGACCATGCTACTCGTATATGAAGAGAATATTTTGTTTCGGTGGCTCTCTGCAGAGGAACATGCCTATGAACGTCAAATGTAACTCTTTGGAAATTTGTGGTTAATGTTTTTGTAATCTCTTTCACAACAGTGTCATGATTTTCACCCCACATAAATTTCACAGCATAATATTTGCATTACGGGCAGTTGGCTGGTTGCTCATTCATCTCATTCTGTCAGCGTTCCGGGTAATTGAAGTACTTGATGGTTTTTAAAATTGTAACCTTTATTGTTAGTTTTCATTGATATTGTTGTTATTATTGTTGCATTCATAGTGTTTAGTGTTTGTTTTTTGTATGCGTTGATATTCTCTCTTTTGTTTATTTTGCTTGTGAGCAGCATTGTTGTTTGTTGTTCTTAAACGCTCATTGTGAGCTCTCAGCCATGATGGTGTTGATGCTCACATGACCTATTAAGACTGACTCTTGACGGCTGTATATTTATCAGTGATAAACATATATAAAAATAGGTATGTACATATGTTGGAAAATATGTATAGAAATTTGAATTTCTGTTTTGTATGGAAGAGAAGAGATTTTTTATTGTTGAACTAAATTTCTTTCTCTACTACAGGGGAACCCTGTCCCAACTACTTGCTTCATTTGAAGAGCTAAGCGAAAGTTTAAACAGGATTTGAAAGATGTGGAAACGCTGCTAGTAAAGAATGTAAAATAAATGAATGAGGGCAGACAATTCTGGACTATTAAAATTAGTTAATGGGAAGTTATCAAGAAAGTAGTATAAATGTGGTTGCTGTTGCAGCCTCAAAAATATTCCTCAAAGTAGCTTTTGGGAAATATTGCGGGAGTGACAGTCCTTGGCAGGATAAAAATCCGGGTCGTCCCGGTATGAAAACCTAATTTTTGGATTTCAGTCGCCCCTTATGACAGGCATGCCTTACAGCGGCAAAATTCTTGAAGCCCTCCCCCTCATTTTTATATTTATAGAACATTTCAATTTACGTTATTTGAACATTTCCTTGAAAATGTTTTACTACTTTCTAAAAATATCTTCAGTATTCTAAAATGAATGGTCTTGAGACATTTTTAATCAATGTAAATACCTTATTTCTGACTAGTTTCAAACAGAGATGGCAAATGATGATGAAGCATATATGGCCCTGCGCCATCTCTAAGCGTTTCACTTTGCCATTTATGTATGTAACGTAGTCACAAAATCTTATTCTTTTTTGTACAGAGGTTTGGAGAATTTTTTCATTATTTCCAATTTTAACAGGTCAATTAAAAAGTCCACTGCCTACCATATTAAAACAAATTTTTTTTGGCAAATATATGTTTTTATTATTCAAGTATTAGGCACCCCATTAAAATACAAGTATTCTCAAATGTGGCTATCAAAGTTAACACTTCTTTTTGTAAATGTCTTACATGGGTGTTTAACTGTTGATTAAACGAATAAATTGTGTAATATTAAAAGTCAGGGCACTCTGGGTAAGCTAAACCTGAAAATTGTCATTTTTAAGAAATTCCTAAAATATTTTCGCATTTAAAATTTGAAAGTGAAAGTGTAAATTACATTTAGTGAAAAGCTACCAATCTTATAAAAACAGTTCATATTTACCGAAATGCCTAAAAAATTTAGTTACGATGACAGAGTTAGAATTCAAGTTCTAAGTGAAGAAGGTAAGTCTCAGGTTGAGATTGCCAATTTGGTGGGATGTTCGCGGTCCAATGTGCTATCAGGCATTTTGTAAAGACCAAATCCCACATTAATAAATCAAAAAGTGGAAGAAAGCGTCTAACCAGTAAACGGTCTTCTGAATACTTATACGCGAGTCTCTCAAGGATCGCAAAAAATCTTTTTCAACCCTTGCAGCTGCCCTTTCGGATGAATTTAGTAAACTAGTTAGTACTCGAACAGATAGAAGAAGACTTCTGGAAGCAGGTTTAAATGGATGTAAAGCTCGAAAGAAGCCGTGACTCTCAGAAAATAATAGGAAAAATCGTTTGGAATGGGCTCGCCGATACCAACATTTCACGGAAGAATATTGGTCGAATGTTCTGTGATCTGATGAATCAAACTTCGAGGTAAGTTTATGGTAGTTAAGATCGACGGTTGCAAAAATTCTCGAGGCGGTCATTTGAATGACATATTGTTTCACTTACCATGGCCAAAGTGCAAACTTTATAATAAAAAGGAAATTTCATGGAAAACTTTATTTTAAATGCATTTTATTTATGTTTACTTTCGAAACTACAAAATGCATAATCCTGTACTTCTTGCAGTGCTGGAAATCGCTTCAAATATTTAAATTTAAAGTTCCGCGACGGAATATCGGAAAGAAAGTAATTTTCGTTTGGCACACCCGATATCATAAGAATGAAGCAAGATAATCAAAATAGCTCAACATTTTTCCTTGTAGATTGTTGCATGTTTTTTTTGTTATTTGTTTAATAAGAAACGATTTATTAAACATTTTGGAATGGTTAGCAAAGGAATAAATATTTTTTCGAATTGAATTGCTTAAAGGTCTCATTAGTATTTACTTTCGTCATTCATAATTTCAGTTAAACTTTTGCCACTAGATTAAAACAAACAAATTATTTTGACCAAATTACGTAAAATAGGTTGCAGCTATAAATTGGTTGCCAAAAATAAAATAAAAATATTTATTTATATACACATATTTATTTATATAAATACAAGTAATTTTGTTCGTAAATCGCTTGTATCCATATACAGAATTTCTATCAGAAATTAATGCTACATACATGCATACATACATACAATTATACCCGACATTTGCATTTGAAATTTGCCAGCCATTGTACATATGTACATACCATACATATGTACACTAGTACAGTGAAATCGAATTGAACTGCAAATTTCTGATTACGTATACGCCATGGTGTACTCACTGCACTACGCTCGCTCTGAACCACAACCACTATCACTTACATACATATGTACATATTTCTCGTAACGAAATTTTCACAGCTTGTACTGCCGTCATCGCTGCTATCATCATCATCAACAAAATCATCGTTAGCTAGCTAAAGCATTGCTGCCATGTTGGCAATAATGTTATTTTGTTGTTCTGCTGCTCTGCTACTCCCGTTGCTGTTGATGCTCATGCATTGCTATTGCTGGGGAAGCTCAATTTTACGCTATATTTATGTGAGTAGGGTTTTATGTTTTGACAGGCAATTTTCGCAATGTGGCAGACAATATTTCTTACGTAAAATGGTAGGAAACAGCCTTTCAGTGTGACAATTTTTCACTACAACACCGTGACATATACATATTTACATATACTTCACCGTTACTGCCGCTGTGATTTAATTCTACGGCTTCACTCTTCATTTTTCTTTGTTAAGCGAGGTGGTTTTCTCAGTATTACGCTTCGTTTTCGTTTATGCATTTATATATTTACTTTTTCTATTTTTTTTTCTGTTTTCCAATCATTATTTGCATTTTCTGAGTTTTTGATTTGCATTTGGAAATGAGTAGGAAATTGATTATTGCCCATTTATCTACTTTCATATAAAATCAAAAAGCATACTACATTTGCATATGTTGAAAAAGCATAATTTCTTTGCATATTTCTCTTATTAATGGAAAAAGTTTTTACTTACTTTCTAAAAATTCAAAATATTGTGGCGAAAATACCAAATACGAATGTGAAGTGAGAAGGGGAGGCCGATAACTAGAACATGTTCTAGATAGAGCGAGTGTTCGTTATCGAGAACATTCTAACAGAATCTTCTAGATGTTAAATACGGTAAATATGTAGCTATACGAGTATATGAGCAAAGCCCGCACTACTGGTATGTTCAGTTGAGTTTAGAACTCAATATTGACCACATCGGTGTAAAGTGAATCGGAGTAAACTGTGTGTTAACAGGAAAATAGTAGAATATTAGAGTTGTAAAATACCTCGTCGTGTATAGTAAAGCCAATTTTTATTTATGGAGTAATAAATAAGCGTTGACTATGTTCTTTACAAAAAAAAGATGTTATTTTGATATTCATAGGAAATTGGCATTTTTTGAGCTAAATGATCGAATGTTTATTTCAATGTGAAGAGGAAGATATGCCATTTAAAATACAAAACAATAGTAGTCAAATGGCCGCTTACCGGACCGTATATTTTTTATGAAATTTTTCATTTGCAAATCGCCTTGTGGCTGCTGCATGCTTTCCATAGCTTCACGAATTCCTTGGCATTAAAGGAAGGAGTGAAAATGTGTTAAATTACAAGATATCGGTGGCCAATTGCTATCACCTCTTCGAAAGATAACACGATCCAGAAACTTTTCTTGTTGAAAGTAAATATTGTCCAAATCAATACCATCCTATTCCAGCCATAAACAATCATTAATGTAAAGGTGACCGCGGTAGCCCAGTAGTTAGCCCGGTGCCACCAAAAGTTATGGAAAATTAATTTAAAGAAAAAATTAAGTTCGGAGGCGGCTTAGTATAAACTCTAGGTTGTTGGAAAAACATCAAGACGCAAAACCACAAATTGGAGGAGGAGCTCGGCCGAAAATTGCGTCAGCGGTTACAAAGCGCCAATTATAATAACGTTTGTGGAACGCAAATTCCAAAGAACGACGTGGTATGGACAAACCTGGGTTTTCTTCAACACTTTATGTTACAGCAACAATACTCTCAGTTGCTCTTGAGCGACTTGCACGTGTTTTATTCTTCACATCTTGTCCGAATAGCTCCATTTTTTATATTATTATTACAGTCTGACCACGTGCTTCACAAAGATCGAAAAATATTTTAGTTTTAGGAATCGTCTCTACTTGTCAAATGTTAAAAAATTACAGCTTCTAAAGTGACCTGGTAGATGTCAGGCTGTTAAAAATAACACTGTTTATTGGAAAATCCAGAAGATAGAACTACAGAATGACCGCATGCCACAACACGTATTTCATCACAGTTTATACAACATTAGTAGACTTTGATCAAAGACAGCGCAGATTTTAAAGAAACACAATAGAAAATCGATGAACGGAAAGATAAGCTCGAGGAAAAAGTCAATGTGATTGAAGAACATCTTCAAGTAATTAGATCAATCCTCCAACTACTTCGATGAACGCTCTCAGGGCAAAACTACCCTCCTCTGGCGATACAATCTCTTTTCAGGTCTTTAAACTACAATTTAGATAACTAGAGTAAAGAGGACAAGATGCGTGCGTTGAACCGTTGCGTTGAAGGTAGAAATCTTGCACAGGATTTCCGATTATGGGTTGAATAATTATGACGCAAACAATTTTTACACGCCATGGTACGAGGGTTAACGTCAATCATATCAGATGGAGCTGCATCGTAACTAGAAACCCAACGAGATACTGCAAGAGTTTGCTTGGAAAATTGAGCGGCCGGCTCACTTGATCCAAGAAGAAATCCTTGGAGAACAGAACTCTAGTAGTTTATCAGCAGAATAGAGGACATATACACTAAGTGGGAGACGTATGTGAATCTATAGTCACAATTTGCTGAAACTGTCGCGTATGCTTAGGCACGTGAAACGATGAAACTCCTAAGTTGATCAGCGGCAAGAAAATGCATCTGATCAAGAACGAGCATCAGGAAGAAAAAACCCATGAAAATGTGTCCGGACAAAGGAGCTGAAATATGTGTATGAATCTGATGGACAAAGCACCCAGGTTGTGAGTGGCAGAGTAAAAACCTGATATAATGAGACTCCAGGTTCGAAACAGTCTCATGAAAGAAATCTGGTGTTGGTTTCTAAGCCTAAGCTCAAGAAAGGATTCTCTGCGAAATTGCGGTGTAATTGGAATGGTGCGAACTAAGTTATAAAACAGCTGAACGACATGGTGTATCGAGTGCAAGCCATTCTCAGACCAAGGAACCAAAGGAAGGTGGTCCACTTGGAGAGACTCGCAAAGTTCGATAAAAGTGTGTCTGCGGTGACTTTTATTCAATTCTCCAGTAATCAAGTTTGAAGGATATGAGAAATCGTCGAGGCGTACCTAGCGAAAATCGTTCCAATATTAACAAAACGACTAATAATCGCATATTTGAAAATGCTGTTTTGCTTGAATTTTTTCTATCTCTTTAAAGCTTAAAAGAAAACTTTATCCCCTCATAATTCTTGAATGCTATCTGCTTGTTCTTAAAAAATATTGATAAGCGATTATAGGTTCAACTGGGTCAAATGCTTGCTTATTATAATTCTTTTCCAATACTTTGAAGATTTTTATATTCTGCAGAAGGAGTTTATTTATCTTACGAAACTTCATTTGTCGCTTTGCACTTAGTCAACTTAAGCTGTCAGAAGACTCAAGAAAACTTGCATAGAGTGTTGTTTTTGTAACTTTTATATTGATTTGACATTATGAATTCATATATTGACTTGGAGGGAAAGGAGATAGTTTCCCTTAAACTTCACTTCATCACTTCCCTTAAAGCGTGTGCTCTAGTTATCAGGTTCATATTTTATTAGCACATAAATGATATTGAAAAACTTTGGCGACTACTTTTACTTTGACTGACAGAATGGTGATAATGGTGGAATGTATATGTATATATATGCGTTTATATAACGGGCGATGGGCTTTAATCATACGCACAATACGCTACAAATGACCTTGAAGATATTGAGTGGGCTTATTCGCGCAGAATGTGGGGCTTCCAGTTTTAAAGATTGGGTTCGAATCGTAATTAAGTTTTCTCGGAGCATGAGAGGAATTCAAAAATAAGTTGAAAATCTTCGCTTCTATGAGTGACTAGACTTTCATCATCATGAGTATCAGGCCTTGACGACGGAGTCTCTTTCCCAATACAAATGCAAATTTAAAAAGCTCCGCATAAAAATCCATCAAAGGATTGGAGATGGCTTAGAATAAACTGTAGGCCCCTACTTTTTGTAAAAAAAAACATTAAGACGCACATCACAAATTGGCAAAAGAGTTCAGGCAAAAATCGAATATGCGATTCCAAAAAGAAACAGTTAGGTATAATTTGGTTTAGAAAATAAAAGTAAATTAAATGCATTTAAGATATTACTTTCCATGAAATTCATTTTTTTATTATACAGTTTTAACATTGGCATTATATGTGAAACCCCACATCATTTCCGTTCCGTTTGAGATATCTTTCGACCACTTTTTGACACATATTGGCCGGTATCAGCCATAACTTGACAAATGATTGTTTTCAACTGCTCAAGAGGTAAGGGTTTATCCACGTAAATACGATCTTTCACGTAGCCGAATGACACGATATCGATGGTCAATTGACATCGCCAAAATGAAAGATAATGCAGCCTGGAACCTTTCTTGCAATAAAGGCATATTCGCTGTATTGTGGTATGTGACACCATCTTCTCGAAATCACATATTGTTCAAGTCATGTCGTTGCAGCCAAACAAATGGCCATGCCGTTGTCGTTACTTATCAAAGAATTACAATCACACCACCGGACGAAATAGCCGCTTGACAACTACCTGAGGTTTCTCGTAGATCAAAATTTTACGTACTTATTCCCGAGAGAGGAATGCGCATTACTGAAGGAAATTTTGTTAGAAAAAACATCGCCAACTGCTTGTTGTATGGGCACCGAATAGACATGTGGCCGGCATTGTGAATGGTCAGCTGGCTTTGCTTGTTCTGTGAGCAGGATTTTACATGGATGTGGGTGTAAGTCCAAGTGCAAAAAATTGTAAAAAAGTTTACCCAGCTTTTGAGAACGTAGAACGTACTTCCACTTACATTAGCGATATTTGATGTGGTAGGAGCAAAACGATGATACACAGGCCTTACAATATGCATAGTCGATCTAGTTCCTTCAATTTTTTTTTTTTAATTTTACCAATTCCTTGAGTAGTTGAACGACTATAATCTCCTTATCAAGCCTGAAACGTTTGAATTACCAGTTTTGTAGAAGGTTTGAACAATTTTAAGGCCAAGCCCGTCCAAAAAATGTTCACAAAATCGAAATTTTTTTCTGTGAATATGTTACATTGTAGTTCGGCTATAGCCAATGTGATACAGAATAAGAAACCATTTTGATTTTTGCCTTCAGATGATTCGATTTACATTTATCGTATCACTCACCAACAAAAGGGAACTGTTACAGCAATTTTAAATATTTTTTTTTTTAATAAAATGTGTTTGAAAAAAAAAACACACACGTTTTTGGAGGAACCTGGCCTAAACGCGTTGTGCAGTTGTAAAGCGATATATTTTCATAATTGCTTTAGTTTTAACTAAAACAAATCATAACTGTTTTTGTTATAAGTTTTTAGTGAGTTTTCTTTGTTTTATAACAAAAAATATTCAATTTATACAAACAAACCAGGCCATTCGCTCAGTAAAAACTTATAATAAAACAAATCATGTTTGATTTGATAGCTAAACTTGAAATCATATACCTTGGCATTCACTTGGATATACGATTAACGACGAAGCTACACATTTCCACCAAAAAGTTGCAGCTGAAGCTTAAATTTTCCAGTTTATGTTGGCTTTTCAGCAAGATATCTGGGACCAGACTTGAAAACAAAGTCCTCCTTTATAATGCGACTATAAAACCGATATGGATGTATAATAATAATAATAACATGGTGTGCCTGTTATACATCCGTAATTAAAATATCCATAGAGATCTAAACATACACATAATCGAAGAAGAGATTGAAATCGTTACACAAAAATACATAACAAAACTGCACAATGATCCAAACCCTTTGGCTACCACCTTGGCCTCCGCAACAAATCAAACGCACTTGAACAAAGGGGACTTACTACCCTTGTAAAGAGCAACACTGAGCTAGCAGCCAATTCCTAGCTAATGGGCTATTATATTTTAATTTAGTTTATAAGATTTTATAGCTTATTGTGAGGTAAATAAATACAAATGTTTAAAAAAATAAATAAATAAAAGTTTGACAGAAGTCAAAATACAGCCCTATACTTTTGAAACCACAAAATTGAAAATTACAGATTATATAATACAAGTAACCTTCCACCGTCCTTGTTCCGTCAAATGCTTTTCTTGAATGGCCTTTAGTCTTTCGAAGGCATCTACCAACCGCGCAGCAGAACTTTTCTAATTAGGAGACTGGATATTCTAGGTGTGTACCCTCAAATCTTTATTCCTAAAACGTTTTCAAGGGTCGTCATCAAAAAAATGCGAATTGATTTTTAAGTTTTAACTTCCTTAAATTATGGTTGTTTTTTTTACAAGAAACACTGAAAATTGATCGACCAACAATAGGAAAATATTTTCAAAATATCTCCTTAGTATTAGTATATATAATTGGCGCTTTGTAACCGCTGAAGCGATTTTTGGGCCGAGCTCCTCCTCCAATTTTTGCTATGCATCGTGATATTTTCCAACAAATGGAAGGTTCTGCACTTTATAATAAGCCGCCTCCGAACGGCTGAAGGGTTTTTATGAGGAGCTTTTATTTCATGTCAGAAATAGATTCGAAGGACTTGACATTCCCTGCCGAGGAGCAGCCGTAATATGAAAAATTTAAATTAAAAATTTTGGATGTTGGTTGAACTAGGACTCGAACCCTGCCTCCAGAATGACAGTACGCAACGCTATCGTGGCGGCCGAGTGTCGAGTGTTAATAGACTCAACTAAAATTTCCAGTACAAAACCATTACTACTTTTTTAGCTTAAGTACAAAAAAAAATATATATACCAGGGACAGTTGAAATTTGCCGGGTTTTTCGATAAAAAAAACACTTAATTTTCAGAGGAATCTCAAAATTTTTTTATTCAAAGTATTGACCATTGCCCATCTCTTCGGCAAATTATGGACACCATTCCAAAAAAACTTTTTCTCTTTCGAGGCAAACCATTCGACGAGCCATTTTTCGACTTCTTCAAAATTAGCGAAGCACTGATCTGCAAGGGAGTGTCACATCGATGCGAAAAGGTGATAGCCGGACGGGGCGAGGTCTGGAGAGTACGGAGTGTTTTTAATGTGTCTTTCACCAGTTTAGCGGTATGAGATGGCGCGTTGTCATGTTGCAAGATAAATTTGCCATGTCTTCGGGCCCATTCCGACCGTTTTTCGATCAACGCATGATTCAAATTGATCATTTGTGGTCGGTAGCGATCCGTGTTCACCGTTTCACTAGGTTTTAACAACTCGTAGTACACCACACCACACTGGTCCCACCAAACACAGAGCATTGTCTTACGGCCAAAGCGATTTGGCCTTGCAGTCGATGGGCTAGCTTCACCAGAGGAAAGCCATGATTTTTTTCGCGTCGGGTTCTCAAAATAAATCCATTTTTCGTCCCCCGTGACAATTCGATGCAGAAAAGATTTCCTTTCGTATCGTTGAAGAAGCATTTCACAAATGGTTTTTCGAATTTCCATTTGTCTATCGTTCAGCACCCTTTTTTTTTTCTTTTGATGAAATAAGAATAGCAACGAATGCCGCAATTGCGATTTACTTGGAACGAAACTCGACATAGTCACTGAGGTAAACAAATATGGCGCTATTATTTTGACATCTACTATAAAAACAGTAGTTCTGGAAGAAGGTTTACAATATCTTGAACAATCGGTCTTCTGTCTATCTCTTAAAAAATTTACTTAAAATTTGGAATGCTAATGTGAAACTTTTAACGCGTTCGCGACTGTCTTTGTTTCAGTTTTCATCAAATTTCCATCATCACTTGCCCTGACTCTTTTCTTTCATTATTCCAGTTGTCACATTCTCTCTAATATCATTCTAGCTGGCGTGAAAGTTCGACATAAATGCATTACATATATGAATTGCAAAGACATGTGATAGCCGCCGGCAAGAATTTCTAACTCTCCAACTTGCAAACAAATTAAAAGAAACTCGTAAGTTTTTCGACACACTAACTTCCACATTTTAGTTTTCTTTTTCCCATCCTTAAACTTGGCATCTGTCTTGTTGAACAAAACTTGGATGCACGCGAGTGTACATTTCTTTATATTCATAAGTATGTATATAGTTTCCTTGGTATCTTTAGCTGATAGTTGTTGGCGGTTCATCCAACGAAGTGTGCGTGTACGATATTCCTTCTTGCGTTACATACCTATTTCCCGTTGCTAGTTAACTCCAAATATTGATTGTCATAAGCTCGTTGCTACTAATGTTTGACTTTTTGGAAATTGCCATTGGCTATTACTCACAATTCAAAAGTTTTAGCATCGTCATCATGTCTGGGTTGATATGTTGAATATATGTAAGAGTATACACGTATATACATTTGTATATGTGTACATGTGTGTACGTATTTTGAAGCGAGTGTATAAATATGTGCTCTAAAAAGTCAAAAGTTTCAAGTCATTGCAAATTTGATTCGATTAGCTCTTGCTTTTGGCTAATATATTTACTCAATTCATTAGCAATATTATTTGACAGTCAGAAATATATAGATTTTAAACTATAGAACTCTTTCATAAATATCTATTAATTTTTCTTTAGGAATTACGAGGGGATTAACAAAAGTTCGCTAAGTTGATCAGAATCTTTGTCCTTTTTTATCTTCTCTTCATAATCGTCATTGATTTTAATGCATTTCTTAAGCCTATAAAATCACTTCTGAAAACAGTCTTCAAAATCTTTTTATCTCCTCGTTGCTATTGTATTAAAGATCTTTCCTTTTAAATTTTTATTTTTAATTTTGAAAATAACCAGAAATCATTGGCTGCAATATCCGGTATATATTGTGCTGGACGTATTTCTTCGATCCCAGAGATCGCAATAAAATTATTCGTTATTTCAGCAGGGTGGGATGGAGCGTTGTCATGATGTAAAAAGTAGCGCCGAAAATCCTCTTTCTTCCTGTTTTCCAAAAATTTTTGAATGCTTTTGGTAAGCACTTTTCGATGTACCATTTTGCAGATACCGTCTGACCCTTTTCCAATGGAATAGCAGCTACTCTTCCGCCACTGGAAGCGTGAGCAACCCGTGTGCAAGATGCGGTAACCACATCTAAAATATAAGAAGCTTCAGTGGAGCAGCTTCGACACATTCGGTTTATGAGTGTTCGCTAAAGACTAATCACAGCGTCTGTTCACCAGTGGTCTAGCCACAGGGGAGCTTGGTCTTGAAGCAAGTGCAATATAAATATGTGATAAATTTGAGCCGGCAGCGATAGCCGAGTGGTTAGCATTGCGTACTGACATTCGGAAGGCCCGGGTTCATATTCCAGTGCCAGCAACATCCAAAAAGTTATGGAAAATTAATTTAAATAAAATATTAAGTTAAATTTTCTAATTGCGGTCGCCCCTCGGCAGGGAATGTCCACCCCTCCGAGTGTATTTCGGACATGAAATAAAGGCTCCTCGGAAAAAAAACCATCAGCCGTTCGGAGGCGGCTTAGTATAAACTGTAGGTCCCTCCATTTGTTGGAAAAACATCAAGACGCAAAACCACAAATTGGTGGAGGAGCTCGGCCGAAAATCGCTTCAGCGGTTACAAAGTGCCAACTATATATATAAATTTGAGCCTACTCGTCTAGCGAGGTTCTATGCTGGGCTTGGGCAAGGAGAAACCTGATTTAATGAATAAGGAACTGGGATGAGATACCCCACTCGGAGTCACGTTCACTGAAAACGTGTTAAGGATTTTGATTTAAGGGCATGCACTTGCAATTTCCGATCCCTTAATTGGGAAGGTGCCATTTCCCAGCTAGTTAATGTTCTCGTAAGACTGATGGCTGATATCCCCGCCGTCCACGAGCTACGATGGATGGGACAAAGACAGCGACGGGTAGATCCTTGGGATATTACAATTACAGCATCCATTTAAGGAGCGCAAATTTGGTATCGGATTCGTTGAGGTAAAGGAACTTCTCGCATCAAAGCGACTTTTTTTAAAATGTCGATAATTTGCGCCCACACCCCGACAGAAGAGAATGTGGATATGACCAAGAATGCTTTTTACGAGCGCCTCGAACATACTTAACAGCAAGTGTAAGTGATAGATGCTTTGAAGGGCAGAGGCGTCTTACATGGCATACAAAGAAAGAAAGTGGCTAAGATGCGTGATTACAAAGAGCTTGACGCCAGCCAACAAGGCTGTGTGTGCTCTGTCCAATTCACTAAAAGTAAGATCCCACAGTTTGAGCCAATTAACGCAGAATAAGCCGCCTCCACGCCGCTATGTCTGAATTTGGTATCCCCGCAAAACTTATACGTATGTGTAATCTGAGCGGGGTGACTTTTTATGGTGTGAGTAGGAATGAATGGTGTTATTGTTAACGCGGCTATAATCGCGTAAGCGATGTCTACGCTAATTAAGAAGAAGAAAAATATTTTGTTGCTCCATTTAGCGTACCTAAGTATAAGCTTGACCTCACATGTTTTCAAACTAATGATTTGAAGATTTCAAATGTAACTCCCTCAAAGTTGGTGTATGCAGTGTTTTGGCTCCTAAGGGAACACATTCTCCTCTTGAGTCCTAGCTAGAGGACATATGTATTGGCTGATGCAGTTTTCCGCCGAGCTCCTCCTTTAATTTTTGTTCGGCTTCCTGGTGTTTTTTCTACAAATGAAGCAATCTACAGTTTATTCTTAGCCGCATCGGAGACTTTTATTTCATGTCCGAAATTCACTACGCCTTTCTATTATCTTGTATGTTGATCGTAAAGAATTTAATCTTATGACCCTCTGCACCGTAGTACTATACGACTACTGCAGTAGCCACATATATCCTTAATCTAATTAAATCCATTTCTATCAATTTTACTCTAATCCTTATGATTATTAGCTCTATCAATATTGCTTCTGTTTCTAAATTGTTCTCTGTCTTTGGTCAACTACCAATGACTGTGTCCATCTGTCTATCTATCCGGCTATCTGATCTTCTCCCTTTTATTGCCATAGCCGCTGCGACTGCTGCAAACTAATTTCTGCCTTTAAGCTTTGAAGCGCAGACACTTTGAGTGATTTTGTCAATCAGTTCTGTTTAATTGTTTTAGCAGTCCTTTTGTTGTTTATTTACATACTCCTGCCTTTGCTCTCTTGATTTTGCTGGCAACAGACATTTGCCGAATTCAGTCAATTTGTTTGGCATTGCTGTTGTTGCATGCTGCATGTGGCATATTAATTGTGAGCCATTTTACCATCCACTGCCATTTAACTCCTTTTGTTGCTTTCTATTTGGTCTTCTCAACATTTATCAAACTTTAAATGGTTTCCAATCAAATATTTACAATTCAACAATATTTATTTTTGCTCGTTTTGTTTCTCTGCTCATTTTACTAGACTCGTCTGCTGTTGTGGTTTCAAAGTTTTATTGCTTCCCTTCGACTTACGGCCATGGCCTGAGGTGCTTGTTCTTACTCGGTCTGACTTTGGTTTTATTGGTTTGTTTCGCTTTATTTATTTCGATGCTGTTATTTACATGAACTTAATGGACTTGTGAGAAAGTTAGCATAACATTTTGCCAAGCATCATTAAATAAATATATATGTATATGTACGTATATAACTAACTTGTCTGGCAAAATGCTTGAATTGCTTTTAACCAAATTTAATTAGAACTTTGACTTTATTTGAAAGCAAAGCTGTATTTATCTCTGAGAGATCTTGGCAGTAAAATTGCACTTTGATTTAATGGATTAGGTAAGGTTAGATTGTGGTGGCTACCAATCTATCGCATCAATTTCACTTAGGCCTGAGTAAGACCCATTGGTAAGCCACAAAAATTCGACGCTCAGACTTCATTAATTCTCTGATGATCCATGACTGACGTCAGCTATCTTCAATAAACAATCCAACAATAGGATCCGAAAATTCCGAAATCTTCTTCTTCTTTACTCGCGTAGACACTACTTACGCCATTATAGCCAAGTTAACAACATTACGTCATTTATTTCTTCTCCTTTCGCAGTTTGGCGGCATATGGTAACACCATCGAAGACATTCAAAACTGGAGTATTCTTATCCATCCGGACCACATGACCTAACCTATTCGCCGTTCCCAACTTGAAGAGGACCATAAATCTTACGCAAAACCTTGCCCTCCTAACGCCGGCTCATCAGATGTTGTCATCGTCCGTGCCTCCGCACTATATAGCAGGACGGGAACGAATAGCATCTTGTGATTCTGCGCTGGATTTCCAAGTTGCTGTTGGTGTTCCAAGATAGACGAAGTGAATGACTGTTAACAGTGACGTGGGAGCCGAGTTATTTTGTCTTGCCCTCATTCGCTACCAGCCCCATATCCTTCGCTTTCTTATCCAGTCTAAAGACATTAGAATTTCATCGGCGTACTCTTATAAAAGATTTTACTTTCTCTATTTAGCTCTGCAGCTCATATTATTTTCTCCTGCAATAAATTAAAAAAAGTAACATGATAAGGACTGAAACCTCGTTTGGTATCGAACGGCTCGGAGAGGTTCTTCCCGATCCAGATAGAGCTTTGAGTGTTGCTTAAGGTCAGTTTACATAGACGTATAAGTTTTAAGGGGATCCCAAATTCAGCGACGTAAAGGTAGCTGCTTTTGATGGCTGCTTTGAAATCGGCGAAGAGGGTGTCGAGGGGTTTTTCCAAGATTTGGCGCATGGTCAATAGTTGATTTACTAGGTGTAAAGCCACACTGATAAGGTCCAATCAGTTTGTTAATGGTGGACTTTCGTCTTTCACACAATATGCTGCCTGACATCCTTACCTTTAAAGCTGGCTCATGGTAGCAGATATATCCTCTTGGAAAACACTGCAATGGTCAAGTAGCCTGAAAGAGAGTCGCATCGGAGAGTTCCCTGAGAAGACACCTCCGCAAATTATCCCCTCAATCTTCGGTCCGTCCTTGAATACTTCCAGGCTTTTACCTGGAGGGTGTTTATTATCTATCCAAGTCGCCCTGCTGGGAATTCGTGTTCTGAAGTAGTTATCAGTTAATATAATTATACCGCATCCATCTGTAAAGCTTGGTATGAAACTGAATTTATTCAACATTGTCGAGTGCTCCCTTGGCTAAGTGGTCCATTAATTTGACTCTCTTAGACCCAGTGCAATCTTTTCGCCCGATTGATACCAAGTCCAGTGGTAAGATATTGACTATTACATTTATAGCCTTACTTCATCACCACGCAATCGTTCAGAAAACGAGCATTGGTTTTACTATTGAAATGTAGATCCATCTCCAGGTTAAGTTTAAAGCCGTGGGCTGCTGGTGGGTTGATAGCGGAGTCTTGTATCTCCTTGTAAATAGCTCTACTTCTACTTCGTTTGAGTTGACACAGAGGTCACACCGGGGAGACTAGGATGATACCTTTCTGAGAGTTCTCAGCATAAAGTCACAGAGGGTTTGCGGAAACTTGGCTCTGTATGCATTCCGCTTGTGTTAATAGCAAGTTTACTGTGCGATTTCAGAGCAATGGGGAGAGCTCACACTTGCACTTGGTAAGACCTTGTTGAAAGCCCATTGGCTTGGCTCTTAAAGAAGTTCAGGGGTTAACTCCATGGAAAAATTAGAATTGGTGCAGGATGACCATTCCTCTTCTAATCTTGTGAATGTTCCACTGGAGTGACCTCTGGTTGAAAAATTTTAGGTGGTGATGGGTGACCTTTCCTTCGGTGGTTGGAGATGGTAAGCCTGGAATTGATTGAGCGGTATAGCCCTTCAAAGATTGCGAGGGATATTAAGCGGAGGGTTCTGCTCACTTCAACAAGTACTCGTAGGTTGAAATCTATCGATTATCTGTTTCGCTAACTCTACAAATTGGTTTGAACGATGGGTAGGGGCTATTAGGATCCCCAGTAGTATCATAATCGTTATTTTTGGTGGTCTAAGTAAACTGTTGCCCTGGAATTTTTTCAATCTAACCTAATCCTACTTCAATTAGAAAAAAAATGTTTTTTCATGAAGGAAACCCGGCCAATTAGCTTTCGACGGGTTCAAATATATCTCTTTGTGCTGCAATACACCTATAAATATCATTCAGTCCCCTCTTTAAAACTAGTATATTATTTTTGCATTAACTTGGAGGCTTTATTTGCCATAGTTAGAATTATCCGATTTATGTGAAATATGCACTGCTTTCCTGGATAATTTTTTATAGATACTGCAAAATGTTGGGACAATCGATATTCAAAGACTTCTCTTGAGACCAATTCTTCACCAGTTAAAACATTCGCCATAGACAATAACAGTTTATAATCACTCGTTGGGAGGTCGGAACTATAAGGCAGATGTATAAGAACCTTCCAACCTAGCTCTTGGAACTGTTGATGAGCCACTGGCGATGTTTGTGGTCTGGCGTTGTCCTGATGAAACACTATTCCCCTTCTGTTGATCAAAACTGGGCGCTTGCTTTAGGTCCAAATATACAACAAAACATTCCTTGCCGTCGATCCTGGCTTGCAGACCGTTTGGTGCGGCTCACTGTTCTTCGACCACGAAGGGTCGTTTTTGTTACGATTCAGCAGCGATCCAAGAGTTTTTTTCTCTATAAGACATTTTGCCCCATATAACGAGCTTCTCTGTGTATTCAGCTTCTTCAAGTGGTTCCAAACTGTTTCTTGTGCAATATTTAGCTCCTTGGCAATCGAAGCAGTGTTTGCATGATGGTCAGACTCAACGATTTCCATTATTTTATCGACATTTAGGACAATTGATCTTAGACGTCGCGGAGCATCTTTTATTTTAAAATTTTTGGAACGAATTCGGCGAAAGCGAAATTGTGCCTGATTGGCTGTTACAGTATCAGGACCATAAGTACGATTGTAGAATAAAGCAATTTTTCTCTTTGCAAGTCCACATTTGATAGGTACTCCAACACTGCCGAGTTGATTTTTGATAAAGTCGAAAAAAGCTGTTTGAATACAAAATTGCCGTATCGCATTATAGGCGAAAAAGACTGCCTACTACTGCGAACGGCATGCGACAGATACTGAGAGTTGTAGAGAGGGTCGATACGAATTTGCAGACAACAAATACATAACTATTTGATGCCTAAGGATAAATTATTTGCACCGAAAACTGTACTTAGAAATACCTACATTAATAGCTTGTTTCCTCATTCAAGATGACTCACTTGTTTGTATTGTACTTAATTCCCAATCGTTTTCGGTGGCTATTAAATTTACATAAAAACACTTGTTCTCACTTTGCTTTGGTACCGTTTGGTATTTTTTGTGTGTTTCTGTTCTATTGTGCCTTTCTCTCATTAAAAAAAATCAAAACAAACCAACGATCCGATCATTTGTGGCTCAGAAAGTTAACACATAAAAAATACTTGTAATCAAGGAATTACCCATTTTTAGATTTGACCAGTGTGGCTCACTGTTCTTTTCCCACTTTCAATTTGAAAAAGCTCAGCGGTCGATTGTGTGTGGCCACTAAAATGGCGAACCAAAAAATCAAATTAAATAAATAAGCCACACAAAGGAAGGAAAGAAATAACAAAAAAAAAAAAATGTTTCCTGGTTTTCGCAAATTGGTTTGTCTCTTTTCGATTATTCTTAAAGTTATTTTTTTATTTTTTTATTATCAAATGGAACAAGTGTATTTGGCAATAACTACGAGCATATTGCATTTTGTGATAATGGTTTGGGGTGGCTTTGCTATAACTATTCTCCGTTGTAGTTATTGCGGTACACCGAATATTCGTACACAGAAATTGAATGCCTTTATTGGCTTTTTCTAAAATATTTTCCTCCCTGTGGGTAGTCTGCTACTCGGTGACAATGAATTGCTTTTAAAGCTTACTACAAACAGCTTTAATGGGAATTTTCGCTTGTTTTGGAACAAAAATATGCGATAAAATTTATCAGTAATCCCTCGATGGAGTCCAGGAAAATTGTGTTTGGATGTGCCGCAAATGAAGGAACAGAAATTTTGCAAATGATGATGATGAATGTGCTCGTACTTTGTTTAGGAGTACACGTATTGTTTCTATTGGCTTAGAGCTTATAATTGCGGAATGTAATTGCTATTCAAATACAGCCACGTGGTTATGCTTTCTACGTTTGCGCCAAGTCGTATATTTTGGAATCGTGAACAATACTTGTGGGTTCCTGGGTCACTGCTAAAGGAAAAGAAGCTTTAGTCGAGTCTCTCCGACATACTCAATAAAAGTCTGATTCTAGCATATGTTCGCCAGAGGCGCGAGCATCTGTTTTAAATCAAACAGCTCGCTGTAAGAATATATTTCCTCACGTAGTAAGGGGAAGCGCTGCCCACCACCAAAAAAATTAGTCCAATGTAACAGTCGCTTCAATTGTGATTTTGACCATCACAAAAGTATAAAGACCTAATATTATAAGCTACACTTTAGACACACAAATAGGAAAATTCAGCCATATGAGGAATTCTCTTCAAATGCTCTGAGGCTGGTCGACTTTCTTGGGGCCTCAAATAAATATATATAATTGGTACTTTCTAACCACTGAAACGATTTTCGGCCGAACTTATCCACCAATGCGTCTTGATGTTTTCCAACAAATGGAAGAACTTACAGTTTATTCAAATCCCCCTCCGAGTAACTTTTTCTACAATACT
The DNA here is from genome assembly GCA_037013455.1 of Ceratitis rosa. Taxonomy (NCBI): domain Eukaryota; kingdom Metazoa; phylum Arthropoda; class Insecta; order Diptera; family Tephritidae; genus Ceratitis; species Ceratitis rosa. The sequence continues at coordinate 15,144,035 of JAWMAG010000004.1, forward strand.
TCATGTCAGAAATACACTCGGAGAAATTGAAGTTTCCTGCAGAGGAGCGCAAGAAGAAAATTGAATTGTTTAAACTTTGGTTGTTGGTGGAGCCAGGACTCGAACCCTGGTCTTCAGAATGACAGAATCGAAAGAGATGAAAACAAACCCATCATGTTGTGAAGGATTGAAGACATTTTTTCAGGTGTTCAAGTGTTTTGGGTGTGTGTACACTCGGACATCTTAAAATCGGCGATCTTAAAATCGACTATACAAGTTATTTTCAAAAGTTAGGATGCGAACTCGTCTTTAGGTTGTTTCTATTCGACTTGCCCTCCTACTCTCTGAGCATACTGCTTAAGAGCCTGGTATATGAAACGGTGGAACGGTTTATCAAGTGTCCTACGTGTCGCCTTTAAAGCAACAATTGATTTTCGACAAAATCAAGAGAAGAGCTTGTACGATGAGTAACGCCGCACTGCAGTCTACCCTGAAGTGCTGCTCGACAGGGATAATACTCAAATATACAGTTTATGTGTAGCAAAAGTGTAACACCAGGTAATGGCGAAACCAATTTCCTAGACGTTAACGGTTTAACAAATGTTTCCTAGCCTCACTATGAAGAAGTTCGAAACGAATCGCCCGCTTGAAAAAAAGCAAAGTGGCGGGGACCGATGTATTGGTGACCGAGCTATTCAAAAAAGCAGTGGAGAACTGATAAGGTGCATACATCAGCTTCTTTGCAAAATGTGTGCTTTGCCCAATTCACCAAAAAAAAAGGTGATCCCACTGACTGCGCAGATTACCGTGGGATAAGCCTTTTTGATATCAACAACCTGATAGGACCTTACAGTGTGGCTTTAGATATTCTCTATAACCAGATATTCATTATGCGCCAAATTTTGGAAAAGACTCGTAAAAAGACGATCGACACCCACCACTTCTTCTTTCATTTTAAACCAGCATTCGAAAGCACGAAAAGGTCAGCACCCACGACGCTGTGTCTAAATTCGGTATCTCCGAAAAATGTATATACCTATGTAAACTGATCCTAAGCAACACCAAAAGCTCCATCAGGATTGGGAAGGACCACTCCGCGCCGTTCGATACCAAACGAAGTTTCAGACAGAGTTGCTCATTATCGTATTAGCTTGATTTTTCAGCTTGATGCTGGTTAAAATAATACGATCTACAGAACTGAACAGAGAAGGTAAAATCATTTACAGTTGCTGGGATATGACGATAATATTGACGTCATTGGCAACCACGGTGCCGTGAGTTCTGATTTCTCCAGACTGGATAAGGAAACAAAGGATATGGGTCCGTAAGTTAACGAGGGCAAGACGTAATATTTCCTGTCGTCAAGCAAACAGTCATCGTATTTGCGACTCAGCTCCCACGTCAGTGTTGACAGTCATAACCTTGAAGTCGTAGAGAATTTTGTCTACCAAGGAACCAGTTTTAGCACCTACAATAATATCAGCCTGTAAATCCAGCGCAGAGTTACGCTTGCCAACAGGTACTACTTTGAACTGATTAGGCAATTGAAAGGTATGGACGTTGACGACATCTGATGAGTCGGTGTGGTGAGTTTTTGAGAGAAAAGTTTTATGAAAGTTTTATGGTCCTTTACGCCGTTGGAACGATGAGTTGTACGAGATGTTCGGCGAGATAGTTCAGCAAACCAAGAGACAGCGGCTATACGGGCTAGGTCATGCCTTTCGAATAAATGAAAGCGCTTTGAAAGTTTTCGATGCAGTACCCGCCGGTGGAAGCAGAGGAAGAGGAAAACCTCCACTTCGTTGTTAAACCAGATGGGGAAGGATCGGGCTATACTAGGTATTTCCGATTGGCGGTTAACAGCGAAAAGGAGGAACTAATACCACGCTATTGTCAGTGTTATCGAAAATGTTGTAAATTTCTAAAAAGAAAATTTCAATAAAATACTTTCAAGCGAAAAAAATTAAATCAAAGATTTTTTAAATCATTTGCCATGCTTGCGTTGAGGTGATAATTTCGTATTTTGTCCAGGTAGCCAACAAACTTTCTACAGCTTTTGGGTAATTAATCTTAATTTTACCAAGTTCTATCAGTTGTCTTTAAAACCAAATTTTGTGTTCCAATGGCGTTCGGAGTTTTTTTTTAACTTTTTTATTGTGTTTTTGTTGCTTTCTTCCAACTAACATGAATTGTTTGCTTTTGAAAAAAAAAATAAAAATAAAAAAAGAAATAAACCAAAACAAAGGTGCAAAACGTGATGTGCTAGGGATGGCAAACTTTTTAATGCGCTAACTTTAACAGAAACAACAAAAACACACACTCGCACACACTTTTAGCTACATATTTACAAACTTATAATATAAACAAAAACAGAATTAAATGCACGTACAGTTTAGTGTGTACATTTGTATGCATCGGCGTTGAGCAGCAGGTATAAAATAGCAGAAAAGTTAAAAGAAAAAATAAAATAAAATAAAATAAAATATATATTTTAATACATATTCAGAATACTGTTTCTGCACCTTTTTCATAGCTTTGGCTCTAAGTACTTCGTATGGACCAATGCGCGTGCACGTTTTTCCTAACGAGCAGTGAAGGATGTCCAAGTTGACCATCACAACGTTAGCAAATGATCCATGCAACTCATGTGCGCGCGTTGAAGGTTTTGATTTATCTTTTATCTCTTATAGCACTATACCTTTTTGTATATACATACATACTTATGTATGTACGTTCAAGATGGATGGGAGAAAGAGCGTTTTTCATTTTTTCGCCATAAAAGATGGAAGTGAATTTCAAGTACATATTTACACTTATTTCACATCATTTAAGATGTTTTACGTTGCAGACATAATAAAAATCGCATATTCAACGGAAAATTTTCACATTTTTATCAAAGCGAGCAAAAGGCGTAAACTAAAACTTCTGAACATTTCATACTTTTTGTGTTTTTCGCTATGCTGGAGTGTTGAAAAGTCTGTTAGTGAGCTAGAAAAAAAGTTCTACAGACGTATCGTTTGTGCCATACTTAAGTAGGCCGAATAAGTCTTTCCACTACTAAGTTAAATGCGCAGTCGTTAGATCGCTAGGTCTCTTCTTCTCTCTTCATTGGGTTTGCCGCTGAAAATATAATTTTTTAGCACAAAAACTTTCTTTGTGTTTCCTTGAAGCTCATTTTTGCTGTTCACAGCCTATCCCGAAACATAGATTTGAACAGTATAGTTGTTTAAGACGATGCTAGCAGCTCGGAGAGTATGCACATCTACGTACCGTGTACTACTACATGATTGATTTGAGCAGGGGTTTTTAATGCGATGGTAGATGTTTTTGTCGGAATCTGGTTGTTTCATATTTCCTTGCAGTCGAAGTCGATAAATCTCAGTTTCTGATTTTAATTGCGACTCAACGACAGGAAAGCACCACAGTTCTAAGTGGCCTAAAGGGTTATTATGCCAATAAGCATGATATGATTTCTAAGTGTCGTTTTGGTAATTTTTAATATGCCATGATTTGTATTTTTTTTCATTCTAGTTAGTGGGGCAGTTAATAAACAAAACTGTCGATTCTGGTGCGAAGAAAATTTATAAATTATTCATAAACAACCATTACATTCACCTAAAGTGGCATTTTGGTGTGGTTTTTGGTCTGGTGTTATCATCGGTCCGTACTTCTTTCGAAATGAAACTGGTAGCATTGTTACTTTCAATGGATAGTGGGTATAGATCGATGATAATCTGGTTCCAACAAGAGGGGGCTACGTGTCACACAGCACATGCAACAACCGAATTATCGCGAGAAAGGTTTGGAGATTCGATTATTTCAAGAAATTGTGACATTGAATGGCCTTCAAGATGTTACGATTTAACACCATTAGACTATTTCTTGTGCGATTATTTGAAGTCATTGATCTGTAGCAAAACCAAACTCTCTTCAAGCTTTAAAAGTCATTATTCGCTAACCGAATTCATTCCTGCAAAAGTAGTCGTGGAGGCCATTTGAATGATGTTATACTTAGCACTTAATTGTATCAATTCTCATCATTCAAGCATATCACAACCCCAGAAGGTATAAGCCCCCCATATTCCAAATCATCGATTTCACTCTTTTTACTGAGATCAAATGAAGCATAATCTTAGAGATCAAATTCACTTGGAATCGAAATATAGTGAGAGTAGGAAACCTATGACCACATTCTTCAACTACAAGGTTACGATCGATAAAAGATTGAAAGATCCTTATTATTTACTGTCTGGTGACCAAAACTAGAGAAAGAAATTTTCAGAAACAAGCTGGATAAAGTACATTGTGAAACCAAAATTTTAAGCTCTATACCATTTCTGGAAGACTGCACCACTTTCCTTTTTCTTGGACAATTTTTTTTTTTAACAAAAATCCTAGAGAGAAATAAATAGGAAGATGTAACAGTTTTGAATCAAAAATCTGAAGCCACTTCCCCAAAGGCTATGGTGTGGAGGAAGTGGTAGTAATGATTTACTGCCGCAGCATCCCTTCACTCGCTGAATTATATCAATGTCGTTGTATAACTTGTGCAATGGACAAAGAGCCATAAATCGTTCGCAAAACCCTATTTGACCCATTTAAAAGCATAATCATGGTAATTGGTGCAGACTGTGGAAACCCTATTTTTATCGATTAGGCAGAGCACACATAAATTTCAATCGTCGGGCATGCTTTCGTTCGATCATATTCTGCAAAAGGGCTTATGCATACACCTCCAGGATCCTGGCTCCAGCCGCTATGTGGTTCTGCAAGCGAGCAATTGCTATTCGAACCTCGTCATATCCGAGTAATGGAACGTCTTTTAATTCATCATCATCGATTGGAGTTTCGGTCTTCGGTCTTAAAACCTTCGGATAGTAATTTTCGGGAGTTATCCTTGTTGGCCAGCTTCTGGAACTCTTCATACTCCCGAATTTTGGCCTATTTCTTCTTTCGTCTCCAAATGCGTCTTGATGCCATCTTCAGCTCTTGGTATCTACGGCACTCCGAAGGTGTTGTAGTTTTTTTCATTTTTCTTTCAGCACTGATTCGAATACTATCTTCGACTGATGGCAGCACTAACTGTGACAACGTCGGAATTGCTGATAGCATTTGTCTGCGAGTTCGTGAAATGAGGTTTCTTGACGATGCGAAATTATTTTGAAACAATGATAGGCCTTTGAGTGAAAAATCGCACCTAAAGGTTATAAATATTAAAAAAATTTTAGCTAAATTAACAAGTCTATATTCCAGTCAAGGCCTGAAATAATCTAAAACCTTTAGAAAAAATGTCATCTGGTAGCCATTTAAAGATGCCTTACAGGTACACAAGGGAGTGGCTAGGGACATTTTGTTGCTAAACTAAATGACACGTAAAGATCAGCTGTCGGCAGCTCATTTCCAACATAAACACTGTCAGGGCTCCTTAAATGCAGCACGTGTTGTACATTTTTGGTTTTCTCTTTCTTATTGTGTGGGGGTTTTTTGTGATGCATGTCAGCTACATTTTGCGCTGCAATTCCCTTATGTTTTTTCACTGTTGCTCTTGCTGCTTTTTTCAATGAGCCAAAGTGATATTATGATTATATCGTAATATTCTATCAACCGAAGCATATAGGTATATATATATGTATGCTTAGCAAAAAAATATGTCAGCCACGGTGACAGCGACACGTGCGAAGCGTTTGTGAAATTATTGCTAAATTATGTGGGAGGCAAAAAATATATAACTGCTTATGTCATTGTATATATGGTATATGTAGAACTCGTCTAAGATAGAAAGGGCAGCATACATTCAGGTGGCAACATCGTATCGTTGCTGCATGTGTTGTACAACACGGTGTAAATTGCAATTAAATTTAAAAAATTCAGCAGTTCTGTGCTGCAAGTGGAAATATATATATCATTATAGAAGACCAAGAAAAATGGGGCCAAATGGGGAATGGTTTTGTCTACCGTTCGCCTGAGAGTTGCCAGAAACGATTCTTTTTTCAAACAGTTCAAGGCTTCTGATATAAGGCAAATTGTGCTCTGGGTAGTCAACATACATGAGACGAGCTGATGTGAGTGAGAATCACCTGTGATTGTGTGAAAGGCTTGGTACCCACCACATGAAATATGGTTTATGAAAAATTGAACAATAAGCCTCGGATGAAAGACCCTTGCAAGTAATTTAGGAATCATGATTTAGGGCCTTGTTACTGGAAATTCCAGTCTTTTAATTGGAAGATGCTGCTACCGAGCTGATTGATGTTATGTTATGATGATGAATTTTGGTTAAGATTTTATTACTTATTGTTAGGCTTCCGAAGTCGAAGTAGATTCAATAAATAAATATTAATGTCTCAAAAAAAAAAAAAAAAAAAAAAAATGTTATGATGCAGGATTTATACTTGCAAAGGTGCAATATGCCGAAAATGGGGCATGCCACCCAAAATAGTGCGTTGACTTTATATCATAGTTGTCAGGGGTTGTAATCTGGTGGCCAGCACATGAGAAAAAAATCAACTAGCGACAGATTTCAAAGTACTTATCCCGGATAGAAGCATTTGGGTTAGATTTATTTTTATACGGATCAAAGGATCATGGTTTCTGCAAGTCCTTTCGCTTACTGGATCAACCGTAGAGGACTGGCTGAAAAACTTAACGTGGTGGCTAAGTAGTAGGTAGTGAGATGGTGGACGAACTATCATCATGGAAGAGTTTGCGCTTGCCGCCCTCTACATGAAAGATCAATTTAAGAGAGTTATACATAAAAGATGCTTACATAAGACGGAGAAGTCCCAATGTGTGTAATATGTTCAGGGCAATATGGCCAGAATGAAACGGACCTTATCGAAGAAAGGAGATATCTACAGCTATATGTCTTCTTAGGCTTCTTCAGGCAACCACAAATGTTGGATGTACCATCTAACGATTTCTGCAGAAGCTGCAGACAAGAAAAATACCCTGAAACCTTAGAAAATTTTCTATGAGAATCCCCCGCATTTTGGAGGAGTAAGTTGAAGTTTGTAGGGGCGACAACTTTTGGAGACCTGTGCCGGACAGCGAAGGCTAAGATGCGACGACTGCTCAGTTTTGCAAACTCCACACATTGGTTCGATTAGCTGGTGGCATCATTAGTATCCTTAGTGAAATCACAATGGGACCGCCGGGGGGGGGATGCCCGGCAGCAATTTCAATCAACCAACCAACCATGCTGAGAGAGAGATTCAGTCACCAACTGAAGGCCAGTCCAGAAATGTTATTAAATTGCAAGGACGAAAGAAGGTATGTCCTTGTAAAATCTAGTAGGAGTGAAAGTTGAGTGTTATATTTGTGGTGGGAGCGAAAGCTTAGCGCCAAATTGGGTACACAAGATATTTTCACCACAACAGTCCGTTTTGAAATTCCGGCATACAAAAATTCATTGAAATCCAGTTGTGCGTACGCTACGAGGATCTAATCTCGACTCGGAACATTATCTTGACACAGTGAAGATACGTAACCGCCTCTGTGCAACAGAGAACGCCCGTATATAAACAAAAGGAAGGTTTGACAACGAAGAGCAACAATAACAAATTCGATTTTCGATAATGACGAAGGAAGACTTGACACTGGAAGAGACCAAAATATATGAGGAGATAGAGCTAGAAAAACTAGGTGGTAGGAGTAAAGTTCAAAAATGCTATGCGACGACTTAAGGTAGTTAGTTAGTATTGTTTCTAATTCCAGCAATATTTGCCTTAATTTTTAAAAGAAATTTTAGCTTTACTCCGAAAATGTCTTCCAGTGCACCATGCTTTAGCCAATCCCATTATATTCAACTTTCACGTCTGCACTTGTTGAGCGTTACTTGTTTACATTGCAATTTCAGCTTTTGTTACTCCTTTAAGAGCTTCGTACAGATGAGCTTCATTTACTAGGTAAACAGAGAAATATTTTATAAAATGAATTTAAGCGTAAAATGTAAGCCAACACAACACAACATCTTTGCCTTTTGGTTGCTCAACTCGGTTTGGGTGGATAACATATGTATACACAGGTACATATATTTCAGTACACACACGAGTTCATTTGGGTTTATAAACATTTATGTATGTGCAACATATCAGCATGCAACTGCAATCAATCCACATGCTATCGAAGGCTATAGGTACACTATGTGTATTCTGCATGAAGAAGAGAGAAATGTATGATGTATGTGTACTACACGTGACGATGGCTAGTTGCCAAGTAGCTGAAAATTTAAAAAGATAATTTTCAAGTTGTTTATTGTATGTTTAACTTAGAATTAGGATGCTTTCGAAAGGGGAAGGAGAATTTTTTTTAGTATTCTATACTTCATTAAAAAGTAGATATATTCAGTTTGCTAATAAAAATGAGCTTTATTCGACTGAAAATTCCTTCCTCCTCTTCAATATTTACGCACTTGGCTGAAAATACAGGCTAATAATTTTTTAAACCAAACTTATTTTTATAAAATTGTTTATTAATTACGAAGAAAGTCTCATTGAGCAATGTTTTCGAGGATTAAGCCTGTCGAAAGAATTCGCACTTTTTTCGCGAGTTTTATATAAGCTTTAGGAGGTTTAAAAATATTGCAGAGCAAAGTAGTTTTATTTATTAAATCAGACACATTTGGTTTTTATAAAATCTTTCGGCTTCCTTCCAAAGCTTAACAATAACAAAGTAATCGAATTTTTATTAGTGTAAAGCCGTCGAAATAGTCGAGTGGCAGCGATTACTACCATACGGAAGCTCTCCCAAATTATAGAAAATTAATTTCAATACGGCAATTTATATAATTTACATAGATGTAAACCGCTTTAGCGGGTACAAGAAACCATATATCTAAATATACGAGGTCTGACAATTATGTAATGAGACTGATTCCATAAAAACCGTATATTTCAAAATTATTCTATTGTACAACACTGCAATCACCTTCAAAGTAGACCCTTTGTGCAGCTATACAACAATTCCAGCGCGTTTCTACGCTTCGTAACATTTTTGGAATGCTTCGACTGGTATGTCTGCGAGTACCATCGTCACGGCCGCCTGGATGTCCTCAATCCAATCAAAATGGGTTCCTTTGACCACCGATATTATTCTAGAGAACAAAAAAAATCACAAGGTGACATATCGGGTGAATAAGGCGATTGTTGCAACACGGCGATCCCTTTAAGGGCCAAATACTGGGACATGCTGAGGGCGGTGTGGCACTGAGCGTTACGGGGGATGTCTGGGCGTACCCTGGCGTACTCGTTTTCGCAATCTTTCGCGTGCTTGGCGTTAGTAGACTTGATTTACGGTTTGCCCCTGTGGAAGAAATTCTTTACGGACTATTCCACTGCTATCAAAACAGGCAATAATCATCGTTTTCACCTTCGACTTGCTCATGCGATCCTTACTTAAACTTAAACTCTTTATGCCATCGAAACACCTGGGCACGACTAAGAGCACTATCACCACGCACTTTAACAATTTTAGCGTATGTTTCCGAAGCTGTTTCGCCCAATTTGGCGCAAAAATTTCTTGTGGCGCGTTGCTCTTGATTTCGTCTTTCTATTTTTGTGACGATCACTACGAACACACGTTTATTCAACACGGCACAGCAGACGAACTAAATAAGCTAGAGCGATGGAAAATATATCAATGGAGAGGAGAAGGATGTCGGGAGAAGGGAAAGGGAATTTCAAGGTCCCAGAGTTACCACAATCGCGGCAATATAATCAGTCTTATTACTTAATTGTCACATCTCGTATATATACATATATGTATATTATATAAGAGAATGAATGTATGAGGACTTATTTTGTTCAAGTATAGATTCATTGAAGCCCGTAGAGTGGTCCTGTTTGGATTCTATTGAAAGAGTTGCAACATGTCAAAAAAATAAATTTGATTAATATATAAATAATTTATCATTTGAGAACGGATGCTAAATTTTTTTTTAATTTAATGAAAAAACAACATTTTTTCCAAAAAGAGCACGAGGGAACGATGTTCCGAAAAAAAGTTATTTGTGGTTTGATTTACTTGTGAATTGATTTTACACATGTAGCTTGGATGATTATGAGAGATTTACTGACAATTACTTACTATTCAAAGTTTTGGTTTCAGTTAATAAGTTATTGTTAAAACCTTCAGCTATTGCAATGCCATTACACTGTAAGTCTAAAATTTTCGACAGAATCTATAAAAGTACTGTAAGAAATTTGTTTATTGGGTCTATAGACAAATCCGTAGAGTAATTGGGATTGACCTCAAATGAAGATATATAGCCGTATAGTTCTCTGACGTGCATTAAATCTATTAGCACAAACCACGGTTTATAAAAAGAGCTAATTTTTCATAGTTGTCCAACTTCATCTAAAATAAAAATTTTATATAAACCAACCTGAACAAAATTATTACTATTGCATGTAGAGAGCCAAAGCTTCTCACGTATCACCTGCAAGAGAAGCTGTTATTTACAGTCTCATATCTGAGTTGATCACTGGAAGATGAGACTTAGGCACTTAACTATCAAACCAATTATGTTTATTTTAGTTAAAAGTTAAGCACATGTGGGTTTCGTGCTTTAAAAGAAGATTACGGTGCACGTTATCGGCCAACTACTCAAGCAACTGATAAAATTTTAAAGAAATTTTAAGAGATAAAATCGTTTATACATTTGCATTATCCTTTTGTTCGTTACACCTCTCTACTCTCTTATGCAAGTGAAAGTGTAGTCGAATACTTTAATTTATCTGTTACTCTTTTGAAAACAACAATGGCGATACTGCCACTGTCAATTCGGAGCGTTATGGCCGTAAGATAAACGACTTTTCTTTGGTCAACAATTGGAGAACACAAATTGGACAATATGTGATTCCAACAAGATGATACCCACTTAGTTTTACCAATAAATAAAATATTCTTCTGAGAATGGGAAAAGCCGCAATAATAATAACTTGTTGAGGATTAGAAAAAATACTTAAAAAAAATTTTGTATAATAAATTGTATCGAATTTAAAATGAAATTAATTTAAAATGATAATCCTGGTCTTTATAATATTTACAACAAATTTATATATTTTAATTATTCAGTTCACTTACATAAATCCATATTTTTAAAATATATCTCATTGAATATTAAACAAATGCCATTCAGGAATATCTTTCTCTATGAATTCTGCCATTTTGCGTTTTCTTCTTCTTCCTGTGCCATATTTCTCGAACAAAAAACTTATTTGCATATGTATGTACCTATATCTATGCATGCATACAAATTTAAATGTGGTTTGGTGTCAACTAAACTTCCTTGTCGCTTTGGGGCAAGTGATTGATGCTGACATGTTGCCACTTCCCTGTCATTTCAACAAGCGTTGAGGCGGCGGCTCCTTTGCTCCTGCTCGCAATCCATACATGACATTTGTTACCTCCCAATTGTCAACATGGCGTGGAACATAACAACAACAATAATAAGATATTTATGTGCATAACAACAACAGCAAACAGTGATGGCATATGTCGTATAACTAATGTATTGCAATTCATTCACACGCACTTTTCAATTCTATGTTAAAATACGTTTCCAAATTCTATTGTTTTGCGAAAAAAGATTTTTATTTTATGCATAAATTATTTTACGATTTCTTTTTTTTTGTTTTTTTTTTTTTGCAACATGCCATCGATAACTTGCAAATAGACACAGACAAAGTCATTGCTATGCATGAGTGAATGTCACAAGTTGAAGTGAAGATGAGAAAGAAAAGTACAGGGCGATCTATTTCGAGGTTCTCTACTTTTTTAAAGAAAAAAATACACAAAAAAATTCAAATTTCGTTGGCATTTAGTTTTTGAAGATTAGCTCTAAATGCTACGTCTCAGTTGGTCCATCCATTGAGTCCATTTTTCGATGACTCATTTGAGCATTTCGACTGGTAACTGGCGAATGACACTCGCGATGTTTTGCTCCAAGGCCTAAATCGAAACGGGATTGTCCACATATACAATACTTTAGCTTTAGACTTTACATATCCTCCCAGGAAAAAGTATAACGGCGTGATTTGTAAAGTAAAGGCTATTGAAAAAGTACCTCTACATGAATCACCCATTGTCAATGCATCGTATACGCAATATTGCTGAGGATGGAGGAGTGCTAAAAATAATTCATCTTCTTTAATGTAAATTTAGAAATCATAAATTTATACTTTGCAAAATTTATTGAAAAAAAGTTACACACAGACAAACAATTATGAAGAGTTTATTCAACTCTACAGGAAAAATGGGTTGATGGCAGCTTCATATCTATTCCTTGGTAAAAGGGTAGAGTAAATTTAAAAAAGCGAAAAAATAAAAAGAAATATAATTATTCTCTTCTAATTTTTATATAAATTCTATAAAGACTTGAAGCAAAGCCCAGGTTTACTATGGTTTACCACGAGCATCATTTCAACATTATAGTTTTGAGAAAAAACTAATATTCCATAAAAAACTAATATTCCATAATTACTAAATTTCAGCTATTGAATAATTATTTTTTCTATAGCTGAACAGTTTTAAATCTCGACGCTTAACAAACGCTTCCCAAACATGACTCGGCATATTTCGTACGTTATGTTATACGGATGTCGCCTCTCGTGTCGGTTGGGCGGGTATTAGTTGGGCTTATTATTATTAATGACTGTACCAATAGAGTTAGTATTTTTACAGCTGATTGATGGTGACTTTCTTCGAAATCGTTAGCATCTCAACCAAAAAAAAAAAAACAGAGTCCCTTCAATTTTATACGGAATAGAAAGATGCATCTTTCAGGTTTAAAAACTGGAACATATTCTTTTAGGATCAAAACTAGTTATCTAGCGAGCAATATTCGGAGTATAGTATTGTAGGTTAATCCTCCACAATGTCGCATATGAAATACTATCCACCGTCAGTGAACTGATCCGATCTTATCAGTATGGTACATCAACCTTTAGCCAGATATTCAAAATGCGCTAATTCCTGGAAACCACATGGGGGAAGAAACGCTTTGTGGTAGCATAAAAATTAGCTGACTCTTCGCTAAAATGCCCGAATTTGGCATCTCCGCAAAATCGCAAAACCTAACGGATGGTCCAAGTAGAGGAACTTTTTTCGACAGATCACTCGTGATAACGTTCATAAATTGTTCAACTTTATTAAGAATATTCATGTTCTGAAAAGAATGTGTTTCACGCGCTTCGCTCAGCTTATGGTCAACATAATCGGCCTACTGAGCATACTATTTGCATCTTGAGACCCAGCATTCATTATTGGATAATATTGGACCGAATAGGCCACGTTCAGAATGCTGTGAAGAAAGCATAGCGGCTATAGCTGAGAGTGTACATGAAAATCGTGGAGAGTCGATTTGGCGCAGTGAGCAGCAACTCGGACTGACATATGGAACGATTAGGCGCATTTGACGTCGAGGTCTTAAATTGAAAGTGTACAAAATACAGCTTGTGCAAGAACTGAAGCAGCTCGAACTTCCCAGGTTCAAAAAGATCTGACGTTTTCGAGACAAATTTTATTCAGTGATGAGGCCCACTTCGGGCTCAATGGATGTGTAAGCAAGCTGTAAGAGCTGTCATTTCATGCAGAAAAAACGGCTTGGTGTGGTTTGTGGGTCAGTGGATTTATCGGTCAAAAATGGCGCCAGTGAAAACGTAACCATCGCGCCATGATAACCAACTATTTGATGCCTGAAATTGAGGATCATGATCTCGGCGACATTTGGTTTCAACAAGACGGCACCACTTTCACATATCACATCAATCAATGGATTTATTGAAAGAATACTTCAATGAGCAGAGAAGTTGACGTTTTGGGCCGGTCGTTATTAAACGAAGTTGAGTAAAATACGACCTTATCTTCAGTTTATTGCTGGAAAGCTAAAGCCAAATAGTACAGCGGCCTCAATACCCACGTTATTTGTTCTGACTTCTCCGGACTGGATAAGGAAGCGAGTCCAGGCAAATAAGTCTAAGGAACAGGTGAAATATATTTAGTTATCAAAAAAACAGGCAGTTTGTTATTACGTTGGTTTTAAGGTAAATTTAAACAGTCATAACTTTGACGTATAAGTATAAAAATTCAAATTCGAAGGGAAAACTTCGCAAAATCATTTTGTTTTTTCCATTGAAATAATCTGCTTAACTATACGAACTCAGTTTCTGTTTCATTCATTATTCATCTATTTACTCTTCCACCATTTTAAGGTTCAAATTCGACAAAAGCAAAATAGTAACAATTTTTCATTCTTTTCTTTTCCTCCATATGAGCAATTGTCCACGACAGTTACAAAAAGTGACCTCTGGGGAGCACTGGTGACTTAGTTTGCATACTGCATTTCTGCGTACTCGTTGACTTTTTCGACATTTGTTCATTTCGCCTTATGCTGAAGGCGATGAAATATTTTACGTTTACTTGCTCACAATGCGCAATTTTGCTGAATTAATTAACTTTGTGGTGAAGAATGGGGTATAAAAGCAAGCAATTGCTAGTAGAGAATGCATTTTAAGTGAATTTTTAAAATGGTAGGAAGAGAATTGCCGACTCGTGCCGTATGGGAACAAAGCGAGAGCTGAAATGCCAAGGAAATCAGAATTGTAGAAGAAGAAAAGGGGGTTAGGCAGAAAAGCGTGAGTACGAATAACTTGACGAGCTGGAAATTATTGCAAAATTCTGAAGCGACGAAGAAATGGTTTATAGACCAGAGTATTTTCCTGGAGAAACAAGAAAGAGTCTCGAGTAACCGGTATCCAGAGCATATTGAGCATATGGAGGGACACTAGGAACTGATCTCCAGAGTATACTGAATTTATAGAGAGAACAGTTCTTCAGCATGCAGAATGCCAGTGAAAGTGCAACACTCCGAGATGGCTAACCCGAATCGATGACAAGGGAATGTTTCATGAAAAGGTTCAAATAGCAATCGCCCGCTTGAAAAACAGCAATGTGGCTTGCACCGATGTTTTACCGGCCGATGTATACGGAGGTGAAGAACTAATAAGATGTATGCATCAGCTTCTTTGCGCAATATAGTCTGATGATTGGAATTTAAATGTACTCTGCCTTATCTATAGCAAAGAGGTACCCCACAGTCAACACCAATTACCGTAGGATTAGTCTCCCAAATATCGGATATAAGATCCTAGCGAGCGTATTGTGTGAAAGACAAAAGCTCACCGTCGACAAACTGGTTGTACCTTATAAGTGCTACCCATGAAAAAAAAATCGATACACCTCACCTATTCGTTGATTTGAAAGCAGCTTTCGACAACACGAAAAGAAGCTGCCTCTACGCCACTTTGTCCGAGGTATCCCTGCAAAACTTATACGGCTGTGAAAACTGACGTCGAACAACACCAAAAGCTCCGTCAGGATCAGGAAAGGACTTCTCAGAGCCGTTCGTCCCTAAAGAAGGTTTTAGACAAGGTCATTTCTTATCGCAAGACTTCTTCAATTTATTGCTGGAGAAAATAATACCAGCTGCAGAGCAAAATATACAAGGAACAATCATTTATTAGTGTGCTCAGCTGTTGGCGTACGCCGAAGATATTGACGTTCTGGGACTCTACAACTGTGCCAGACTTGATAACGAAGCGAAGCGAATGGGTTTGGTAGTGAATGAGGGCAAGACGAAATATCTCCTGTCATCACACAAACAGTCATTACATTCGCGACTTGGCTCTCACATCACTGTTTACAGCCATAACTTCGAGGTCGTTGATAATTTTGTCTATCTTGGAACCAGTATTAACACCAACAACAAGGTCAGCCTGGAAATTCAACGCAGAATCACTCTTGCCAACTGGACTGAGTAGGCAATTACAGCCTTCTTTCGACGAATGAAGGCCAAACTCTACAAATCGCTCATCGTTCCCGACCCGTTATGTGGTGTGGAGGCATGGACGATGATAACATCTGATGAGTCGGCGTTAGGAGAAAGGTTTTGCGTAAAATTTATGGTACTCTACGAGGGAATGGCGAATAACGCGATGGAATAATAGCTGTATGGAATATATGGCGACATTTACATAGTTCAGTGGATAAGAGCTCCTGCAAAAGTCATTGTTCTCGATGTATACTACATTTCTGCGCCAACAGCTTTCTCAACTCCTAAGTATCATCTCCCTCTTATCCTTCAAGCTTTGCCACTACCCGAGATGCGTTCTTCGATTCTAAGCTTTTCCCCCTCTATTGGCTGATACAGGTGACCTTTAGTAAAAATATTTGTTGAGCACTCACACAAAAAGCCCCTTGATTGTTAGCTGACAAACTTCGAGGCAAAAATTGAGTTTCGACTACCAAGAGATTCCGATTTGTTTTTATTCACCGGAAGGCAACGAAGTGTAGCATACGAATATTGAAAAAAAAGAAATTTCTTCCTTTTGGGTAGCTATATAAATTGAGGAAAAACACAGCGTCTATTTCATTTCTACTAAATCAAAAACTATAAAACATTTAACCACATCTCAGTTAAGATAGACAATTTCATTTTCACTAATAATTTCTCACCCTAAAATCACTTTCATTCCTTTGAAAAATTAATTCACTTTAAAAGCATTTACCGCATACTTATTCATACTCGTATACATATTTGCATAAACTAACGCACATTTACTCGTATGTAGACATATGCACATTGCTTACACTCACCTGTCAACTTAATTACTTATCAACGCGTTAAAGCCATTGGTACGCTTACGCAATGAGTTGCCTCACCGCAAGTGCCATTAGTGTTGTGTGCACAAAAAAAAAAAACAAAAAAAAAAATTTAGTTAAAATTTACACTTACAAGAGAGAACACTGGCTACGCAACACAAAGGCACATACGAGTATATACGTTAAGCCATCCATCTATGGGAGTATTTCTACGAAAACAACTTTAGTGAAATGAAATTTCCAACCACGAGAACCACAATTAACTTAACCCACTCCACTCTCGGTTTCCTAACTAACTCTTTCATGTGCGCAAACACTCTCCAGTATTAATTAATTCATATGTAACGTTCTAAGCATATTTACATATTCGCACTTTTTATCTACTTGCTTACGCCGTGATGTCGCCTTCATGACTCAAAGCAGCGTTCCCTTGTTTTACTTGTTTTTTCTTCTTCTTCTAATATTTCTTTTTTTTTCTTGTGCGATAATTAGAACTACCAACGTAGCGTAATAGCTTGGTTGATGCAATTTAATTTGAACATTTTCGTATTTTAATTTCCTTTATTTCATTTGTCTGGGGATGTGTTAATGGATGTTGCTCATACGCCGTGGCGCACAAGAAAATGACTTACACGAGCAGCAAATACATGAATATTGCATGAGTATATATGTACGGCGCCAATTGAAGACTGAGGATACACGCTACAGTGAAATTGAATGTAAACAAATTTTATCTTCCATAATTTTCCTACGTGAGCGGGATTCGAACCGAAAGTCTTATGCTTGACAGTAATTGCACTTCTTAACATGAACTTCAATAAGCTGGGCAGCGGCATCTTCTTAATTAAGGAACCAGACTTCCTAGTTGCATCCATTGGCAACAAAAATCAATTCGAACCGTTTTTCTGCTCAAAAAAGTGTTTATTATTGAAACAAAAAAATAATTAAAAAAATTAAAAATACATCATTCGAGATATTGTTTGTCGAAAGTAATTACTTTCACCTATTTCTCTGGTAATTTTCGAATACTATCATTGCCCATGATCCAATCATTGAGCCATTCTTCGATTTTTTTAAGCAATGGTCTGCTGTAGAGGCTTCAAAAAGTGCTTTTTTTCTAAATCTATTCTAAAACTATACCATGACTTCAAAGTTTTAGTCGCCAATTCAACATATTTTAGAAGCTAGAGCTTTCCAACTTTTTGCTATTTTTTTTTAGTTCATATAGAAGAGAAACTCATAGAAATAAAAAAGAAATTGGTTCGACCGACAACATTGAAAATTTCCAATATTTTCTATTACTAAAAATTGGTTTTTGAAGCCTAATAATAGAACATTATTGTCTGAAAATTTCGTTTTGCTGAATAACGCTGCTTTACCAGACCGGAAGCGGTGACCCACGGAAAAGGAAGTAGTCGAATGGGTAAAAGGAGGTCTGAAGAATATGATGAGTGGAGTAAGACCACCTATTTCAGCGTTTCCAGCTAAGTTCTGACCGTTACAGCAACGTGAGGCTAGTCATGGTAATATTAAAAACTCACCTTGTCATTCTTTTCGGTCGTTTCTTGCCGATTATCAAGCAATGCATGGCTCGAATGCTTTAGTTGTTGGTTTCGCTTGGTTTTAACAGCCCATAGTACAAAACATGCATCGAAATAGCTCTCTGTTAGCACATCGATCGGCGCAGGTTCAGCATAGAGCTTCAGCTGCACTTTTTTTCAATTAACAATAGAAAATAAAACTTCACGCAAATGCTAGATATTTAACACAAACCCGGCAAAAAACAATGCTATTCTTAGAAACAGACGCTGATGCACAATAATTATTGTTGAAAGAGGTAAAAGCTTTCCAATGAAACAGGTAACCCCTTCCAAGATCGGTTACAACTTGCAGTTGAAGTCATCTTTTGAGAATGCCACAAACTAATTTATACCCTCAATATTTATGTAGTTTTTCATTTAAACAGACTTTTTATCTTGTGGCCCTCGAAAGTCTAAGCAAAAGCAAAGGGGGGGGGGGAGGGCCCTCCGTCTCAATGTAGCTCGCTTACAAGAGGATGGCTGTTGGTTATCGCGAAGGTAGGGGAATAGTCGTCAAAAACTTCCCTCCTTGCGTGGTTTTCCACACATAAGCGCCTCAGATATCACTTTTTTTATACTTTACTTCGCAACTAACTAGCCTGAGTGAGTTTTGACTCAACATTTAAACTTTCTGCTACTCAGCCTGCCTTACTGCTATTTTCTCAAGCGTAACGGAGTGAGTGCAATAAGTGTCGTGGATGATTGATTTTCCTTCTACTTGATTCTCTCAATGTTCATCATTCATTCCAAAAATTACTCTACGTTTTTCACATTCACACAGAAATCCTGCGTATATTTCCATTGTAGAATTTTGAGAATTTTCCTCACTGCGAAATATCGATGCTATTTATTACATTCAATAAAGCGCGCAATTTCGTACTCTTCTTTTTACCTTTCATCCATAAGTAACATACATATAAATATAATATTATATATAGACATGTATATACTCGTACACATACCGCCAATCATTATCCTACCTTTAATCATTACCAATTATTGCCTCGAGTTGGAATGAAAAGCTAAATGACAATGGAAATCATGGAAGAAAACTTTGGAGAAAAGTAAAAAAAAAAAACCGAATTGATTACTCGAAGTATCAAAGAAGATAACGGTAATATTTCACAGTAAAAATTTGAAGAACGCAGAAAGCCATGGCAACCGCAGAATTTCAACTGGCGTGGAAATTAAAGCAGTAATTGAAGATAATTAAGCTTGTTTGTAAGCCGAGAATATTTCATACGGTTTTAGTTTGTGAGTTTGTACATGGATTGAGCAGAGAACACTAAGGTTTCAATCCTCAGGAAGTACTCATCATAGTCAGATGATGGCACAGCTATTCTATCGTCATCAATCAGAAATTCAGTCTAGCTGGAAAGCTCTTCATTGTTTCAAGCTTTCAGTACATTCGTCTTTTAGCCTTGAACAAAAAGAAGTTTAATATAGGTCTAACTGGTTGGTTGGTTGGTTGAAAGAGTGAGGTTGTGAGCCTGCCGCAACTAAGCCGTTGAGCAAGCTCATTGTGCTTTCCTATGTATCCCAACTAGGCGTTTGAGAAAAGTTTGCGTTCGTTCGCGTGGTTGGGGCTGGGAACATCGTGGAGGATGTTGGAGCATGCTGCTCCACAATAATTTAGGCCCTACAATGAATTTGCCTTAAGAGTTTCACTACAGTCAACTGTGACAGCAATATAGGTATCCCTCAACCTCAGTAATGTAAGCAATCTTTGCATGAAATACAGAAGTTGTTGGGTCATTTAGCTTGAAGTTAACTTGGCTATGGCCTGGTCAAAGAAGGTCTCTTTCCTACAAGGGAAGGACCTCTAACCAGCAGAAGAAGAAGCCTTCCGTTTCACTTTTAGCCGGAGTTTCGATAAAATTTTTTGAATGCCACCATGTCCTTCACAATTTGGGAACTGAACTCAACTGGGTAGAACATTTATGCCGCTAGCTAATAGTACTGATTCATACATCACCTGTATGTTAATAGACATAAGTCAAGGATGACTTCTAGGGCCTTTGTATAGGTAGTCCCCATCGCACCTGCCATGCAAAGTAGACAGGTACATTGCACCGGTTTCAAGGGTTTAATGGGGCACTTCTTTTTTAAAGTCGCCCACCACACTGGCACTCCATATGCTAGTAAAGGATCTTTCGACACTTATGTAAAGCCAAGGGACCATTTGGGGTTGGATCCCTCATTTGGGCGCACTAGTTCTTATGCAAGTTTTTCAAAGTCGGAGCAATTACTGGTCCTACTTTCACCATGTTTTCTACAGTTAAGTTTTTTTTATCAAGGATTATGCCGACATACAGATTATTGAATTGATGAACTTTCGTCTTTCTAGTAAAGCAGTATATCTCTGTTTCATACGGATGTCTCTCAGCTCACTCAGCTGTGATTGTAAGGTGACCTCTCTATTACCCGCGGTAGTCAGTTGGGATATTTGCCAAGAGCAGCCTCATAACATACTACCTTAAAGTTTTTCTTAAACTTATATTAATTGGTTTATCAATAGTGCGTCCTTCTTATGGGTCCTTCTTGTGAAAGATTTTAACACCTCCGGTTTCACCTACCGCCTGTCTATAGCTCAGCATATGGCTCAACCATGCAAGTAAGATTTGGCAATTAACGAAATTACTGCGGTAGTGTTTACATTGTTAAAAGCACTAGCTACGTCAATAAATGCCACAATAGTGCATTTCCTTATATATAAAGATTTCTCATTTGTCTTGAGTACTTCTTGTAGACCGACTTTAAAAATAGACAAATAAATTCATTTGATTTACTTCATCTTACTTGGCTCTTGAAAATAAAGTAACTGGAAATCGCTGGAGTTGATATAATTAACAAGCAGAGATATATTGGAAGCTCTTGATATAAAAAGCATTGCAGCTACCTTCAAGCAATCATTCATAAGAAATTTCCACATTTTGCTAATGCGTTTTTGAATTTCAAACAGATTCTTTCAAGTAACTTATTAAAGTTGCTGATTATTATGTGATTTTTGTGGCCTTGACATTGAAGTTACCCAATTAATTCTTTTTATTAAAAATTAATGCATCATTGGGTCGCGAACCGCAAAAATTTTCATAAGAAATACCTACATTTATATATTTACTTACATATACAAACTCAAATTCAGCAAAATAAAACTGTAACTTTCATTTATTACTATCAATAGAACCCTATTATAATGTGTGAATAATAGGGTTTTATTGAAAGAAAGCTGCATCAGTGAAAACTGTATAGAAGAAAATGAAATTGACATTTATTCGACGGCAACCAGAGTCAGTGCTGGCATTGGTTTGACATTAATGGAATATACGTATTCCTGTAAGGTGCCCACACTCAAATAAGTAAGTAAGTAAGAAATAGATACAAAAGTAAGTATTCAAACTCGGTTAAGCGGAAATTCATTGTGTTCAATGTCAGTGAGATATTCTAAAGAAAGTAAGAATGCTTAAAAAAATCATTTAAGCGCAGAAAACTAAACAATTTTGTATTCCAGTTCTCAAATTCATTAGTAAAACTTTCATATTTATATCCTTTGAATGGTGAATTCATTATTAACTGGTTACAAATTATTTAAAGGGTGCCACAAAATTAACCAGAGATTGGAGTTAAATAGAAAATACAGTTTTTTAATTTTTTAATTGAATCGTAAAATACATAGGCTAAGGTTATTTATGGACAAACATATCGCGTCATATAGGTATGGAGGCCATTTCCATGGTTTTCCATACACATATTCACTCTTTTGTCGAAATTTTCTATGGCTATTCTGCATAAATGTGGCGGAATTTCATTGATGTAATGTTGAATCTCCTCCTTTAAAGCACTTCTTGCAATATACCTATGATGATAAATCTAATAGTGTTAAATCACACGATCAAGGGGGGCCAATTCTGATCATCAAAACAAGGAAATACACTACTTGGCAATGTCTCGCGCAGTAATTGAAGTGTTTCATGGGCTGTATGAACTGTGGCACTGTCTTCTTGAAACCACAAGAACTGAGTTATTTGAGTTATTGATATCGCGCCAGTAATAGTCACTCCTTGACCAGCCTGATTTTCAAAAAAGTTCGGACCAATTATGCTTCCAGCCCGAGATTCACACCAATTGTCAGTGTCACTCAGATGTGGGTTCGCAGAATCCAAAAAGCGGCAATTTTTGGCGATTAACAACAGAATACCGAGCGGTTTTCTTTTCGACTTGCACTACTGCTCTCTGAGAGCACTCATCAACAAATCGGTATAAAGGGACTATGGGACGGAATTCTGAGCTCCCTACGTACGGCTGAAAATGAAACTATTGGATTTCGGAAAGGTCGCAAAAACAGCTAATACGGTGAGTACTGCCATGTCGCAGTGGAGAGAAAGCATGTTGCCTACCTCGCAAAGCTGCTACTGGCCACTAGATGTGCTGGATGAGCAAGGTTACGGAAGCTGAAGAAAAAAGCAAGACAGATTTGCAGACGAAAAATGGGTGAGTATGAAGAGCTTCTTCTTCTTCTTTATTGGCGATGGCACCGCTTACGCGATTATAGCCGAATCAATATAGGAGCGTCATTCTTCTCTTGTTTTCGCTGCCTGGTGCCAGTTGGAAATGCCAAGTGATCCCAGGTCACTCTGCACTTGATCCTTCCATCGTAGTGGAGGTCTTCCTCTTTCTCTGCTTCCACCAGCGGGTACTGCATAAAATACTTTCAAAATACTGTAGCCGCTGTCTCTTCATTCGCTGAACTATGTCAATATCATCGTATAGCTCGTACAGCTCATCGATCCATCGTATGCGGTATTCGCCGCTGTCAATGCGCAAGGACCATAAATCGTTCGCAAAACTTTTCACTCGAAGATTCCTATAGCCGACTCATCAGATGTTGACATCGTCCTCGCTTCTGGGCCATATAGTAGGATCGGTGTGATGAGCGACTTGTAGAGTTTGGTTTTCGTTCGCTGAGAGAGGACTTTACTTTTCAATTGCCTACTTAGTCCGAAATTGCACCTGTTGGCAGGAGTGATTCTGCGTTGGATTTCCAGGCTGACATTGTAGTTGGTGTTAATGCTGGTCCCAAGATAGACGAAATTATCTACGACCTCGAGGTTATGACTGTCAACAGTGACGTGGGAGCCGAGTCGCGAATGCGATGACTGTTTGTTTGATGACAGGAGATATTTCGTCTTGCCTTCATTCACTACCAGACCCATTCGATTCGTTTCTTTATCAAGTCTGGAGAAAGCAGAACTCACGGCGCGGTTGTTGAGGCAAAAAATGTCGATATCATCGGCGTACGCCACCAGCTGTACACTCTTATAGAAGTTTGTAACTTCTCTCTTCAGCTCTGCAGCTCGTATTATTTTCTTTAGCAATTAATTAAAGAAGTCACACGATAAGGAATCACTTTGTCTGAAACCTCGTTTGGTATCGAACGGCTCGGTTCTTCCCGATCCTGACGGAGCTTTTAGTGTTGTTTAACGTCAGTTTATATAGCCGTATAAGTTTTGCGGGGATACTAAATTCAGACATAGCGGCGTAAAGGCAGCTCCTATTCGTGCTGTCAAAGGCTGCCTCAAAATCGACGAAGAGGTGGTGGGTGTCGACCCTTTTTTTGTGGGTCTTTTCCAAGATTTGGCGCACGGTGAATATCTGATCAATGGTTGATTTACCTGGTCTAAAGCCATACTGGTAAGGTCCAATCAATTTGTTGACCGTGGGTTTTAGTCTTTCACACAATATGCTCGGTAGGACCTTATATGCGATATTAAGAAGGCATATTCCAAGGTAATTGGCGCAGACTGTGGGATCGCCTTTTTGTGGATCGGGCGAGTGCGTATCTTCGCTGCGACAAGATAGTCATCCGAGTCAACGTTGGGACCTCGGAACGTACGCCTATCTAAAACACTGGATACATGTCTTCCGTCTATCACAACTTGATCGATCTGGTGACAGCCAAGCAGCTTGGTGCATTTTTTTGTGCTGGAATCTAGTGCTACAGACAACCACATTTCGGGGCCCGGCAAAATCGATCAGCCTCAGCCCATTTGGAGATGTTTCGTCGTGGAGACTGAATTTTCCGACAGTCGTACCAAAGATACCTTCTTTGCCCACCCTAACGTTGAAGTCGTCAAGAACAATTTTGACGTCGTGGTAGAGGCAGCGCTCGTAAGTGTGTTCGAGGCGCTCGTAAAAGGCATCTTTGGTCAAGTCATCCTTCTCTTTGGTCGGGGCGTGGGCGCAAATTTGGGTGGTGTTGAAAAATTTTGTCTTAATGCGAATTTTGGCTAGACGTTCATCCACCGGAGTGAATGCCAGTACTCGGCGACGGAGTCTCTCTCCCACCACGAATCCGGCACCAAATTTGCGCTCCTTTATATGGCCGCTGTAGTAAATTTCACAAGGACCCACCTTCTTCCGTCCTTGTCCCGTCCATCGCAATTCTTGGACGGCAGTGATGTCAGCCTTTAACTTTATGAGGACATCAACCAGCTGGGCAGCGGCACCTTCCCAATTAAGGGACCGGACATTCCAGGTGCATGCCCTAAAATCGTAATCCTTAAAACATTTGCGGGGGTCGTCATCAAAAGGGGGGCCTCTCATCCGAGGCTTGAATTGCTTTTTCATTGAGTTGTTTCTTCATGTGGTGGGTTCCAAACCCTACGCACAACCGCATGGAATTCGCCTTCTCACTTTAGCTCGGCTCCAAACGGATATCTGTTGGCTACCCAGGGGATACGTGGTCTAAAACCGGAAGTCGTGAGCTGCTTGAACTATATGCAAAAGAATCGTTTCTGGCCACTTCCAGGTGAATGGCAATCAAAAACTTTTCTCACTTGGGTGAACTTCTGCACATGGCTCCATCCCCCAGGAAGAGCTAGAGCAGCTGGCCTAAAAAGAGCAACTTCTTGGGAGCTTGACGACAAGCGTAATGCGCGAAAATTCTACGAATTCTGGAAGGTATCAAGATCGTAGCAAACTCTTATAAGACCCAGTGGGTGATCTAATGACGGATATCCAAAGTGAACTGAATTTATGAAGGGAACACTTCTCCAGCCTGCTAAATGGCAGTGAAAATGAAACACCCGGAGATTAAAATTAAATTGAAGCTACGGGAATTTAATGTAAGCAAATGGTAAAGTGGCACAACAAAAAACCTATTTATTTAGCCTCTAACTTCACAGTAATTGGAAAACAAAGTGTTACTAAACGTTCCATTTATCCATTTCAAAAGAAACAAGTGTTTCTGAATTATCACAAGAATTATACTGAAATATAAATATATGCATTATAGAATTCAACTTAGTATTCTTTATAAACTTAACTTCATGAATTTTTAATTAAAGTTTTGCGTTGTTAACCCGGTTGATATCTAAAAATAGGAAAAAATGGCTTACGCAAATATACAATGAGTTTTGCTACCTTTGTGAACTTTGTATTTTGAGAGGGTGTAAAACCTAACAGAATTATTCAATTTTTATTTTTTTTTGTATTTTTGGATTATTTAATACTGATAGGAAACGAAATACGAGGGTATTACAAAAGTTCGGTAAGTTGACCAGAAAAAAAACAAAAGAAAATTATTTTTGTATTTATTCGCAATCTTTTTCCTTTTTTATCTTCTCTACATAATCGCCATTGATTTTCCTTGCATTTCTTAAGCCTATAGCTCCGCTTCTGAAAACTGTCTTTAAAATCTTGTTTTTTAAGCTTATCAAGTTCAGCATTAACCGCATTAATTACCTCCTCGTTGCTATTAAATTTTTGGATACTCCTATAACCAGAAATCAAGAGGTGCTATATCCGTTGATTATGGTGCTGGACGTATTTTTTCGGTCCCAGAGTTCGGCAGTGTGGATTGGCGTGTTATCATGATGTAAAAAATCCTCTTTCTTCCTGTTTTCCCATAAATTTTTGAAAACTTTTGGTAAGCACTCTTCGGTGTACCATTTTACAGTTACCATCTGACTCTGATTTTTGTTGCTTAGATTGTATGGGTGGGTTTGCTCCTGTTGCGCTACACACCATGGACGTGTTTGGTTTCTGGATCATACTTATAGAACCAAAATTCGTTACCAGTAACGACGTTACTAAAGTTGCTAGACTTACAATTTTCGAATTTGCTTAGGGAAAATTGAGCAAAATGAACTCGAGCCCCTTTTTGAGCCTCATTTAAAACTCGTGGTACCCATCGACCAGATTTCTTCGTTCGCCTCTGATGACTATTTAATATTCGCGATACAACCATGGCATTCAAGCCCAATTTATTAGCAACAATTTCTTATGTCAATCGTAGGTCTTCGTCAATTTTGGATTTCACCAGAACTACAGTGACGTCATCAGTGGTAGATTTTTTTTTACCTTCTCGTGGCTCGTCCTCTACGGAAAAATGTCCGGTCTTTAATCTTCGGAACCACTTAGAAATAGTCTTTAAAATCCCTCGTTCGCTGCAGTCGTTACATATTTGGCAATTTGGCATTCACTGAGTACTGGTAGTGACTGTAAATTACGCCGAAACCCGAAAAGAATCAACATTATCAAATTGCTGTTTGCGTTGGTGGTGGAATCTCGTCTGACCTATCCACAGCTATCTTGCGTTTGATCATCTCCGTTTTTGAAAGGAAGACTAATAAAGTAATTGCAAAGGATTTGGTATTTTTAGATTTAACAAAAACAAATTGAAGTCACCAACCGAATCGACCGAACTTTTGTTAATCCTCTTGTATGTCAATTGAATTTTTTTCTATCATTAACACGGAAATTGACAACAAAGGTTTAATATATTTCCCTGGTTTAGATTAACTAACAAAATGATTAAATCATATACTCCTTTTATTCCTTTCATTCCTAGTAATTCAATACATAAATAAAAAAAAAACATAAACGTCATCTCTTCATGCTTGTATTTCGGATTCAAATTTATATTTAATCAATTCTTAAGTGAATTTATGAAATTTTATGAAAGTAATTAAAATAAAGTGAATTTTTGAAACAAAATTTTCGAACCGTATGTAAATTTCCACTTAACATTTCCAAATATACTATGCTCATATACTATATATATGTACGCGTATACACATATGTGCTACAACGCCGAAATTCTCAACACTGCAACGTAATGCACTTCAATATTCAGCAAATGCAGGCAGTCTCTTGAATTTCAGCCCAGTTAACCTCGATACCAACTCAGCTGTAGCAAACCAAGCAGAGAAAGCTGGCAATGGGTTTGTGGTATTCTCAAGGAGTTAATATTATTTTATTGCCTTGTTTGCATGTCTGGCGCAGCAACATGACTGTGGCGTCGAGTTGCGTAGGGAATGCCGACCGGAAATGCTTATGCTTATGAACGTTGCGCTTTTAACACCAACAAAAGTAAGGCGGCGACTGGTGCTTACATACACTATGTGTTTGCCAATATGTATGCAAGTGTGTTGGGGAATGTATGCTCATATGAGCATATTAAATTAGAAACTAAAACAATGGCAATAAAATAAACAAAAAAAGAGTAAAAGTAAGTAATGTCGAGTAAAGCTGGGCTTTTAGGGGTAATCAACTTAAATGGTGTAATGTAAGGGCAGAGCGGCAAAAACCAGTGGGAAATGATTGTTTTACTGCAAAGCGCAACTAAGAGGCATGCATTGTTTGGGGGATACGAAAAGTGTTAGGCATTAGCTAGGCAACCGTTACGTACTGAAGTTCTAAAACAATCGCGTTTCACTGCAGCTTCTCTTTTCAACTTCACACTGAATGTTTGACGAACAAAGTTTTTGCTCACCGCTGCGCTTGTGCACCACACTTCTGCCTGTTTTGGTTGCTGAGCATTGCCATGCTATGTAAATGTAGTTCCGCTTCAACAGTGTAGTAGGTTTATTTCAATTTCAATAAAAGTTTAAATCACATTTACTCAAACGAAATTAATGCTTGCCGTGGGTGAAAAGTTGCCTATTGTTTGGAAAACCGTTTGTTTTTTGTTTTTGCTTTGTTGTGAAAAAATTGCCAATTTCTATTTACTACATGAATGCAACTCTTTATACATGTATGTTTGTTTGTATGCCAATTTCGTTATTTTATTTTGGCAGCAAGTAATTTACCCTGCAAACAGTCAACCAGAACTGGCAGCTACGCCACCACCAGAGAGTAATTTTCGTAAAAACTTACAAAATAACCCATCGTAATGACAATTTACATTGGAACCACTACAATATTATCAATTAAAGATTCTACTGAAGTCTAACTGTGGCGCCTGCTCATCAACTGTGGAGTTGCAATCGGGTATCGGTCAGCAGTTTTCTCTATTAGTGGGACTATTAATTTTGATTAGATTTGACCATGAAATTCGTTGTCGGCTTCTTGGTGAAGACAAGACTCACTCGCTGAGTCTTGCTATTCTCTTCTGGGGTTAAACGTCTAGCTAAAATGCACATTAAGTCGAAATTCGTCCAATCATTGATTTGAGCTCCCACCCACAACAGCATAGATATATGAACATGCTTGTCAATACGATAAAATACGATGTCAAAATCGTGCTTTTAGATTTCAACGCCATGAAGTTGTCTTAGGCTCATCAGCTGGAAAATGTAGCCTCCACCACGAAACCTCCTTAAAAGATAATCAATTTCGTCCCACTCGTAATATGCGAATCTGTAATACTGGACTATATGTAACCGCTGAGATGATTTTCGGCCCTGCTTCTACTACAATTTGTATTATGCGTCTTGATGCTTTTCCAATAAAAGGAGAGGTTCAGTTAATACTAAGCCATCTCCAAACGGCCGATTGATTTTTAGGAGAAGCGTTTATTTCATGTCAGAAATACACTCGGAGGGGTTGACATTCCCTGCCGAGGGGCGACAGCAACAAAAAATTAACTTTATTTTTTGATTTAAATACAATTTCGAAAATTTTTGGATGTTGGTCGAACCAGAACTCGAACCTTGACAGTGCTAAACACTCGGCTATCCCGACAGCCACAGACTAAGGAACTAGGCTCGATGGACAAAAAACCAATGTCAATAAACACACTCAGATAGTCAATGGTCTCAACCAAAATCGGCATTGCGAGCGAATTGTCCTGGTAGCGCTGGATCTGTCAAAAGCTTTTGACACTATCAATAATTCAGTGCTACTATCGGATATGAAGGAATCCTCATTATCGTCGGGGTTTAAGAGGTGAACCACGGTCTACCTGAGTGGTCGTCAATCATTGGTAGAATTTCGAGGTTAAAAATCGAAACTCAGAAAGATTAAATAGGGGACTCCGCAGGTCGGTGTTCTATTCCCACTGCCAAAACACTGCCCCCAAGACCGTGACAGGAAACCTTCTGATACCACCAAAGCATTACTTGCAAAGCGAAGCATCTATGCTATGAGTTAAAGAGCATAATATTTTGCTCCGATCCAAAGTAAACTCCACAACACACATTTGAAGCTGAACCAACACCCAGGCACCTAAGAAAAGTATTATACGACTTTAAGGACTGCATTCAGCTCCACCTACAACAACTGCTGGACAGGACGGCTTATCGACAGGCATTAAACGCCATTCACCGAGAGTCTGTCAATACCTTTTTAAACCCTTTTTCAGTAAATGATATTCGCGGAGTCAAACCACTACCCATTTTTTGCAGACGAAGAGCTCGATGATCTTAGATCTAGAAAATGTAGCAGACTAAATCCCTACCTATCCAGACTTGACTCCGACATACCAAACGTATGTCCTGCATGCAATGAGTGCCCGCACGACACTAACCACCTCTTTGCATGTCCTCTAAAGCCAACTCATCTAACTTCCCTTACCCTCTAGTCCAAGCCTGTCGAAACACCCCATTTCCTAGAACTCCCGTTAAATGGCCTCGATGACTTCGACTAAACTAGCTTGCTCCTAAGTGGGGTTAGAGAATCGCTCCAGCAACAAAAACAACATTAACAACAACAACAAAAGAACCAAATCGAACAAGTTGGGAAAGAGGGAAGATATGACCCTTGTATTTTAGATGTGTTCATTCTCCGAAATCCTAATATTAACTCGGTCCACTATCTTGTAGTAGCCAAGATAAGCTCCAGCTTTTGATTAGTAAAGAACGTCAGCCGGACCTATTTAAATCCGTCGGTGAAGAACTGGTAAAGGGCATGCATCAGGTTTTTTTTGACATGGCCAGGTGACTAGTGAGATGAGTCTTCTCGCTATCCTATAAAATGTGCTATCTAGCGTATTCTGAAAATCTTTCCCGAATAAAATATTTCAACTTTCATAAGCATCCATTTAATCTTTTGACTAATTCTATAAATAGACCTCTAAAGGATCACACTGTACTGTCACTGTAAAAACTAAAATGAAAACTTTTAGAATTCATAAATTAAAATAGAAACTTTTTATACGTGTCAGTTAAAGCGACTCAAAAAACCCTAGTAGGCAGTCGTGGCACAGGATTGAGTGAATAGTATATGCAATTTTATATTAATTGATTGCAGTTTTTTTTTTATTTTTTCAAATTTACAGCCTGAAAGTTACTATGAATATTATTCACTCATACATCATGCGCTGCATCAATTCATCTGTCTGCTTGAATGCTCTGTTGACAATGTGTGAGAGTTCTCTTTCAGTGCACTTCGTTTAGAAGAGAAAAAAAACTTTTCAAAATGCTCTTACTCCATACACTCTAGTCGCTGAGTATCACTAGACTTAAGTGGAGCAATGTGCAGAATAAAATTAAATAAATGGAAGAAAACAAAATTTGAATGACAACTCAAGCATGCCACTCAGCAAATGAATTTTGCATAAATTTTTTATTTTTTAATTTTTATTTATTTTTTTTTTATTAGATTTTCCAGTTTAATATGTGAAAATAAGTAAAGTAAAATTTAATAAAATGGTTGAATTCATAAAATTTTTGAATTTTACATAGGTATGTATCATGATGAAATAATAACCAGGTGTAGTAAGTAGAGTAGAAAGAGACTTTGACACTGCCTTAGCTCAACGTTGTATTTTCGAATTTGAAGAGAAAGGGGAGGAAAGAAACAAAAATCGGGAATTTCAGAGGGATTTATATAAATATTGAAAATAATAAATTATGTTTTGAAATTTATATATGTATATATACAAACATTATTTTTATAATTTATAACTGCTGAAGTGTTTTTCGGCCGAGCTCCTCCTCATATTTATGATGTGCGTATTGATGTTTTCCCAACAAATGTAGAGACCTAGACTTAATTTTAAGGTACCTTGAAAACATCTGACAAATTTCTATGAGAAGCTTTCATTTCATGCCAGAAACACAATTGAAGTGCGTGACATTCCCCGCCGAATGACGACCGCAACTAGAAAAGATTAAGTTAATTTTTTTTTATTTGGATTTTCTATAATTTTGGATGTTGATCCGGCCAGAACTAAGACCCAGAGACAGTCTGCACTGCTCTGAATCCGAGATCGATCACGGAAGGTCGCGATTATACTTATGCCTCTTACACTAAACAGCTACAGAATTACTCACCAGCTGCTATAAACTACACTGAAAATTATTTAAAGTAATTAGTTCTTGATGCAGAAGTAAGGCTTGGAGGAATTAAAGCTGGTAGAATGAGTATTAAAATCTTTGCTCAAACATTTGTTTTGCACGAACACAATAAAAGGGGTCTAGATAATCTTAAAGGGGTGATAAGACCTCTAATCAATTCAGTTTAAAATAACCTTTAAACATCGCTTTATGACTATGTAGTAAATAACAATTAACTTCAAACCACTGGATCTAAAGCAATATCAAGGTAACTACAAAATTATTACTTGAAACTAAACAAAATCGCTGATCACCGATAGGTCAATAACAAATTTTCCCCTTCGTTAAAAACACGACACTGGCCAATTATAAAATGCATAAATCCATTTATTGTGAGTTTGTATTTAACAAAATGTATGTTATATTCAATTCTTAACGTGTTAAATTGTTCCTACTATAATTTTTTAAACAAAAAGTTTGAACAAAACTTATTTACAACGGAATGTCGTTAAAACAAACATTGAAATAACTCCAATAATGCCTACTCCTCTCAGTGATCAAAAACTTTAAATTCTCCCTTTTTTTTCTAAGATTTTTATTTAAATATTGGAATATAAATCTATAAAAGCAACATCTTTTGCTAAGGCAGCGTGTGGGAAAGGGACAATTGCTTACTTACTACACCTGTATATTATTTCATCATGGGTATGTATATATAACAAAAATATTGGGTTGCCCCAAAGAGAAACCGACGATTTTTCATACAGACGGCGTTGACAATTTATTTGAACAGCTTTTGACTACTTAATTGTATTTTTTCTTTTGACAGTTATATGTTCTCACATTTAGCTTGCTTTAGAAAAAAAGTACGCCTAATTTTGTTTATAAAATTAAAGTTCATTATACAATAAAATTAAAAAAAATGCATTTACTTTCTTCTAAAAAAATATCGGTGGTTTCCTTTGGAGCAACCAATAATTAGTATGTAAATAATTGTAATTTAAGTCATTTGAGTTTCGTTATTTGAGTCCTTAAGAAATTTCATACAAAATTTTTTAATTTTATTATTATTTGCTGCAGCTAAATGTATCCTTTAAAGACAATTTACTTGTATGTATTTATATTTTCATACATAAATCTTGCTGACTTGAGCCTTATATACATATTTATGTAGACTCGTAGAAAATTGAAATATCAAATAAGCTTTGGCTGTGAGACCATAGAAAGTTAAACGTTGAAGAAATTGAGAATTTGCGGTCAATTCACGAAATGTCTACGCCGTAAAAACGTAGATGTAATTTCCCAAATTAAAAGGAAGTATTATTTGATTCCAACAGATAAACATTTTTTTTACAACCGACCGCAATTGTATGAAGAAGTACACACACCTACAAACATTCATAGAATTCCTCCAAAAATTCTAACAAGTCAGCAGCAGCAAATTGAGTAAGTGAAACGGAGATTAGTTCTACTTAAAGTGATATTTGTTGTTGTTAGCTATGCCACATACAACAATCATAGCAATGAACTGAAATTTGTTCTGCAATACGTTTACCACAAGCTGAGTTGATGGCAATAAAAAATGAAAGAAAGAAAGCAAGAACGAATTAAAGAAGCTGAGCACGCTCTGTGAAAGGCTCATTAAAACATATTTAAGACGATTTATGTTAGCTTATTATTTTTTTTTTTTAAATGTGTGTGCGAGGAACACTTATGTCTAAGGCACATACAAGACCGTTTACTTTTTGAAGAGTGAAAAGCGATTTATGAAATTTTCTTCTAAAACCACAGAAATATAAGCTTGCAATCGCCACAGAGGTCAACTTCAGACCTTGAACAAGACCAATACCAAGACCGTTACCATGATCGAGACAGGGTTCTCCAATAAGAGGTGATATTTTGATATTCAAAGAAGAATGACATTTTTTAAGGTACATGCCCAGATGTTTATTTCAATGTGAAGAGGAAGATATGCCATTAATAGTGGAAAATAATATCAGCAAAATGGCCGTATCCTTTTTATGAAACTTTACATTACCAAATCGCAAAGTGGTTACTTTCAATAGCTGTCCTCAATAGCTTCACGAAGCTCCAAAGGGAGATGGCGCAAGGTGTTAAATCACCAGATCTCGGTGATCCGACAAGGTACTGCACGATGACCAAAAAATGTTTTAGTTTTACGAACCATCTTCGCAAAATTTTCACCTCTTTTATAATAAATTTTAATAATTTCAATACGTTGTTGAATCATATACTGTAATACTGGCGTATTTTTTACTTGTCAAATATTCAAAAATTACAGCTTAAGAGTGGCATCCACCGGAATAGCAGGCTATTCAAAATAACATCTCTTACTGGAAAGCACTTTATTATGAACAAGATCAAACCCAAGAAATAAACGAAGAGATAAATCAAGCCCAAGACAAGGAGGAAGACCAATATCAAGAGAAAGGCCAGGACCATGACCACGTCTATGACCAGTTTCAAAAGCAAGAGCAAGTTATTGAAAAATACCAATAACAAGGTCAAGGGAAAAAGTGATTTATGGATAAACCAAGGCTAAGACTCACGAAAAGCATATTGAACCAACCCTACTGTTACCGTCTGATAACTGACAACTTTATCGCAAAGTATGATATGTTTGATGCTATATATTGTATCTTCAGATCGTTTTGACATACGAGCGCCATTTGTGTTGATTACAGTAACTTAAAATAATCGTCTCGACCGAAAATCGAATTAAATAGCGAACATTTCCACGTGATTATTTTTTACAACTTTCGACGTGGAATAACTCTGCAGCAGTTCATCGATGAACTTAGTTTAATTTTTGGCGATGAAGCTCCATCAAGGACTAGTGTTTACCAATGTCATGGTGAACTTAATCGAGGTCGTAGATTACTCCAAAAAAATTTTCGTGAAGCTCGTCCAGTTGTTGTGCCGGAAACTATTGATGCAGTGTACAAACTTATATTGCAAGATTGCCATGGGACCTTTCGTGAGATTGAGGCAACTATAGGTATTAGTGGGACCAGCATTCACTCAATATCTCATATGAACATATGACTAAAAAAATGTGTTCACGTTGAATCCCATGTAATTTGCTTGGCTCTTGACGATTGGTCGAGAGAACTGTTAAAAGAAATACGATAGCGGTGCTAACCGAAACACGCCTATGACGATTGACTATATGGGTGCTTTAAGATGAGCCGAATCCAACAAAAGCTGTTTGCGCATGAATCACTTCCAAGCAAGTGGTTGGTTGTTGTTTTGAAAAAAAATTGAGATGTCGCAATTACACCACTAGGACAATACAGAGCAGTCAATTCGTAGTGATACACAACCATTTGTTTGCCAGTCGTCTTTCAAAAAATCTGGAAAAACCAACCGCTAAATACGGCCATCATCCAAAACATCGAGTTGAAGGATCATCCACCGTATAGTCCTGACATTGCACTGAATGACTTCGTTTATTCCGTACTTAAAAAATCAACAGCTCAACGTTTTTCGACACCTGAAAAGGCAGTATATGCATCTAGAACACATGTTTTGGAGACACCGCGCTCAGAGTGGCAAAAGTGCTTCGACATTTAATGCAAACGCCTGCCAAAGTGTGTAAATCTTAATAAAGAATATTTCGAATACAAATAAATACGTTTCAGTCCTCAACTGTAATTATGGGGGCATATTCTCCTGTACTTAGGTATTAGTAGACTCGCCCTGACAACAATTAAGTGAACTGCTAAACGGTTAGCCAGTGATCAGAGATTTTTTATTTTCCAGTTGTTAGTCTGAAAAGTCATTCTTTTGTGAGCAGAATAATGACCGTTATCTTAAAATCAAAAACTTCCGTTAACCTAATGACATTTTCGATTCTTTGGATCGAGTAGACAATTGAAAAATAAAGCCTTCCCTCGACGAGCATGGACAAAATTAAACAAGGCACAGGATGATTGGATACCCCTTTTATGGTTTGGACAGAGCACAGCTCTGCCAGGGAGTAAACTCTGGTTTTGAAAATATCTGTAAGGAAACTCCACTACCAACGCAATCAGAAATTCGCCATATGATTATCTTCGGGTTTCGGCGGAATTTACAGCCAATACAAATATTCAGTGAATCCCAAATTGCATAAGGAACGATTGTACCATTTTTAAAGTCTATTTCCGAAGGTTCCAGACCGGACATTTTTCCGTAGAAGATGAGCACCGAGAAGGTCAACCAAAATCTTCCACTGGTAACGCTACTGTAGCTCTGGTGAAGTACAAAATTGACAAAAACCAACGATTGACACAATAAATGATTGCTAAGGAATTGGGCTTGAATGCCATGGTTATATCGCGAATATTAAGTAATCATTTATTAAGAAATCTGCTCGATGGGTACCACGAATTTTAAATGAGGCCCAGAAAGAGGGTCGAGCGCATTTATCTCAATTTTTCCTAAACAAATTCGAAATTGGTCAGTCTAGTAACTTTAGTAACTAGTGCCGAATCTTGGTTCTATAAGTACAATCCAGAAACCAAACAGCAGTCCATGGTGTTGAGTTCAACAGAAATCAGCAGCAAAAGTAATGATGCCAGTTTACTTCACCCGATCTAAAATCGTAGCTGCAATTCCACTAGAAAAGGGTCAAACGGAAACTGTAAAAATTGTACACCGAAAAGTGCTTACCAAAAGTTTTCAAAAATTTGTTGGAAAGCCATCCCACACTGCTGAAATAACGAGTAATCTAAGAAATTTGCCCAGCAGCATGTTCCCCGGATGTTTTAAAAAAATTAAAAGGAAAGGTCTTTAAAAGCAACGAGGAGATAATTAATGCGGTTAATGCTGAAGTTGATAAGCCTAAAAAGCAAGATTTTGAAGACTATTTTCAAAAGTGGATCTATTAGCTTAAGAAATACATTGAAATCCATGACAATTATGTAGAAAAGATAAAAAAGGACAAAGATTACATATAAAACAACATACAATATAAAAATAATTTTCTTTTGTTTTTTTTTCTGGTTAACTTACCGAACTTTTATTAAGCCCCTCGTATATGTCACAAGGACCAACTCGTTTTCGTCCATTTCGACTCAGTATCATTCATAAAATATCCCACTCCTTTTAGAGAAAATCAAATAACACTTGCCAAAGGGAGGTTGAAAGGAATGAGATTTGAGTCATCAAGTATAACTGATATATTCATATACATACTATGTATTGATGACATATGCTCGTTAAATGTCAAGTGAATGCCCAGGGACATATAATAATAATAAATATATGTTCATAAGTTTGAGCTCATGGTTAAATTGCGGACAAATTGCGTATGTGTTGCTTGTGATGCATATATTCGAGTTCAACAGTCAGCTTAGGCAATCATTGGTATTTTCATCCGCATATATATATATATCGGTACATATGTAAATATATTTGAGTATACTAGTAACATCACAATGTTTATAGAAGACAAGGTTACGACAACCGTCATATGCAGTAGGCGGAATGTGATATCATATAACAAAAAGAAATAATTATTTTTGTTAAATATTTTTGTATGTAAATATGGGAACAATTTCTTATACAGAAGAAAACACAAATTATACAAATTTTGTTTTTGATTTTACGTAGTAACGCTACCGCAGTCACATATTTGGTCACTTTTTTATTAAAAGATTGCGTAAAATTAGCGAAAAATAAGCTACTGGCAAGGTTTTGATCAAACCAATGTCGAAGTGGCCGAATAAAACCACATATTTACATAAATTTAATACGTTGCAGATTGCATATATATTATATTGTTACCTATCCGATGAATTCTAGTTTTCTTAATGCCAAAACTTTAAGTTTTCAGCCCATCAGCGGCTAACGAATATTCTACAATATGTCATGTTTTTCAAAAAATGTTAATAAATATAAATCAGTCACACATATTTTTTTAAATTTTCGTCCACTTTTTCACAGCTTCGAATTTTTAAATGCGGTGTTTTCACAAACTATGGATCATCCATTTCCCGAAAGCTCTTCAGCAGATAAAGAAAATATGCGAAAATCGTTTTTTTTTTTAAATATTTTATAATATTGCGCGTTCGCTTTGAATTTTGATCATTTTTAACTTTTTCGACATTATTTTCTCATGCTATTCGTATTACATGACATCAAAAGTTAGAGTTGCTAGCTATAGAAATTTTTGTTAAAAAAATATGTTAATTTTTATAACTTAAAAGATTTTGAAAACTAAAATACATTTGTTCGACATAGAGATATTCAGAACGTTTTAATTGTGATTATTATTAATTTTACAAAATTTTATTGCAAGGCTTTATGGTAGAATTTTATAGTCAAACTGTTAAGTTGTTTTATAGATAAAATTATAAAAATTTATTTCAAAATCTTCGGCAACCCACAAAATTGAAGCAACTTCATCACTAAACATATGATTTTGCTCATGTCGTAACCTTGTATTTTATTAATCTTGGTATCAACACTACTTATTGACCTGCTGCATATAAAACAATATATATTTATTATGAATATTTGTGCACAAAATAAGCAAATTATTATCGATAAAAACTGATTTGATGTCGTAACGCCCAAGAATACACGTATGTACATAAATGATACAAATTTGTATAAACTGAAAAATTTTCTTGCGGAATGAGAAACGCACTGCATAGTATGTACCCACATATAAATTTATGAGATTTTTATGGCTTTAAATGCTTGTGTCGACATGAGAATATTATTTTTTATCAGAATCTGATATTTCGTTTCATCAATATAGCGAACAGCACAAAAAAAAAACAGAGTTGGGAAATCGGTAGCTGAGTCTTGATAACAGTATTGTTTTCAGTCAAAATATTACGAATATGCAATGTCAAGTCAACAAGTTTTTTCACGTGAGTAGTGATCAAAATTTTAATATCTATATCTGGAAAATAGAAAACTGATAAGTGGAAAACTCTTAATTCTTTTTCATATGTTTTAACATAATGATTTAAAGTTATATAAAAATATAATAGAAATCTTATTAGTACCATCAATGTCGCGGGCAAAATTATTTAAGCGTGCTCATTCCAAGTCTCTTTTATCTGCCTAGGTGTTTCTTATTACTTTGCATAGAGTTTGATGTACTCTTTTAGCTTGGGTATAAAACCATACAGCTTTAATATATAAATGAAATTTAGTATGACGGTTAAGCGCAGCCTTGGTT
Source organism: Ceratitis rosa (assembly GCA_037013455.1). Classification (NCBI taxonomy): domain Eukaryota; kingdom Metazoa; phylum Arthropoda; class Insecta; order Diptera; family Tephritidae; genus Ceratitis; species Ceratitis rosa. Next base: position 15,182,950 of record JAWMAG010000004.1, read on the forward strand.
GGCTTTAACAAACATTCATTTCTTTCTCGATTTTCCTTCAAATACAATTCTTTTCGTCTGCTTTCCAAAATTATTCTTTAAATTTATTGTGGTTACCAAATGGCTCTAAGATAACAACAACATCAAGAATTGGTAAAATGCCAGAAGTTGTTAATAATCTCCAAAAAATATAAGAAGAAATAGTGAAATACGGGAAATACGGGAAATAGTCAAAAGGAAAGAGAAAAAATTATTTTAAAAATCTTGTAGATAAAGACAGATCCATTTTGTATGTATGTAGTAGGTAACAAATTTTCATATACAATCATAAAAAATATACATCAAAGCAAATATTTGACAACAAATTGGTCGAAAATGGAAATTTTATTGAATTTTTGGTTGTTAAACAAATCTTATGTAGTCACTTTGCAGTTTGCAGTTGTTCTGCAGATACGAAAAGGCAACCAAGTGTGCTTCAGAGACGCCAAGTAGACGGCCAATTGAATGCTGCATTGCCGTAGTTGAATATGTAGTGTATTTGTGCACTTTCCTAGTATTCAAAGAGATAGAGAAATCTTAAAAAAAAGATTGATATACATATGTTATATGTATATACATATATATTTGTGTTGCAATTATGTACAAGACAAATCAGTGTTGCAACCGTTTTAGAAGACCATAAATAAAAATAAAATAAAGTAAAATAAAAAAAAAATAAATAAAAATATAATAAAGTAAAATAAATAAATAAAAATATAATAAAATTAACTAAATAAAATAAAATAAATATTAAAAAATAAAATAAAGTAAAATAAAATTAAATAACTAAATTAAATAAAATAAAATAATATAAAACAAAATAAATAAAGTAAAATAAAATAAATTAAAATGATATAAAATACAATAGAACAAAATAAAATAAAAGTAACTAAAACAAAATAAAATAAAATAAAGTATACTTAAAAAATAAATTAAAAAAATAAAATAAAATAAAATAAAATAAAATAAAATAAAATAAAATAAAATTAAATTAAATTAAATTAAATTAAATTAAATTAAATTAAATTAAATTAAATTAAATAAAATAAAATAAAATAAAATAAAATAAAATAAAATAAAATAAAATAAAATAAAATAAAATAAAATAAAATAAAATAAAATAAAATAAAATAAAATAAAATAAAATAAAATAAAATAAAATAAAATAAAATAAAATAAAATAAAATAAAATAAAATAAAATAAAATAAAATAAAATAAAATAAAATAAAATAAAATAAAATAAAAAAATAAAATAAAATCAAATAAAATAAAATAACATAAAATAAAATAAAATAAAGTAAAATAAAATAAAATAAAATAAAATAAAATAAAATAAAATAAAATGAAATAAAATAAAATAAAATAAAATAAAATAAAATAAAATAAAATAAAATAAAATAAAATAAAATAAAATAAAATAAAATAAAATAAAATAAAATAAAATAAAATAAAATAAAATAAAATAAAATAAAATAAAATAAAATAAAATAAAATAAAATAAAATAAATTGAAATAAAATAAAATAAAATAAAATAAAATAAAATAATATAAAATAAAATAAAATAAAATAAAATAAAATAAAATAAAGTAAAATAAAGTAAAATAAAGTAAAATAAAATAAAATAAAATAAAATAAAATAAAATAAAATAAAATAAAAAAAAAATAAAATAAAATAAATTAAAATAAAATAAAAAATTAAAATAAAATAAAATAAAATAAATTAAAATAAAATAAAATGGAATAAAGTAAAATAAAATAAAATAAAAAAATGAAATAAAAAAATAAAATGAAACAAATAAAATAAAATGAAAAAAAAGATGAAATATATTAAACAAAATTATATGAAATAAAATTAATTCATTTAAATTTATTTCATGAAATAAAATGAAATAATATAAAATATAATAAAATAAAAAGTACGGCAAATGAAAATAAATTAATAAAAATTTAATAAAATAAAATAAAGAAAATGACAAAATAATAAAGGAAAATAAAATAAAATAAAGGGCAATAAAATAATTAAATATTAAATAAATATATAAGGAGAAAATAATAAATATGGACTAGTATACAATATGTAAAATGAAATAATTAAAAAGGCTCATTGTAATAAAAAGCGAAGTAAAATAAAATAAGGGATCATAATAACAAAAATGCTTGATATGGGATTGCAGTGGACATATTTGTAGGCCAATGTATGTATGTTACAACTTTTGCTAAGCTCATACAAACATATTCATGTAAAATTTGTGCGTTGAGTGGTGTAAGTACATTTTGGTAATTGACATTTTGACATCCATTACCGCACTTGAAAATTTTACTGGTCGAACGCTAGTGGGATAGAATAAGTTGTATCTTGTTACAAGAATACATATTTATTTGGCTAGCTCGACTGCAGTGTTCACACTTGTTTGTCCACTCCTAGAGCAATCTACTGATAGAGTGTCCTTAAAGTTTACTCTTCACGTTACATACATACGTGTATGTACATGTGTACGTATGATCATACCAATATGAATGGTCATTATATGTACATATGTTCATGTAGAGTACTTGAACATATCACAGAGATACTTGTGTATTTCTTACATGTATATATACATATGTGTGTGTGCACTATGTGAAATGCACTAAAGGTAATTTGTCAATCCGCCCACAAGTGTTCTGAAAAGTGTGGCTATGTAAATATAACAGGTCGGCTCTTTGCTGTCAACAGCAGTGCAACACTTTTCGATAAAGCAAAAAATAGCTGACAGTTTCATTTATCGCATTCGTACATATGTATGGTACATACGTGACAGCATGTTTGTGTATATTATGCGCATACTTTATCCTTTGTTTGCAGATTACCTGCACTAGTGAACACTTACTTACCCGTAACAAGGGTCAATTACCAATTAAGTCGGCAACTATTGTAACAGAACACAAAAAACTTACAAATTTCGCTTCATTTTCATGTATGCATGAGCATGTTTTCTGGTCATTTTGTTCGTTGAGGTGTTAAAAGGAAACACATAATCAAAAATATTGTATAACCGTCATCATAGTCATAAACACTCAACTCTTTGCTATTATGTATTTTTTCTTCGCTTGGTCCGCAAGTGTGTGCTACACATTTTCTTTTTTCTTCATTTTTGGAATATTTGACTTGGTATTTTGCAATTGACAAGAAGAAAGTTGTGCAAGATTATATAAAAGGCTCGAAAGTTTGACGTTAAAAGAACTAAAATAATGGGGGAAAGATACATATAAACCCTTTGTTTCATTTTGTTTAAGTAGTATAAGAAAGCATTATGACTAGTCTGAACAATAGAAATGATTTTCGGTTTTTTCTTAACGAGAAATGCCTACAGTTTCGAATTTGGATCTCCAATTAAACACTAAGATATTCGGCTTGTTGTTTATTGCATGGTTTTCTAGAATTAACGATCCGTAGAAACCAAAGTAACTGACTAGTACAACTACATATACTCGTAACAAAAGAAGTAAGTGAGAGTGTAAGGGACAAGGCAGCTAATTTCTCCATTAATTGTGATTAAGGCCAGTGACAAGTAGCTTTCGTGAAAGCTCTTAGCCTTTATTAGTGTTAATTTGATTTTTATGTTAGTTTTTACATAATTTTTTCATGGTATTTGGCCATATTTTCACCTAAGATATCGATAAAATAATGGAAATTGTCGAGTTTGGAACCACTTTAAGAAGGCTGTATAAAAAAAGAAGCTCCATGTGTGGGTGCCACATGAGTTAAACAGAAAAAGCCTGACGGACCGAGTTTCCATCTGCGATTCGCTGCTGAAACGTAACAAAGTCGCCCTATTTCTAAAGCGTATGGTGACTGGTAAAGAGAAATGGAACAGTTACAGCAACGTCAAATGAAAGCGGTCATGGTTGACGTGCAGTGAGTTGGCACAAACGGTCTTCAAGCCAAGATTAACGGCCAGGGGGGTTTTGTTGTGTGTTTGGTGGGATTGGCAAGGAATCATTCACTATAAGCTGCTCCCCTACGGTTAAACTCTTTATTCGGAACTTTACTTTCAGCGATTTGATTGTCTGAAAGAAACAACATTTTTTCCTTGAAGGACATCGCTTTACCTCTGATGGTATCATTTTATTTAAATATGTATAAACTGACATTTCTGAGTTAAAATTTACTCACTTTAGCAGTAAATGGCATTGAGCTACTATATAACTGCTGGCATACAAGAAAACTGCATTAACAGCATCTAGCTATCACCACAGCACGTTTGGGAAACTGCAGTCAACGTTATTGTCTTATTTTCTTTTAGTTTGTTGTTACTTCGTTATTGTTTATTACCTGGTTTGCTAAAGTATTTTCCTGTCTGGCGGCCGCGATAGCCGAGTGGTTAGCATTGCGTACTGACATTCGGAAGGCTCGGGTTCATATCCCAGTGCCAGCAATATCCAAAAGTTATGGAAAATAAATTTAAATGAAAAATTAAGTTAGTTTTTCTAATCACGGTCCCCCTCGGCAGGGAATGTCCACCCCTCCGAGTGTATTTCGGACATGAAATAAAAGGCTCCTCGTAAAAAAACCATCAATCGTTCGGAGGCGGCTTAGTATAAACTGTAGGTCCCTCCATTTGTTGGAAAAACATGAAGACGCAAAAATCACAAATTGGAGGAGGAGCTTGGCCGAAAATCGCTTCAGCGGTTACAAAGCGCCAATTATATATATGTATCTGTTTCGTTACAGAGGTTGTTGGTCTACTTTTATTGCATATATACTTGTATTTATATTGCTGTTGCTGGGTAAAGGCAACTCTTATGCGATTATAGCCGAATTAATAATAGCGCGCTATTCGTTCCTTCTCTTTGTTGTTTGGCATCAGTTGGAAATACCAAGTGAAATAAGACGGCTCTCCTTCTTATCCTTCGAACGGAGTGGAGGTCTTCCTCTTCATTAACCTCCAACGGTGGGTACTGCAACGAATACTCTCAAAACTGGATCGCTTTCATTAATTCGGAAGTCATGATCCAGCCACCAAAGCCGTTTTCTCTTGATTCGCTGAACTATATCAATACCATCGTATAATTCGTACTGCTCATCATTCCAATGTTCAAAGGACCATAAATCGTTCGCTAAATTTTTCTCTTGACTCATTGGATGTCGACATCGTGGAAATGATGAGTGACAGGTGTGCAAGTCGAGTAAGAAACCATTGCTGTCTGTTGGATGGCTGCTAATCGACGTTGAGTCTTCCATATCGATCGATCCAATCTTGCTACTAGGGAAGATATGAGGGATACTGTGACTGTTTTTAATGAGGAATTGCTTATATTAAAAAAGCTATTTATTTGAAAAAGGCGGTAGAACTAACAGAAACAAATGGGAAACTCTTGAAGAATTTTCTGGAAAATTGAAAATGATTAAATGTTGCAGAAAATACTTATTGAAAAAGCTCTATTAACCCTGCTCGTTCATATTAAATGCGTTTCGTTCAAAAATCGGTGCTGACCAAAAAAAGAAAAAGAAATGTATGGAACATGCACCGATAGTGCGATGCCATCAACTCAGACTAACGGTTACATTTGTTCTACAACCATTGCAGGCAACTCACAAACTCACAACGCTGATTGATTGTATCGCATAAATTGCGCCAACTTATGAGCACCAGTTCAACAAGAGCAATAAAAACGATAACAGCAGTGTTTTGCATTTTACCTGCGGCATGCGGCTACATTGTGTGGCTCCATATTCAGTTGCGGCGAAATTGATGCAGCTGTGTGATTGTGTCTCCTCGCATATAAACGGGAATAAATTGTTGTTCGGCAGAATCGTTTTCGCGCTCAAGTGGGTTTGGCATATTGATTTACATATTATGCGAATATGCAGTTTTATTTTTGCATAGATTATACACCAACATACATATGTAGATGAGCCTGAGTGTGTGCACAATCATGTGCCTGCAGCTGTAAGTCATATTTTCACCTTATCGAATATACATACCTATGTAGTTTTCTCTTTGACACAGATTGCGGGGTGAATATATGAGGTAATATTCAGAAAAATGGAGCAGTTAAGCCTGTGTTCCTCTCATCATTTATTGCTCTGATTTCAATCATGATGATTCTGAAAAAATGACAAAAGTTGATTCAAATGCACTCGTATAAACAATTGCTTGGCTTTTGCTGTTATATTTTATGTACATTTTGTCCATTTTTCTAAAATATTTTTGCTTTCAAAGAAATACTAAAAATGGAAATAACAATGAAAGAGGTTAGATATTTTTGTTTCATTAAAATTTTGAAGTTATTAATTAACAATTTTTTAAAAACATTTTTAGTTTCGTTATAAATAATACTATCTTAGTTTGAGTCCTAGTCCAAAATTAAATACATTAACTTTTTTAATTGCATTCTAATAAAACTTCATAGGCTGTTTGGAGGTGACTTAGTAGAAACTGTAGATTCGTCCATTTGCTATACTGTATAGAGACGGACAACACAAGGTACTCCTCTGCAGTTTATTATTGGATCAACTCCATCTATTAGATGGTTGTTAGCCGATGATTTGTTTTAACGATCGTAATTACTAAACGATGTTGCGAGTTGTGGTGCTCTGCCGGTACGCAAAAGGCGTACTGAACTTGAGGTAATATTTTTCAATTTAAATCAAAGAAGTACGCGAATTGAAGTACGTTTATTAATAATAAATTTGTAATAAATTAATTGGGTGTATGCACTAATTCGTGCGGTTTTTTTTAGCAAATTAAGACGCATTTAATGTTCAAAGTATTGCCCATCGGAAGCTACAATGTTTGCCCATCTTTCTGACAGTTTGTGGATCCCATCCCAAAGGAACTTTTCCGGCTTGGAGGTCAAGAAAGAATCGGGCCAATTTCTGATACTCCGGTGAGGGCATTCTGCATTGATCTGAACAAGTGGTAATTGGAAGGTGCTATGTCTGGGCTACAAGGCGGTTGAGGTAGAACTTCCCACCCACAATTTTCCAAATAGTTTTTAACTGGCTTTGCAACATGTGGCCGAGCGTTGTCATGATGAAAAATTATTGATTCGTGTCTGGTCGGTTTACCGCGACGGCCTTTTTCAAATGAATCAATTGTTTTCGGTAGAGGTCCCCATTGATCGTCTGACCCGATTTCAATAGCTCATAAAATAGAGCACATCCTTGTGGTCTCACCAAATACATAGCATAACGTTGACACCATGGATATTCGGCTTTGCCGTGGATGTTGATGGTTGGCCGGGCTTCACATACGATCTCTTGCGCTTTGGATTATCATAATGAATCCATTTTTCATCGCCAGTGACAATCCGATGCAAAAATGACTTCTTTTGGCGGCGTTGAAGTAACATTTCCGACAGGCAGAATCGACGTTCGACGTTTCTTGGCTTTAATTCATAAGGCACCCAATTTCCAAGCTTCTGGATGAGTCCTAATGATTTTGCTCGTCTGGAAACGGTTGCTTGATCAACTCCTAATACTTTTGCCCCAGACATGCATCTGCGTCGAGCAATGTCTCCAATTCTTCGTCTTGAAATTTTTTTGGCTGTCCGTAGTCTAAAACGAAATTGCCACTTTTAAACCGTGCAAACCACTTTTGGCACGTTCGTTCGGCTAAAGCATGGTCACCATAAACGTCCAGTAAAATAGGAAGGCTTTCGGTAGCACTTTTCTTCATGTTAAAGTAATGAAGAAGAACTCCCCGCAAAAACACTTTATGTGGTACAAATTTCGACATTTTCTAAACAAATGACATCTACTGAAAACGACGCGAAATGACAGTACCTTTGAAAGGAATATAGCCACAGATGAACACGACGCGAAATAATACTAGTGGAGCCCTCTCTTAGAAAACCGCACGAATTAATGCGTACACCAAATATTTAAATTTATATGATGTATTGTATATTATGTTTTACTAACTTTTTACCAAGCGGATTGTATTCTAAACCAAAAAGTATGTTTAAATGCAAATTTTTCGTATGTAGCAATCTTTGATTATATTTTTGAAAAGTTCGGACGAAATATACTCCATTTCAAAGTTAAATTTAAACAAGCTTTGTTCTCTGCATATAGATAAAAAAAATACGAAATAAGTGAAGTAAACGAAAAATTTAACAAACTGTGACAAAAATAAAACAAAAATATTAGAATGTGATAAAAAAAATACAATTTTATGTGAAATTTATGTGAAACAAATTTGTAATTTAGACATTGCACGAAAAGTTTTTAGTAATCAGAAACGTAAATGAATTACTAAATTGTTACCAGATGTACTCAATAAACAAACCGATACTTTTTGTTACCGCGGCCGTGATAGCCGAGTGGTTAGCGTTGCGTACTGCCATTTGGAAGGTCAGTTTTCAAATCCTGGTACGACCAACATCCAAAAGTCAATATATAAAATTTATTTTAATAATAAATTATGTTAGTGGTTCAATCTGACCAGTTCTGTCAAATGATCAATATGCTCGCCAAGTTTGGTTGAAATATCTCAAAAACTGTGGTACAATATCTTCTTCTTCTGGTATTTATATGCTTCGAACCAAAGTTAATATACCATTTCATGTTCATGAAAGTTATACAAATTATTTAGACAATTCCTGAGCTAAAGCGAATTCAAAGAATAAAAAAGTTGAATTCGCTTCCTTTACTTTAACTTGTTAATTTCACACCAGAACGAAGCTCATTAGCACCTGATGTAGTATGGAATTGAAAAATAAATAATAAAATTTAAAAATAAATAAAATTTCCATTGGTATTCGCTTTGCACTTACTAACTCAATGTCTCACCGGGTTTAACTTTTTATTTTTAGTTAGAATTTCATAGTGGTTTTAATTGTGGCCTTTTCAAATATCGCCTGCACAATAATACGATTTTAATTGCGGAGGATAAGTATGAAATATGTGGGAAATTTTGAAAATTAATGTAGCAATGGCTTCGCAACAAATTAACGTAATTAATTGTGGGGCAAAACAACAATAGTTGTATATATGGTATGTATAGAATACAACAATGAATAAGGGGGGTGATATATTTGCAGTTGTTTGTGATTGGAATATGCCACTGCACGCTGTTGTAGCATCTAAGCTGATGACTAATTGCATTTTATTTAAATTGTTATCATGATTGGTATTTATAACTGAAATGGTTTTGAAAGGAGGAAATCTATGCTGGTTGAGGCTATAGTATGGACGAAGACCAATGCTCAATAAAACTCTGCTCAGTTGGCTAAGTTAATGCGTGAAGAACCCAAACAAGTGAAAGTTAATTATAAAATTCGATAAATTAAACTTTTCTGTTATCTCTAGAGTAATCCGACGGCGATTAGTTTCGACTAACGTTTTCATCTTGTATCAGTAGTGGTTGGATGATCAATAATGCTGAGACAGTCCTCAACTTAAACTTCACATAATTTCTTCCGACCTTTCTGTAGACTAGACCTTATCAATAAAAAAATTAGAATTTTTACCAAAATCGCACTTCGTGGTAAAGAGAAATTTTTCTTTCAGTTTTATATGAGACTTACTTCGAAATACAAAGTTATAATTAAAGGTCTCGTAAAAAGTAATCCATTTTTTGCATTATATTGATTTACCGTGATTAGAATTTGTCGATTTTTTTCAAATAAGCACTGTTTATGTCGATAATTTTTTTTTTATTTTAAAGGTAATGTTTTTATACCTTTCTCATAGAAAATCTTGTCTTTATTGGCAAAAAATTGGAACAATCGATTTTCACAATCTTTTCTTGAGACCAATTCTTCACCAGCCGAATGTGTCGCCATACACAGGAAAATATGGTAATCACTTGGTATGAGGTCCAGACTCTAATGTGGATGCATAGGGACCTTCCAACCAAGCCCTCTGTGCTTCTGACGAGTCACTAATATATAAATATGACATATTTACTGATGTTCCAGAAAAAAGTATTTCAAGATCCATCTTAAATTTATTTAATGGAAGCTTACGGGATGCAAATTTGAATATAACCTAGCTTTTTTTTTGAAGAATCTATAGAACTTACATAGCTCTAAAATTGTTTCTTAGAAGCTCATATTATTACTTACTTATATACGAGTAGAACCTATTCAGATCTTAGATTAGACGTTTTTGTTGTAAACGCATTAAGACATAAATGTACCACAAATTGGAAAATCGTTTCAGCGGTTACAAAACGCCAATTACGAGGGGCGGCTGACTTTTTCGCGACATACATTGATTAGAGATGACACTTCATCTCGTTACTAATAATACTAGTCGCGGGAATCATTAATATAAAAAATAACACAATTTTTTTTATTAGGTTCATTAATATTTCGTTCCCGGAACATGCAACAGCACTATATCAACGGAAACTGAAAATTCTCACAATTTTGGAGGAAGTACGCCGAAAGAAATTTTTAACGAGAAGTCATCGGTATTTGAGGACTCTGGCCCTTCATTTACGATAGAGAAAATATAGGTTCGGCTATTTCAACAAGAAGGACAGACCTGTGAAGATGACCCCCGCCCGGGTGCCCAGTGACAGTCGCGACCGTAGAAAATTTCCGAAAGTCGAAAAATTACTACTGGCTGATGGAAGAATTAAATTGTGGCAGATGGCAGAAGGCTTACAGATTAGCACAGAACGAGCTGGCGAAATTTCGCGTGAACATTTGAATATGAAACAAATTAGTGCGCGGTGGGTATAGCGAATGCTTACGCCACTCGACAAGCAGCGAGTCCTACAGTGCGGACCTGGCTCCTAGTGACTTTTTCCTTTTTATTTACAAATTTGAGAAAAGAGTTACGGGGACGAAGATTGTCAAAATACAGTGAGATGAAAGCGGCATTTACAATAGGCAGCTCAATTTCCACGACACTGCCTTTCTTTTTTCAAGAAGTTGTAGTACATGGCGATGAGGGCCGATGAAAATGATGATTCGTCATAAAATAAAATTTCTTTCTCATTAGAAAAGTTGCCTATTCTGAACTGGAAAAATACTGTAGTGCAACAAATGATTTCTGGAAGTTTGTTGAGATTCTACAACTAAAATAGTTTAAGAAAAATCATATTTATGCAATATCTTTTTTAACTTCAACGTGAACCTTCATACTATGATACCAGTAATTTTGAAAATCATCAATTTTCCTGATTTTTGACTTATTTAAAAAAGTGGTATTGAAGATGAATTTTCGCAGGATTTTGCAAAAAGTCTGTTTAGTTGAGCATCTTGTCCCATTTTAAAAACTCTTGTTAATATTAATCACTTGCTAATATGTTGTGACGACTTGTTTTGTTGATCATCAAATTGTAAATAAATGACTCAAACAGAAGTTGGCTGCGTTACAAATACACATATCTCAAAAAATATGTCAAATTCAACACATGAAGTTTGCTGCAATAAAGGCAGTGACAGTGAATTTAGAATTATGGCTAAGCTAAGCAGTAGTGGCAGCAGCCACTGCTGTATTGTGTGTTGCCTCATTGTACAATATAGCTCCTTAAGAAACAGCCACTGACACTGCGCTATTGTGTTTTCTCCTCGCTTAGTCCGCAAAAACAAACTTCTATTCGACTCAACATTCAACGATATTTTCGACTAAAACCCATAACCAGCGAAGATCGAAAATCGACTGGAATTTATAAAAAACAAGATTGCGTAAAAAATTAAGATTTCACCATACTTAAAATAAAAACTCATAAAAATACTCAAAAAATAACTCTCCCGTTTCGGCATCATATTGCTAGCAACATCACGTGTAAATACCGTTAAACGCACTCAATTTCCACTCAAACCTCATATTTGTATGTTGAGTAACACGCGCCAAATAGCTCCACTCGGACTCAACTCAATTTTTGCGAGAGTTCGGGAAGGTGTGGTGAAATTCTTCAATTGTCAGCGCGCAACATCTTGTTTTGCTTACGTTTGGCCTTTGTCTCGAAATGCTGCTTAGTTTTGTCGTGACAACAATTAATTGTGGTTTAATGTTTTTGCGGAAATAGTTGAGTTGATGAGTGCTTTTACGCACGTGTCCTTGCCATGATACAAATATTGACGAGTATAGTAGTCGTAATAGTTCATAATCTAAAATGGATAGTAATATGTTTATATATGTAAATGTAACAGTTATAACAATAATTTGTATAAAATTGATGTTTATTAATTAATTATTGCTAAAAAATAACTAAAATAGAGGTATTGTATTTCTACACTGTCTCGAATTTTCTTTTAGCCTCATTGACATACCGTTACATTTTCAAAACACGCACACATTAGCACATATAAAAAAAATGATGTCAGACATTTCCACCTTTCTTTAGTCACTCTTGGAGCGCCACTTAGCGTCTCAAGCCTTTATGTCTGGCATTGCTGCGCAGTATGTCGGGTGGGTCACATGTTGTGTCTAGTCGTCACGTGTCCTTGCGTCGCTTCGCATTGCCGTCGAATCTTTTATAATGCGCACAAATAAGTTTATTTTTGTTTTCTAGAAGTTAATTGGAGAGGCGAATTTCCCCTACTGTCAATGCTGGCATCTCCACGAAGCTCCATGCCTTCAATGGTATGACGTATTGTCTCTCCCTCTCTAGACTTCTTTTGCTTTTTGTTTTGCTCGCATTTTCTACGTTTGTTACTGATTTTCTTTTTAGTCTTTTTTAATTGTGCTTTGAAAGATGTCTGCAGATTTCATCAACCCACGCCCTACCCTGCCCGCTTCAAGCCAACGGTAGTTCAAAAGAGTTGCACAAATCCATTGCAATGTTAAATAACAAACAGCAACAACAAACAAGAAAATTACAACATAAGGTGTGCCGTCGCCGCCACAATAATGCAGACACAAAGTCTTGAGTTATGTGGCGGTCGTGTGTGCGGGCAATCGTAGGTGCATAAGTGAGTGTGCAAGGAAAGTGAAAACCGGAAAAAGAAATGCAGTGGGTAGTGAAAGTGTATTTTTTAAATATGTACGTAAAGGGTTTTTCAATAAGAGGTGTTATTTTGAATAATATGTAATTCCCGTAGATGCCAGTTTTGGAGCTGGAGTTTTTTGACTTGGGACAAGTAAAAACTTCGCCAGTAATCAAAATGGATCGATACACGCTTCAATACCGCATTGGAAATTTTTCAATTTCACTATAGAACTGGTGAAAACTTGACAGAGGCGGTTCGACTAAAGACTAAGATTAAAACATGTGAAGAATAAAACACGTGCACGACGCTCAAGAACAACTGGGAAACCGCTTTTGGTTTGTACATTCCTTTGCCGTTCTTATGAAGTCGGCTTCATTACACCGTTTTTTGCATAAAGACTTGGGTCTTAAGGCAAGAACTCAAGCAAGCCGATCATAAACTACGTCGTGTCTTTGCTGATTGAGTCATTGGGATGCATCAAAATTATTCAGAAATTGATTGAAAATCATCTTGACTGGAGATTCCCATTTCCACCTCGATAGCTACGTCAATATTCAAAACTGTTGCATTTGGGGCTCGGAAAAGTAGGTTGCAGCAACAGTTGCAGCAACAGTTGCCGCGAATGATTTGCGCTATCGAGAGATGATTAATTATTTTTAATGCCCGGTATCTGATGATATTCATCGGGACAACATTTATTTTCAACAAGACTGCGCTACCTATGACAGAAGCAACGGAACCAATGATCCTTTAAGGAGAAAGTTTTCGGAGCGTGTTATCACTCGCAGAGGTGATCGCAATTTCCCACCGAGATCTTGTGATTTAACACCATTTGACTTCATCCTTTGTGGCCACGTGAAATATAAGGTTTACGCCAACAGGCCAACGTCGATTCAAGACCTCAAAGATGGAAATCGTGAAGCTATTGTGAGTATGCAACAGCTCCTTTGTGATTTATATATATATATATATACTATATAATTGGCGCCTTTTTTTGGCCAAGCTACTCCTCTAATTTGTGGTTCTGCGTGTTGATGTTTTTCCAACAAATTGAGGGACCTATAGTTTATACTAAACCGCCTCTGAACGGCTTACGGTCCTACAAGCGTGGCAGTGGCGGCCGCTTGTTTTCCCATTATTAATAGCATTTCTTTCTTTTAACATTCAAATAAATATCTGTTCATTTACTTTAAAAAATTCCATTCTTCTTTGAATATCAAAATATATCCTCTTATTGGAAACCCCTATAAAAGCAGATGTATGCTGAATATGCCTTTTTTTTAACGCAGAACAGTTAACAATTAAAATCGTCATGAGGAAGCGAATTCAAGAACAAAAACATATTTTTTTACTTCACTTCCTTTACACATTCTCTTTTCTGCAGTTTCCTTTGCACTAAAATAAATTCAAGCAAGAGCTGGAAATTCCATAAAAGGATTTAAAGACGCATTTCTTATACCCAACTGCAGAGAAATAAAAACTGAAAATGTGAACAAAACTTTTTAAAAGGTGTCTGAAAACAGCAAAGAAATATGCATGGGAGAAGTTTTTAAAGTAAAAACCAAAATATAATTTAAACAAAAAGTGCGCGCGGAAAGTTTATCGCCGGCTGCCAAAAGCAGGGCAAAGAATTTCAGTGGAAGTGTAAACTAAATTAAAAGTGAGAAAAACTCATGGCCACACTTTGCTACCTGAATAAATTGCGGAAAAAGGATTAACCGGGGACTTGTGGGTTGCGATTGTCGCAAACCTTGGACTTAAACTATTTTACAACTGTCAGCATTGTAAGTTTATGGTATTCGTAATGGTGCATACACGTATATACAGACCTGAATGGTTATGAGCTTATGCTTGAAGTTTTGGAAAATTCTTGTTAAGATTTTGTTTTTCGTTTTAATTCCATTTGAAAATTACTTTAAAAATATTAAAGAATTTATTATGCAAAAGACTTAATGACTATATGAAATTTCTTAAATCATTCCTTATAGTAGATCACTTTAAGTTGTACTGCAATCTGGATATATTTGTTGGTTCTTCCTAGTGCCAGTTATAGATAAAATAAAGAGGTAAATGGCGGCCGTAATAATCGAGTGGTTAGCATTACATACCGCCATTCTGTAGACCAAGGTTCGAGTCCTGGTTCGACCTACATCCAAAGTCACAGCGAATTCCCCCCCGGCAGGGAAAGTCAAGCTCTCCGAGTGTATTTCTGACATGAAATAAAAACTCCTCATAAAAATCCATAAGGCTTTCGGAGGCGCACACCACAAATCGGAGAAAAGATTCGTTTGAAAATTGCTTCAGCAGATTTAAAGCGCCAATTATATATATATATAAATGCTTTTTGAGAAGTAACCTATCTCTTTTGTGCCTCTGAATAGTGAAGCTCTTAGGAGCTTATGATGAGTTCTAGCTGGGTCTGAACAGAAACAGAGGAGCTGCTCATGCGTCTGCCTAATACCTGCCACCCTAGACATTCAGCATGTGTCACTGCTAATTAATGTGTGCTGTCAATAATATATGGTTTGCCATTAGGCCCAAAATTGTTCTGCAGTTGTTTCGAGTTCGCACAAGCAAAATAGAGTGAGCTTCCTTTGCTGCTACTACACATCATCTTGGTAGTCTAGCACGTCGTTAAAGCATTCCATCCACCACTGTTTCGTCTTTTAAGTGATTTCGGGCCTTTTGTCTAGCGACCGATCCAGTTCATAAAATACAAACTGTAGATAAGCATCTACTTACCTGCTGCCATATTATTCGCTGGCTCCCTGCTTCTATGGACTTTTTCATACATAATGCCTTGTGACTTTATTGCTTTTATTAACCCCTAGAGCAGGGATCTTTTACCTACTTGTAAAAAGTAACAATTCCATAGCTAATTAAGCTTGCTTTACTATCAAACTATTTCAGAAACTCGTTTTTCCACAAATGACCACAGAAGAGGTGATAGAACATCATCCTAATGAGTCCATCTACATGCTAGTATACGCAGCCTGGCCTCAATTCACTCAGTCTTAACCTTCTGTGGTTCAGTCGATGTTTTATCGTTATTAAAATGGCTACCTGGGCTACTTTCAGACTCATAATTTCTTTATTGGAAACATTGTCTAATACTCTTTTATGCCCAAAAAGACACACAGTGCGTATTCCTTATGCTCTTTTTATATTTAGGGTTAGTGAGGAAAGGTGTGTTGCGCTTTCTAAAGGGTGGTTAAATTGTAAGGGCCGATGTTGAATGTGAACCACACCTAAACGCCAAGTTTTTTCCGAATTTAATTTGACATTTCTCTATTTCAGACTTACTCAATTTGAACCATGGAGAGATACACAATCCAACAACGTGTTAAAGTTATCCAGACTTATTATGAAAATTTTCGAAGAAAATCATCTTCAGTGATGAGACACATTTTCACCTCAGTGGATTCGTCAATAAACAGAATTGCCGCATTTGGGCGAATGAGAATCCAAGAGTGATTGTCGAAAAACCAATGCACCCACAAAGTGTGACTGTTTGGTGCGGTTTATGGGCTGGCGGCATCATCCAAAATGAGGCCGGTCAGGCAGTTACTGTGAATGGTGTTCGCTATCGTGAGATGATAACGAATTTTTTATGGCCACAATTGGAAGATATGGATGTGGACGATATGTGGTTTCAGCAGGACGGTGCCACTTGCCACACAGCTAACGAAACAATGGCTCTTTTGCGCAACAAATTCAATGGCCGTGTTATCTCACGTAATGGCGATGTCAATTGGCCCCCAAGATCATGTGATTTGACACCGTTGGACTTTTTTCTCTGGGGTTATTTGAAAGAAAAGGTGTACGTCGATAAGCCAGCAACAATTCAAGAGCTAAAGGATGAGATAATTCGGCACATTAACGGCATAGAAACTCCATTATGCCTCAGCGTCATCGAAAATTTGGACCATCGTATGGAGGTGTGCCGCCGAGGTCGCGGCGCTCATTTGGCCGATATTTTGTTACATACATAATTGAGTAATACCAATATATCATAATAAAATAAAATTTCAATAATTTCCTAAATAGTTTGTGTTTTATTCAAAATCAACATCGGCCCTTGAAAATTTAACCACCCTTTAGTTAAGCTCTCAGATTATTTCAAAGTAACTTTAGATGGAGTGATTTTGGACTTATTGATTTGTATTCACTTGATGCCTTTTTGGCTCTGAAGCAATTTTCGGCCAAGGCGCAAGATTGCAGGATATAAAATATTACATTTACTAGTCGCACTCGCAAAAAAGTTTAACGTCTTAGGTGGTATTGATAAACATAAAGGCTAGTGATGGCTCATAGTGATACCACGATATTGGCCCATCCACTGTCTCTTGTAAATTTTATTAGCTAATTTACCTTGTCGGCTGTTATTCTAGATAATTAATCTAAGATAATGGAGCCTAGGTCTGTCCAGAGCAGGGAAAGGTAATCTAAAAGAAATTTGCTGTCCCTTCCGCATGTCGTCGTATTAGACAGTGGCTTGTCATGACTCCATGACTTTGAGATGCCCTTCTATAAAAAATGTTATATCTCTGCCAATTTTGACTAGATTTGACGCAGGTTTTGGTGTGCAACGAGCTCTTGAGTGTATTCTTTAAGTAGCAGTTTACATCTACTTGGTCGTGCTTTATAGTTTGCGTCTATATCGCTATAGATAGCCACCCGAATGAGATGTAGTCTGTCCAGCATAAATTTCCCATTTTTCTAAGCGAGCTAACCGTTTTAGTCGCTGCTTCACTGCCGCTGAAGATAAGAATGTTCTTCTCCGCGAACTCGGCCCTGGTATAATATTGTATATACTTTAAGACCAGAAAGTTTCCGCGTATCGTTTTTTCGATATTCGCGGTTTGGTTCATCATGAATTCGTTCCAACGGGACAGACGGTCAATAAAGAGTATTAATTGAGCGCTTTGAGGCGTTTGCGCGAAAACATCCGTCGTAAACGGCCGGACTTCTGATCCAACAATTTCCGGAAACTTTCATGACGATAATGCGCCATTGCACCGATCTGTAGTTTTGAACGATTTTAAGGCCAAAAACTCATTAAATACCATCGATCATCCACCGTATTCACCGGATTTGGCTCCATGCGACATGATTTGCTTTGCAAAACTCAAGTTACCTCTCCGTGGAACTCGTTCCGGCTCGATTGAGGCCGTAAAAAAAATTCACAGAGGGAACTGAAGTCGAATGATCTCAACAGCTGCTGCAACCTAACTGTTTGACAGATCGTGGACATTTTTGGTATAATTAATTAAGACAATGTTACCAACAAAACAAATTCTGAAAAGTAATCAGCGTGAGCAGATTAAATGACAAGTTCCGGTAATATTCTGGTCTTAATGTATACAACAATTTTTTAATCTGCAACAAAATAAAAAATTATGTGAAAGTTTTTTTTTTAATATTTTGCAAGTTATTAATCATTAGTGAACATTAAAAAGCCCTTACTTACCAATTTAGCACGATGGCACGGCGCAGAATCGTCCTGGAAAACAAACTCATTACTGTGGGACAAATGCTCCTCAATGGCTGGCAGAAGTTGGTCCCTAATAATTTGTCCATACTTTTCAGCGTTCACAGTTCCTTGGATATGGAATAAGGGACCCCGGATAAAGTAGGAAAAACAGCCCCACACCATCTGGCTTTCTGGAAACTTCACTGTTTTCACCACACAGTTATCCTTGTATCTTTCACCATCCGACCGACGAACATACGGAAGATTGTCCGCGCATAGCAAATTGAATTTGCTTTCGTCCGACCATAAAACGTTTCTCCAATCCTCAAGGGTCCAGTTTCGGTATTTTTTGGCCCATGATAAGCGGTTTGCTTTCATCCGCTTTGTCAATAGAGGTTTTTTGGCCGGTCGTCTTCCATACAGTCCACAGTCCCGAAGTCTTCTACGTAAATTTTCGGCACTTAAGTCCACATTGTGATAACTCTTCATCTCAGTCCTTATTGTTACTGCACTTTTAAATCGATCCTTTAAACTTATTCCACGAATTACGCCGTCTATCCGGGTGTTAGTCTTCCGAGGTCTTCCTGATCCTTTCGTCCTTGCGTACGGGTCCAAATTATTTTTTTTCTTCATGAGTCTTTCAATAGTGGAATGTGAGCATCCCACTTTTTGTGCTATGCGACGATAAGGAACTCCCATATCCTTTAAAACAAAAATTTCGACCTTTTGGTCACGCGTCAATTGCTTATAACTGGTAGACATTTTTGACATCTTTTACAAAACAAACATTTACAGCCAATGCGGTTCGGTGAAAAATGACAGTCTTTGCTTAAATCAGTTACATAAATGTAAAAAGGGGAATGCCCATTATAAAATGGAAAGAGTTGCCGCGGTGTTTTGAATCTTTATCGAAATTACTGCAGTATTGCCAATGGTGCGGTTTTTATGACCGCTAGTGTATATATAATTTGCGCTTTATGACCGCTGAAGCGATTTTCGGTCGAGCTCCTCTTCCAATTTGTGGTATTGCGTCTTGATGTTTGCCAACAAATCTCAGAAGTACACTTGGAGAGGTTGACACTCCCTGCAAGTAGAAAATTTTATTTAAATTTTTATTCTAATTAATTTTCTATAACTTTTTGTTGTACCATAGATCGTGCCAGGATTTCAGCTCTGGGATTCCGAATGGCAGTACCACCCGGCTACTGCTCCATTATAATGGACACAGAATAAATGGAAAAATCAAGTACCGAATGTATACGAATGTATTGAGCGTACACCGGGTTATAACGCTCGGACGGTACTAGATTGGAATAACGCAGTCTCACCCTACAAGCTTTTACCGAGCTAGTTAATAATGTTTTAATTGGATTACGATAGTATCGTTCTGAGAAATGCAGTGGTGTTACTATAGCGCTACGAAATGCCTAGCGAATGAAGTTTTGTCTAATGGTTAGCGCGGGCATGACGTTCATGCGAAGCGCTCAAAGTTTCTTAAGACCTACAGATTATTCGTTTGTATATGTAGGTAAATTTGTGTATATTCGTGCCTTCACTAAAAAGTTAACTATCTACGAATTATTTTTAACCTGTTTGCCCCACTAATGGCATAACGTATTAAACGACTTTTTTGTAGCTCATTTCCGCAAACATAGCACCAGAATTCAAGTTCTTCCGCTGCTTACACTCTGTGTTAAGTAGACACAACCTTCCTTCGCGCCATTTCGCTGTACCGTAAACTATCATCATTTCCTGTTCCGCTAGCGGTAGTCGCTTGTAGAAATTCCTTTACGTAGCCAACCAACTCACCGTGTGATTTCGCCGGCGAAGCATTCAACACTTGATACTCACCACTCACGATAGGCAAAAGCAAATGCCGGCCGGCAATCAACTTCGGCGAAAGTGGCGCAAGTTCAATGGAGAGCAGCAACCCCAATATCCAACTCAAAACGACTGGCTTAGAGCAAACAATACGAAAATTTAATTGAAAAAGTTTACACTTTGTTGCATGATTTTTGTAAATATTTGTAAATCGTAATGCATACACTGCAACGGTAAACTAATGGACAACAACCCTGCTAGGAAAAATACTACTAGTTAATTGGAATATAACTGATTTGAATTTTTCCACTAATTTTTTCTATCTACTTCCCATGTAAGTAGCTGTTGTTTTCAATACTGCGATGTCCTACGTCAATTGTCCGACCATGCATCAGCTTTATACTAGTTAAATGCTAGTTCGTTGAATCATTTCGAATTTCAACTTCACCAAAGGTAACCATGAACCTCAAACGCTACAGTAATAACCTCTCTCTACTTGGCTATCGTCGTTATATAGAGAGAAACGAGATCTGTGCACTTCAGCAGAGCGGAACTGGAAAAGGAACTCATCCGTTACGTGTCACACGGTGGTGGAAATTCTTATTCCCACCACACAAATATCCAACTGGTATTATTTCATCTACAAAATACTGGTATGTAACTAGTATTTGCGCATACTAGTCTACCTTTTCCCGGCTGTGAAGCTATTGCATGTATTCACAACTTCTGAACGAAGGTTAAATAATTTAAAAATTATTTCATTTAACTACAGGCACTGCTTAGTAAAAAAATATTATACAAACAACAAGTTTCAAGTGACACTAGTTTGTAGCTAGCTAACTTAATGTAGTCTAAGACGTTGAGTGCCAGTTTTTCTTTCGTACATATGTATACTCGTATATGTAAGTAGTTTCTCCAAACTTTCTGTGAACCTAATTTCCTGGCTACCACTACTATTAGTTGCACGCTATTTTGCGCTGGATTCATTTCTTTATAGCAAATGTTTTTTTTTTTTTTTTGTATTTAAGTTGCTTAATTTTGTTTTGCGCGGATTTGTCTTTTCGCCCATTCATTTGTTTTATTTATTAAATAATTGAAATCATTCGAAAGTTTTCGCTACTGTAAAACGAATTAAAACTTATGCCGGCATTTGGGTGGACTTTGAAATTGGCTGTTATTGTGATGCGGATGTGCTTGTTGCGAACTGCCTTCAACTTTTGGAAATTGTTTTAGAATACCAAGGATTGGTAAGAAGCAGACGGATGTTATCTTAAGTATTGTACGATGCAACACTTAGCAATTTTCTAATTAGAATTCAACGTGTTGGATTAATACCGACGTTGGTTGGGTAGTGAATGTTTGTGAAAATGCTACTATTTAAATCATTATTTACTTAATTAACTTTATTTAATATTGTTTATTTTACCTTAGTTTATTTAATTTTTTTATGAGTTTATGTTTTATTTCACTTTATAATGCTTGACGTTGCTTTACTCTGTTTAATTTAATACTTTTGTATTTTACTTTGTTTTAGTAAATTTAAAGTAATTATAGTTAACATCATATTTATCTTAGTTTGCTTTATCTTAATTAATTTTTACTTTATTTTTTCTTTCATTTTATTTTGTATAGATTTTATTTCACCTTGTTTTATTATATTTTATTTTATTTTATTTTATTTTATTTTATTTTATTTTATTTTATTTTATTTTATTTTATTTTATTTTATTTTATTTTATTTTATTTTATTTTATTTTATTTTATTTTATTTTATTTTATTTCATGTTATTTTATTTTTATTTTTATTTTCTTTTATTTTAATTAAGTTCATTTTATTTTATCTTAGATTGTTTTTTTCTAATTAATTCATTTTCCTTTACTTTATTTCTTTCACTTCATTTTAGTGTATTCCATTTAATTTTATTTAGTTTAGTTTGTTTTTTGTTAAATATTTTAATTTGTATTATGAAAATTTATTTCATTTATATTTTCTTTTATTTTTTAAAAATCCTTTTTATTATCTATTTTTTTCGTTTTATTTTATTGTACTTTAGTTAATATTATTTTATTTTATACAGCTTTTACATTTATATATTTATTTTTTCTTACTTGATTTTTTCACTTCTTTTTATTTAATATTTTACTTTAATTTATTTCATTTGGTCTTCATTTTAATTTGTTTTGTTTTATTTTATTTTTTACTTTACTTTGTTTTACTTTATTTAATTTCCATTTGCTTTATTTTATTTATTTCAGAATACTTTCTTTTATTTCATTAATTTTAATTTAGTTTAGTTTAATTATTTTTGTATTTCACTTTATTTTACTTTATTTTCTTCATTTTATTTTAAGTTATTTTATTTTATATTATTTTATTTTATTTTACTATGTTTTATGATATTTTATTTTATTGTATTTTTTGTTTATCTTATTCTATTTTATTTTATTGTATTTTTTGTTATTTTCTTTTATTTTACTTTATTTTAGTTTATTTTATTTTATTTTATTTTTTTTTTTAATTATTTTATTTTATTTTATTTTTGGTTTTTTAGATTTTATTTAATGTTATTTTTTTATTCTATTTTATTTTGTTCAATTTTTTTTAGTATATTTCATTTTGCTTTATATTATTTTTTTTGATATATTTTTTTTATTTTATTTAATTTTTTATTTTTATTGCTATTTTATTTTTTATTCTTCTTTACTTTATTGTTTATTTGATTAGGTTTCATTCTATTTGTTTTAGCTTATATATTACTTTTTATTTTATTTAGTTTTATGTTACCTAATGTTTTTTTGTGTTACTTTAATTTGTTTTATGTTTTAGATTTATTTGATTACATGTCATAATTGATTTAAATTTAATTTTATTTATTTTATATTATGTAATTACACTTTTATATTTTTATTTTGCTTTATTTCCTTTTGTTATATTTTATTATATTTATTTTTTTTTAATTTAAAATTAGTTTATTTTTTATATTATTTTGGTTGTATACGTATATACACAGAAACGTATTTATTGTAGTTGTTTCTTCTGCATTTCCCTCGAAACATTTTCCATATTGACACAGGTATTCTTCTACTTTTGCTTTTGTCGTTGGCTTGTATACGTATTATTTTGTTTGCTTTCCATTTTCTTGCTATTTTTAACATCATTTATAAATCGCTCCATCGTTAGACTCACACTTTACGAGGGCTTTGCACGCATATAAAGTACCAGTACATACGGATACCTACCTAACACTCACCTGAATATTTATGCGCATATTTATGAGCCAATAACTGGGTGCGTTGGTTATAGTCACATGGGCGAAGCATAATAGTCATTTAAATGTAGTTACTTAAGCAATGAAGCGAGTGTTTGTATGTATGTAAATGCTTATTTACCTACGCACATACATGTACCTTCATCCCATAAGTAGCACTACTTCGTCTATATACATACTTACAGGGCTATAAATTATTCACAAGGTGCAAATAAAAAAATATCTTTGATTTTTTTTAAAGACAAAAGACTGACAAAAAATTAATTGAATAAAAATCGATAACCGAATGCACTTGGCTGAAAGTTTAAAAAGTTGTCAGATTTAACACTACTTTAACTCTTGCAATGCTGTAGCTGTTGGCCAAGACACAGTCACCAGAACTAATAGGAAATAACGAAAAGGAAATACAATACATGTATTTTTGTATTTAAAAATACCTTTTTAATAAAATAACTATTTAATATATTTACTTACATACATACAGAGTTATTAAGGACTGGACTCAAGAAGTTAAGGTAATTTTGCTGAGCTATTGGAGTTTACCTAACTAAGTCATAATCTACAATTAAAACACCCCATGAATGAAGTATGGGGGATGCAACAAAGTGGCTAAAGTCGATGACTTACCGGCCGAGCTATTCAAATACGGCGATGAAGAGTTGACAAGGTGAATGCATCAATTTCTTTGCAGAATATGGTCAGACGACCGGATGCTCGACAATTGGAACATTAATGGGCTCTGTCCAGTCCATAAAAAGTGAGACCAAAAACCGTACTATTAGCCTCCTAAACATCTCACATAAAGTTCTATCGAGCGTATTAAGTCAACCTGGTGAATTCATCATTGACCAGATATTAATCATGCACCAAATCTTGGAAAAGACCCGAGAGAAAATAAATCACCTTTCACCGATTTTAAATCTACCTTCGACAGCACAGAAAGGAGATGCATCTACGCCGCTAGGTCTGAATTGGTATCCTGCAAAATATTTATGACTGTGTAATGCTGGACAACCTGCAGGCTGATTAGAGAAAGTACAATATTCTAAAATAGTGTACAGCTACTAGTATACGCCGCCGTATTTTTGACATCACTTGCATCAATAACCGTGCCGTGAGTTATGCTTTCTTTCACCCGACTGGATAAGGAAGCGAAGCATGTGGGTTTGATAGACGAACTATTTCCTGTCTTCAAACAAACAGTCAGGGACTCGGCTCCTACGCCACTGTTGACGGGCATAACTTCGAGGTCGCAGATAATTTCGTTTATCTAGAGACCAGCATTAACACCAACAACAATGTCAGCCAGGAAATCCAACGCAGAATCACTTTTGCCTAAAGATGTTACTTTGGGCTCAGTAAGCAGTTGAAAAGTAAAGTCTTTTCTCGACGAACAAAGACCAAACTCTACAAGTCGCTCATAATTCCCGGTCTACTATTGTATATTTTGTGGAGATAGATACAATGACAACATCTGCTAAGTTGGCGTTAGAAGTTTTTGAGATGAAGATTTTTAACAACGGCGAATACCGCACACGATGGAACGATGAGCTGTACGATTTATTCATAGTTCAGAGAGTATAAAGACAGCGAGCCCGTGGTTCGAAGGAATGAAAGCACTCCAGCTTTGAAGTTACTAGATGCAGTACCCGCTGTTGGAAGAAGACGAAGATCTCCACTCCGTTGGAACGATCAGGTGGAGAGCGACCTGGTTTCACTTGGTATTTCTATCGGGATCCAAACAACGAAGAAAAGAACTGCGTTAGGCTTGATTCGTGTAAGCGAAGGAGATGGAGAATGCTACTGAAAATTTAGAACTACAGGTTTTAAACTAACTTTTATAGGATATAATTTATTTAAAAACGATTTCTACTTTTATTGTGAAAAACTTGAATCTGGACGATTAGAACTCCGATCATTCCAATCATCGATGTGTTCGTCTCGTTGTTTGCTAATTAATAGTTGGTTTACCACAAAAAAAAATATGTGATACAATATGAATCCTCATATTATATTTAATATATTTATATATATATATATTTATGCAAATATACATATGTATATATTTTTTTGCCTTAATTTTTTATTTTAATTAATTTCACTCATGGTCACTTGCACAATTATACAATACGTCAGGAAGATTTACTCGCCACCGCAATCAAATATTAATTAATTAACTAATTGACTTCACAAGTTTCACCCGTTAGGTTGGTACCGTTAGTGCTTCTTCATTTGCAGAATGCAATCAATCAATAATGAAAACCAAATGAGCGCACAGCTGAGGCCGACGTGATGAACTCTCCAATCTACTAACGACAGCGGAGATTAAAATTTATTTTAATTCATTTCAAGCAGTTGAAGTTCACATTCGCGATTCGTACTTTCACGTATGGATAAATTTAATTATATGATATAATAACGGTAATTTAATTAAATTATTTCAGGCATTTTTTTTGTTGTTACAGCACATCAGCAGCCGATTGTTTGACAGTTTAGTGTAACGTACAAAAACAATTGTAACAATTGCAAAATAATAATGGCAAAAGCCTGTGTCACCAGAAGCGATAGACAACGTCCCTTCGCAAGCAGTGGAAGATACAAACGAGGAATGGAGGGGCACTGCGAAAGTAGCTGAAGAGTGATATACAGTAGGCATTTAGTGGTGTACACATATGTATCATTTCATGCAAAAATATTCATCCAACCCGTTTTCTTTAATCGTTGACCTCAAAATAGTATTTGTAACTGTTATACCAAGTATTTGAATTCCAATGTTTTGGACAGGCATGTTTAAAATTTATTAGACTAAAAATTGTATTGTATTTGAATTGTAAATTCTTTCGTATTCTTCTTCATTGGCGTGATTATACCTAGCCGCTATTTGACACCAGTTGGAAATACCAGGTGAGACCCAATCGGTCTTCACCAGGTCCATCCCATCAAGTAGAGGTCTTCCTTTCTTCTGGAGGTGGAGTGTTTTCATCCATTCAGACGATATGGCCTAAAGAACTTAGCCGCTGTCTCTCCATTCGTTGAACTAAAGGGTGGTTAAATTTCAAGGGCCGATGTTTTTTTTGTTTTGAATAAAACACAAACTATTTATGAAATTATTGAAATTTTATTTTATTATGATATATTGGTATTACTCAATTATGTATGTAACAAAATATCGGCCAAATGAGCGCCGCGACCTCGGCTGCACACCTCCATACGATGGTCCAAATTTTCGATGACGCTGAGGCATAATGGAGTTTCTATGCCGTTAATGTGCCGAATTATCTCATCCTTTAGCTCTTGAATTGTTGCTGGCTTATCGACGTACACCTTTTCTTTCAAATAACCCCAGAGAAAAAAGTCCAACGGTGTCAAATCACATGATCTTGGGGGCCAATTGACATCGCCATTACGTGAGATAACACGGCCATTGAATTTGTTGCGCAAAAGAGCCATTGTTTCGTTAGCTGTGTGGCAAGTGGCACCGTCCTGCTGAAACCACATATCGTCCACATCCATATCTTCCAATTGTTATCGATAGCGAACACCATTCACAGTTACTGCCTGACCGGCCTCATTTTGGAAAAAATACGGCCCGATGATGCCGCCAGCCCATAAACCGCACCAAACAGTCACTCTTTGTGGGTGCATTGGTTTTTCGACAATCACTCTTGGATTCTCATTCGCCCAAATGCGGCAATTCTGTTTATTGACGAATCCACTGAGGTGAAAATGTGTCTCATCACTGAAGATGATTTTTTTCGAAAATTTTCATAATAAGTCTGGATAACTTTAACACGTTGTTGGATTGTGTATCTCTCCATGGTTCAAATTGAGTAAGTCTGAAATAGAGAAATGTCAAATTAAATTCGGAAAAAAACTTGGCGTTTAGGTGTGGTTCACATTCAACATCGGCCCTTACAATTTAACCACCCTTTATTTGTAGTTTAAAGGCTGTAGTATGTGCAGCTGAAAGCTCGTGATTAGCACGCTGACGAAACGCTCTATTCATTTTGTTCATAACCGTTATTGACATTAGGCTCACTTTTGTTTTTATTTATTTTATTTCATTTTATTTTATTTTAGTTTCTTTTATTTCTTTAATTTTATTTATTTTAGTTTATTTTATTTCTCTATTTATATTTATTTTTTTTTTAATTTTATTTTATTTATATTGTTTATTTTATTTGTATTATTTATTTCATTATAATTTATTTTAATTTATTTTATTTTTTTATTTTATTTTAATTTAATTTAATTTAATTTAATTTAATTTTATTTTATTTTCTTTTATTTTATTTTATTTTATTTTATTTTATTTTATTTTATTTTATTTTATTTTATTTTATTTTATTTTATTTTATTTAATTTTATTTTATTTCATTTTATTTTATTTTATTTTATTTAATTTTTTTTTTTTCATTTTATTTTATTTACTTGTATTGATTATTTAATTTTCTGGATTTTTTATATTTTATTTTAATTAATTTGATTTTATTTTATTTTATTTTAGTTTATTTTATTTTATTTTATTTTATTTTATTGTATTTTATTTTATTTTTTTTTTTATTTTATATCATTTTATTTTATTTTATTTTATTTTATTTTAATTTATTTTATTTTATTTTATTTTATTTTATTTTATTTTATTTTATTTTATTTTTTTTATTTTATGTTATTTTATTTTATGTTATTTTGTTATTATTCGTTAGCTGTGTGTGTGTGTCTCTCCATGGTTCAAATTGAGTAAGTCTGAAATAGAGAAATGTCAAATTAAATTCGGAAAAAAACTTGGCGTTTAGGTGTGGTTCACATTCAACATCGGCCCTTGAAATTTAACCACCCAGTATGTCAATGTCGTCGTATAACCCGTGCAGCTCATCGTTGTATCATCTGCGGTATCCGCCGTTGCCAACGCACAATGCGACTTATTAGGAGTCGACAACGTTCAGGCTTCTGTATCACATAACGGGTGATCCAGGTAGAGGTACTTTTTCAATAGCTTTTTTTTTGACAGATCACGCGTGAGTCGTGCCTTGTTGTCATTTTATTTTTGTTCCGTTCGCGTTCTGTAAAGAATGTACGAGTATTTCGCGCGCTTCGCTCAACTTATGGTCAACATAATCAGCTTACTGAGCGTACAATTCGAAGCACCATCACCCATCTTGAAACCCAGCATTCACTATTGGATAATATTCGACCGAATTGACGGCGGCCAGCACGCAGTGAAGAAAATATGGGGGTCGTAAATGAGAATCTGCATGAAGACCGACGTATTGAACGACTTGACATTTTGAAAGCGTACAAAATATGGCTTGTGTAAGAAGTGAAGCAGCTCTATGAGCTCTTAAAAGGTTCAAAGAAGATCTGATGTTCTCAAATAAAATTTTGTTCAGCGATAAAAGCCATTTCTGGCTCAATGGGTGTGTAAACAAGCAAAATTTCCGCATCTGGGATAAGGAACAATCTGAAGAGATTCAAGAGCTGACATTTCATCCAGGAAAAAAACGGTTTGGTGTGGTTTGTGGGCCGGTGGAACCATCGATCCATATTTCTTCAAAAATGATGTCGGTGAGAACGTAGCAGTCAATGTTGACAGTTATCGGGCCATGATAACCGACTATTTGATGCCTGAAATTGAAGCTCGTGATATCGGCGACATTTGGTTTCAAAAAGACGGCGCCACTTCGCACACATCGCATCAATCAATGGACCTGGTGAGAGAACACTTCGGTGAGCAGATAATTTAACGTTTCGGGCCATTCAATTGGCCACCAAGATCGTGTAATATTATACCGTTAGATTTTGTCTGGTGAACAGATGTAAAGTTTAAAGTCAATTCCGCATTGTTGCAGGCCTTGGAGCAAAACATCACGCGTGTCATTCGCCATTACCAGTCGAAATGTTCGAACGAGTCATCGAAAATTGGAATCAACGGATGGACCATTTGAGACGTAGCAGCAGCTAACATTTGAAGAAGATAATCTTCAAAAACTAAATGCCAACGAATGTTCATTGTAATGATAATTAACATTCCCCATTAAATTGGAATTTCATTTGTTTTACCTTAAAAAAAAAAGGAAACCGCGATATAGACCGCCCTTTTTATATGTAGGTAAATACCACAGTAGTAGAGAGGTTAGCATAGCCAACCCGGGAGTTTATTTTTGGCATGAAATAAAAGCTCCTCATAAAGTTCCAATGTCCAGTCAGAGGCGGCTTAGTATAAACTGCGGGGCTTCCCATTTTTTTTTAGAAAAACATCATGTTTACGCGAGGAGCATATATGCAGGGATGCAATTCTCAAATGATCAGCGAAGTGATACGGCTAAAGTGTTCATTGCTTGCATTGGAATTTACCTCCTTAAGGTCCAGCGTGCTTGATAAGACGCACGACAGCTCGCATGTTAGAAACGCTTAGACGCTTAACCAGCATAACATATTTTGAAGATCCAAACGGCTCGATAAATAAATTCAAGGGCATTTTTTAACATCCCAACTCCTCATATTATCATCTTACGTTCCTCATTACGTTTCCCTAAACATTTTCCCCCACCCGCTTAGACACTTCAAAAACCACAAATTGGGGGAGGAGCTCGACCGAAAATCACTTCAGCGGTTACAAATCGCCAATTGTACGAGTATATAAGTAAATAACAAAGGTCAAAAAATTAGTAATATATACGAATTCAAATATTCAAATGTAAATTAAGCTTGTGATTACACAAGCATATAAATAGGTAAGTATATATTTCATGCTGTCATTTTGAATTTTCATTACATTTATTTAAATTTTCCTCTGTAATTAAATATTCTGCTGTCTTTCATTTATGCTCCGTAGGGACTTCGCTCTCAGTTTACATGACATTTTGAAATCTGCAGAATGTGGTCTAACTTTTTAGTATAGTTTGCATAATTCATAATTAAATACACTTAAATTTGTTCTATTCGTATTTTATATAAACGCCATATTTAAACCGAAGTATTAAATATTGTACTTAAAATTTCATATTTTATATCGAGTTAATGGGGAGCTTTGGGACTTGTGTGGTCCGAAATAATCTACAGCTAAGGAATTTAATCTATCTATTTAATAATATCAATTTCGAAAGCCTTACGAAATGCGTCTCTTATTTTTGTATTGGGAAACATTTCACATTTTCTTCCCCATTGATACTTACAAACGCAATCTTCTTTTCTTGATTGCTGGTACATTTAAATTTTAGAATTTTCGATTCGATTTCTTTCAATTGACCTCATTAAGATAATTGTGTGAGCACTTGTTTTTTTTTCAAAATACTTTTTGCGAAAATGCACAAACTTATATAAATAAAATTTACATATTTTAATTATATTTCATAAATTCCTAGCTTTGTTTTAAAGCGCTTTTCTTATATTTACCAGGTGTGTTAGTTGAAATTAGTTGAAAATGCCGGTTTTTTCGATAAAGAAAACACTTAATTTTAAGAGAAATCCCAAAATTTTTTTACTCAAAGTATTGACCATTGGTTTCTACACATTTCGCCCATCTCTCAAGCAAATTATGGATACCATTCCAAAAAAAATTTTTCTCTTTCTCGAGGCAAACCATTCGACGAGCCATTTTTCGACTTCTTCAAGATTAGCGAAGCACTGCTCTGCAAGGGAGTGTCCCATCGATGCGAAAAGGTGATAGTCGGACGGAGCGAGGTCTGGAGAGTACGGCGGGTGCGATAATATTTCCCAATTAAGTGTTTTTAATGTGTCTTTCACCAGTTTAGCGGTATGAGACGGTGCGTTGTCATGTTGCAAGATAACTTTGCCATGTCTTCGGGCCCATTCCGACCGTTTTTCGATCAACGCATGATTCAAATTGATCATTTGTTGTCGGTAGCGATCCGTGTTCACCGTTTCACCAGGTTTTACCAACTCGTAGTACACCACGCCACACTGGTTCCGCCAAACACAGAGCATTGTCTTACGGCCAAAGCGATTTGGCCTTGCAGTCGATGGGCCAGCTTCACCAGGGGAAAGTCATTATTTTTTTCGCTTCGGATTCTCAAAATAAATCCAATTTTCGCCCCCCGTGAAAATTCACAAACGGTTTTTCGATTTTCCATTTGTCTATCGTTCAGCTGATGTGGCACCCATTTTCCATACTTCTGGATCATTCCCATGGCTTTTAAACGATGGCAAATTGCTCCTCTGCTAATTTTTGTTGCGATTGGGTTGGATCAACTTGCAATTCCTCGTCTTCGAACTTTTTCGCTGCACCAGGATGTTCGATTGTCTGTCAAATCGAAATCTCCACTTTTAAATTGACGAAACCTTGTCTCACATGTTCACCATAAGTTTCTACCAGCAACCGGTGAACTTCAGCTGCTTTTATCTTTTGATGAAATAAGAAAAGCAACGAATGCCGCAAATGCGATTTACTTGGCACGAAACTCGACATATTCACTGAGGCAAACAAATATGACGCTAATTTATTGGCGGAATGTGACTTGCGTATTTTTGTAGGCTAATGTCAATAGAAAAAAATTACATACATGCCAAATCATAGAAATTTATACATAGTACTAGCGACATATACTAGTAAAACCGGCAAACTTCAACTAACACCCCTGGTACACTTTACCAACAAATCGGAAGACATTATTCATTCACACACTAGAGTCGGAGCTCCTTATTGTCTGTCTTGTGTTTTGTATGTTTGTCCCTATAAAGCTTTGAGGAGTACTTTGCAAGTACTTCCAAAGAAGTACAAGTTTATTTGTGAACATTTACAATAATTTTAAGTGTATTAAGGTACTTTTGCCGCTTAATTCATGCGTGTGAAGTATTTTGCATCGTGTTGATGCGGTTGCCTTAAGCTCAAGCTAACTTGCTACCAGTGTTGCCATTTTAGTTTTTTTCAGTTATATTGAATTTTTCTGCCGTTTAGCATGGAATATATACATCTGGAAAAATGATTTTCATTTATTTTAAAGAAAATGTTATTCCATGTTGTTTTTTCAGGTAAACAATTTAAGATTTGGTTAATTACATATTACAGTTGGCCAAAGGAGGAGGTGTGCTCGACAAAAATAGTTATTAATATTGCAATTCTGTGGCTTTTGGATTGCATTTTGCTAAATTAGTTAGAATTAGTTAGAATATGTTTAATATGGAATATGTTTAAATAAATATATAATATCCGTCCATATTCTTTAAAACCCTCTCGAATATCATACCGAACTTTCTGATTATTTTCCCAGAGTTGTGTTTTATTTTGGCAAACTGTTTTCCGAAATTATATGATACGTGTATGTAGTCCTCTGATTTCAATGATTTACATTACCAATAGTTATTCGTATATACTACTTGAGTAGATTCCGAAATTTCTCGCTTTTAGATACTTTTTAAAGAATTTTTATTCTAACCTAAATATCTAAATAAATCAGCTATATGGGAGGTTTTAACAAATGATCAATATAGTATAATAATACATTTGCTTACTAAATACGAGTAAATCAACTTAGGTCGTCATTCCGTTCCGATCAGTATATATTTCGATGGGTCTACCTCTAGTCCTTATAGTAAAAATCTAGTAGTTAAAATTGTATGATATGATATTGTAAGAATGGGAGTTATTGTAATATTACGTGTGGTAAACCATTTTAGTATAGAAATCAAAATCATTTCAAATAAAAGCAAAGTGAAATTTTGTGAATTAGCTGACATCAAAGAACTTTTTGATATTGTATTGGCTGATTATTAGACAACGAGAGAACTATGCTCAAAGTGTATGTA
This sequence comes from Ceratitis rosa, assembly GCA_037013455.1. NCBI lineage: Eukaryota > Metazoa > Arthropoda > Insecta > Diptera > Tephritidae > Ceratitis > Ceratitis rosa. Next base: position 15,216,177 of record JAWMAG010000004.1, read on the forward strand.
ATGCTCTCTTGCTGTTTACCAAAAAAAAAGAGTGTCTTGAGGATTCTAAGAAGTGTTTGGCAAAGTCTCAAACCGGAATTTTTATGTCGGTATGTGGCAATGGATAAAATATGGATCCATCACTTCACTCTGTACTCAAAACAATAGTAATCTGAGTAGACAGCAACTTCGGAACCTCGTCCAAATTGGCCGAAAGCACAATAATCGGCTGGAAATATTATTACCTTGGCTTTTTGGGATGTGCGTGATGTCATATTGGTTTTTCATTGGGTTGTTTTTTCATATGGTGGGTTCCAAACCCTACGCACAACCGCATGGTTGTTCCATTACCCGACTATGAAGAAGTGCGAATAGCAATCGTCCGCTTAAAAAACAACAAAGCGGCAGGGGCCGATGGATTACCGGCCGAGCTATTCAAATGCGGCGGCGAAGAACTGATCAGGTGCATGCATCAGCTTCTTTGCAAAATATGGTCGGATGAAAGCATGCCCGAAGATTGGAATTTAAGTGTGCTCTGCCCGATCCACAAAATCCCACAGTCTGCGCCAATTACCGTGGATAAGCCTTCTTAATATCGCATATAAGGTCCTATCAAGCGTATTGTGTGAAAGGCTAAAGCCCACCGTCAACAAACTGATTGGACCTTATCAGTGTGGCTTTAGACCTGGTAAGTCAACCATTGACCAAATATTCACCATGCGCCAAATCTTGGAAAAGACCCGTGAAAAGAGAATCGACACCCACCACCTTTTCGTCGATTTTAAAGCCGCCTTCGACAGCACGAATAGGAGCTGTCTTTATGCCGCTATGTCTGAATTTGGAATCCCCGCAAAACTTATACGGCTAAGTAAACTGACGTTAAGCCACACTAAAAGCTCCGTCAGGATCGGGAAGGACCTCTCCGAGCCGTTCGATACCAAACGAGGTTTCAGACAGGGTGATTCCTTATCGTGTGACTTCTTTAAGTTATTTCTGGAGAAAATAATACGAGCTGCAGAGCTAAGTAGAGAAGGTACAATCTTCTATAAGAGTGTACAGCTGCTGGCGTACGCCTATGATATCGACATTATTGGCTTCAACAACCGCGCCGTGAGTTCTGCTTTCTCCAGACTTGATAAAGAAGCGAAACGAATGGGTCTGGTAGTGAATGAGGGCAAGACGAAATATCTCCTGTCATCAAACAAACAGTCATCGCATTCGCGACTCGGCTCCCACGTCACTGTTGACAGTCATAACTTCGAAGTCGTAGATAATTTCGTCTATCTAGGAACCAGCATTAATACCAACAACAATGTCAGCCTTGAAATCCAACGCAGAATCACTCTTGCCAACAGGTGCTACTTTGGGCTGAGTAGGCAATTGAAAAGTAAAGTCCTCTCTCGACGAACGAAAACCAAACTCTACAAGTCGCTCATTATACCGGTCCTACTATATGGCGCAAAAGCGTGGACATTATCAATATCTGATGAGTCGGCTCTAGGAGTCTTCGAGAGGAAAGTTCTGCGAACGATTTATGGTCCTTTGCGCATTGGCAACGGCGAATACCGCAGATGATGGAACGATGAGCTGTACGAGCAATACGACGATATTGACATAGTTCAGAGAATGAAGAGACAGCGGCTACGCTGGCTAGGCCATGTCGTCCGAATGGATGAAAACACTCCAGCTTTGAAAGTATTTGATGCAGTACCCGCTGGTGGAAGCAGAGGAAGAGGAAGACCTCCACTCCGTTGGAAAGATCAAGTGGAGAGTGAAATGGGTGCACTTGGTATTTCCAACTGGCGCCAAACAGCGAAAAGAAGAGATGAATGGCGCGCTGTAATTGATTCGGCTATAATCGCGTAAGCGGTGCCAACGCCAAAAAAGAAGAAGAAGTGATGTCATATTCAACGACTGTCTTGAGAAAGGTTGTACCAATAACAGTTTTTTAAACATTTGTATTTATATACTGAATCTGCTTTAATATCAGAAGCCTCACAATAAGTTATCAAATCTTAAATGCTAGGAATGGGTTGCTGGCTCAGTGCTGCTCTTTATAAGGGTAGTAAGTTCTTTCTTTTCAGGCGCGCTTGACTTGTTGCGGAGTCCATGGTGATAGACAAAGGGTTCGGATGATTGTGCAGTTTTCTATGTATTTCCGTGTAACAATTTAAATTTCTTCGATTGTGCGTACATTACGCATATACCATGGTGAGCCTGTTATTATTCTCAAAGTTTTCGACTGGCATCTTTGTATATCCAATATTGGTCCGAGAACACTATCCTTCGGAACACCCGCCGTGATTGGATACTCATCTGTTACGTATTCATTTATTTTTACAGTGAATCGCCTCTTGGATAAATAGTATTCAAGGATATTGTGAAATGTGTCAGGTAAGTATTTTTGTCAAATGTTTGCGACACATCAAGAAAAACGGCCGAGAAATACTCTCCGAATTCGAAAGCTTTCCATATTTCATTTGTTATACGATTTACTTGTTCAATTGTGCCGTGTTTTTCCAGAAAACCAAATTGATGTGTAGAAATTATTGTATATCATTTTCATGGAGAAAAGGAGTAATTTTTGATAGCAGCACTTTTTCGAAAAGTTTTGATAGGCAAGGCAACAGGCTGATTGCTCTATATAATGACGGCAGGGTTGCTTCTTCACCTAGTTTAGCTATCATTTACGTCGTTTATTTTGGACCAGCAACTCTACACGTATTCCGCTATTAGTTGTCAATGTTTTTGGCTTTGTTTTAATCAAGTCAGGTAATATCCTTGGGTCCATAGGCCAGTAAGTTGGTTTTCTTGGGAAGCTAAAATCGTATCTATTTTTGGTACTTATGATCGTATTATATAATTGAAGACATTTTGGGTTAATTAGCCTCGATCCCCAATGAGTATGCTTCGCATTGTAATCACCTCCAGCTAGGAACCTATCTCCTAGAGTCATAAAAAAGTCGCTAAATTGTTTTTCTGTTATTACGAAGCGTGGCGGACAGTAAATTGCAGCTAAAGTAAGGTCAACCCCGCTATTTTTAAGTGTGATCGAGGTTGACTGCAACCAATTTGTTGAAAAGGAATTAAGAAAGTTATGCTTTAAACGATTCCTTATGAGTATAGCTGTGCCACCATGTGCTTTGCCATCTGGGTGATTAGTGTTGTACAGCTTAAACCCAGGGATGTAAAAATTATACTTCTGGGTGAGATGTGTTTCAGATATAAGCATAACATCAATTTCGTGGGTCTGTAAAAATAATTTGACTGCTAATTTATGCTGGTTTACACCATTAGTATTTCATAAGCAAATCCTGAGTTCACTCATTTTTTGGTCAACAGGGTTTGGAGCATTTGGTTTTGCGCCTTTATTAGGTCTTGGACCATACTCTGCATGGCTGATATAAATTTAGTCATGCAATGGGTTAGATTAAGAATCATGGCCTCAATTCCAGTACTGGAAGGAATGACTGGTGGGGGCTGTCCAATGGCTTTTAGTATTGACATAGGTAATTTGATTAGCATTGGAGCTGGGTTTGAAGAGGTCGGAATGGAAGTAGTATACGGAAGTTGGTTCCGTTTGGCTTGTATATCTTGCAAGTTTAAATTTTAAATCTTTGTAAACCGGACAACCTCTATAATTAGCGGTGTGATAGCCACCGCAGTTGCTATATTTTTTTTTGTGTTGCATCCTATTCCTGACAGTTCCTAACAGTGAATATTTGATATTTTTACTAATGTTTGTGAAGGCCGATATTGTATATATTCATGTCAGAAATACACTCGGAGGGGCCGCGATTGGAAGGTTTATTATAATTGTTTATTGAAATTAATGCTCTATAATTTTTGATGTTGGTCGACCCAAAACTCGAACCTTGGCCGTATTTCAATTTATTGAAAAAAAAAGTTGAGAACTTTTTACTAGACCAAACAAGTATTTCACTGTAAGATATAATATACTTTCAAAATGTTATTTTTTAATTGTTTTGATATGAAAGGATAAATAAATTTTTTTATGAAAGAAATTTCAATTTTTTTACCTCAAATTTAGCTGTATCACGTAAAACATTTCTTATGTACTCGTATATGCATCTTCAAGTTAATTTCCGACCATGTTTTGGAATATTTATATCTTTCATTTATTTCTTGTCCGTTGGCGTGTTTCTGTTTCCTTTGCGACACGTGATTATTGCTCGACACTACCAATGGGCCAATTAGTTTAACGGTGCAACCGGATTTTTTTTCAACGTTTAATTACGAGTACCTACCTACATATATCGCAAGTGTCGAGTTTGAGCGCTTTGCTGCAGATGTGAGTGAGAAAGACTGCGATAAAATATCTGGTCAGTTGTAAAGACTTTAATGGGATTTACTAACTTTAATCTCTTTACAGTAATTACCTACAACTGCTCACTGACTAACTGAGCTTTAGATGTCGCGTCGTGGTTTGACGTAGTGTATGTTTGCTAACCACGAATTAAATGTTGAAATAAGCATAAATATAAAAGTAAAGAAAAGCAAATTAAATTGTTATTAAATTGTTATAACATTAGATTAGTTAACATAACATATCACAAATATTGAGAATTTGAATAAAGATAAAAAAAAATGAGTAAATAAACTCAATGGAGCTTGATAAAACTATCATCCAGAGCTTCTTCTTCTGGTGCATCAAGCGAAATGGTAAAGTTTTTTCTTCGAAATATTTAAAAAGGTTCGAGTCGCTAGGGCCTATACTTGATAATTTTCGAGCAAGAAGCAATCAACAAATGTGCCATTACTCCTTGCTCGAGTACTGCACGAAAATATTCGAGAACAAAATCTTAAGCATTATTATACGTATTTACCTTAACGCTTCAGTCACCTGCCACCTTATTTTCCCATTTTCCTTCATAGTCAACTAACAGGAGCACTGAAAGTATTTTCAAAATAATTAGAAGTTTCGCATAGTTTGACAAATTGAACTTTGTTGTACTACATTTACTCTCGACCGCGCTGGTCAGGCGTCAAGTGCCAAGTTGTGGCCGCAGTAAACTTTACTTTTACACATAAATATTTATTGTGGCCAAAATCATCAAGTATTTTTTCTTACTCTGCCTTCATTGCACACATTTGGTTGAAAATTTTGTATTTTTAATGAGGCAAAACGACAAGCAAAGAAATAAAAAAAAAAAAAATAATACAGAACTTTAGTGTGTTAAGATTTTCAGTTTTCTATTTCTATAAGTATTTTCTATTGCTTTTGTATTTCTTGCCATAAACTTTCTTTTCCGTAGTTTTAATGAATGCAAGGCGAAGAAAAATAAGTAGAGTTTCTTGTTTGTCATACATTTTTTTTAGTTACAAGAGTAAGGTGAGTGTGTATTTTCTTTTCAACCTTATTCTTTTTGACATAAATTTATACTTGACAAAATTTTCATTGGAGAAAAATTTTTTTTTAAGCTGTAAGATTCATCTGACCAACTCTCTGTTTGTAGTCGAATACGATTACTATTTCAACGCAGTAAATTTTCACCTTACGGGAACCCAGCTCCACTTTATTTGCGCGATCGAAGCCAAGTATAGCCAGATCCTTCTTCACCTGGTCTTTTCAGCGGAGTGGAGTGCTTCTACCGTCGGGTACTGTATTGCAAACTTTCAAAGTTGGAGTATTCTTATTCATCCGGAACACATAACCTAGCTGAACTATGTCAGTGTTGCCGTATACGAGTATCTTGCCCAAAGTAGCACCTCTTGGCAAGAGTGGTTCTGCTTTAGATTTCAGGGCTGACATTATTGTAGAAGAAGCTGACTTCAAAGTTATGACTGTCAACAGTGCGAGTAACCAATGTGATGACTGATTGATTGATCACATATTTCACGATTCTCTTAGAAGATTTTACGCCTGGAGAATATTTACCAGTTTGTTGACTGTGGGCTTTATGCTTTTATACAGTATTCTTGATGCGATCTTATATGCGCTATTTAAGAGTTTAATGCCACGGTAATTGGGGCAGACTGTGGGATCGCGCTTTCTGTGGATGGGTCAAAGCACACGTAGGTTCCAAATCAGTTCTTCAACCCCGTATTTAAATAGCTCAGGTGGGAAGCTATTGGTTGTTTTTCAAGCGGGCGTTTGCTTTTCGAACTTCATCATAGGCGGGCAATGAAACATTTATACCATTGTCATCATTGGGGGATCGGGTTTGCCATCTCCTGGTATTGTACTTTAATTACCATTTAGCAGGCTGGAGAAGTGTTCCCTCCATTGACCAAGTATGCTCTGGACATCAGTCTCCAGATTTTCACAGAATTTTCGAGCGTCACGCTTGTCGGCCAGCTTCTTAAGCATCTCAGCTTTTTTTTATAATAGGTAAAGTAAGAACTTCGTTCGGTTTTTATCTAAGAGATGACGTTATTGTCCATAGTACTAGTGTTACGTGCCGCATCATGTCAAACTACACGGCGCTGAAAACGTGTTTATTCGCGCTAAAAGTTTGTCTTTGATAGTTTTTCGATTGATAGACTCAGGACGTTGTGAGCGCTCTTCAAAGATGGACACCAGCAGAGAGAAAATTCGCAATATTTTACAATTTTTCTTCGATCAAGGCGAAAAAGCAGCCAAAGCGGCTGAAAAAATTAATTTAGTTTATGGGCCCGACACTGTAAACAAACGTTGCTGAGGAACTAAAGATAAGCCAGAAAACTGTTTGGAACCATTTGTATAACCTTGGATTCAAAAAGAAGCTCGATGTTTGGGTGCCACACGAACTAACGCAAAAAAACATGATGGACCGAATTTCCATATGCGAATCGCTGCTGAATCGCAACAAAATCGACCCATTTCTGAAGCGTTTGGTGACTGGCGATGAAAAGTGGATCACTTATGACAACGTCAAGCGAAACCGGGTAAGTGGGCGGAAACGCTGGCCAAGCCAGGATTGACGGCCAAGAAGGGTTTGCTGTGTGTTTGGTGGGATTGGCAAGGAATCATCTACTACGAGCTGCTCCTCTTTGGCCAAACGCTCAATTCGGCCTTCTACTGCCAACAACTGGACCGATTGAAAGCAGCACTCATCCAGAAGCCACACAGGTCTTTGGTGACGCGCCAGAAGCTCCAGGACCTTATAGTCCGGACCTGGCCCCAAGTGGTTACCATCTTTTCCTGTCCATGGCGAAAGCGTTTAATGGTGAGAAGTTGGCCTCAAGAGAGGCCTGTGAAAATCTCCGAGTTTTTTGCCAATGGGGACGTAGCCTTCTACGAGAACTTTTTACTTGACCTAATATTTTTGTCTGTACAGGCGTGTTGTTTTCCTGTTCAATTGTGATAAAATACCCCCCTTATTTTGCACGTAGGGGTCGATCGCAACGTTGCGATTTAGGAAGTCTGTTTTCTCTCCACTGCGGCAAGGCAGTCTTCATCGTATCAGGCGTTTTTGTGCCTTTTCGAAAACTAATGGCAGCTTGAAATTCCGTCCCACAATTCCCTTACACCGAGTTGCTGATGAGTACTCTCAGAGAGCAGGAGTGCAAGTCGAGTAGAAAACCGTGCGGCTGTCTGTCATATCTTACATTACTTATCAGAAAATTCTTGCACTTCGGAAGCATCATACAATTTTTTATATAATAGAAAGGTCTTTTCTCTACTTCTTATTTATAGGACGAAAATGATTAGTATAATTATGCGGTTAGAAATTAGAGACACAAATATTTCCTTCCACTTGTTCCTGCTGGTAGGTGTAAATAGTAAAGCAAATGTTTCAATTTGTTTCGTGTTGAAAAACACCTACATTGCCAACGATAAAATTAAATTTATTTCTTTTATGGAAAGAGGCAAAAAAGAATTGTCGTAAAAAACGCAAAATGTGTTTTACCGTCCAAAAAAATGTGTTAATTTTTTCACTAAACTTTCCAACGAAATATTCATATATGGTTGTGGGATAAAAAATAATCCGAAAAACATAAAATAATGTCCGCTTGTTCATTTGTGTTCCTTTCAACAGCAGATTAAATTCATTTGCCACAAGTGGCAGCACATTAAGCGTTTACCTCAACTTTGGTGCTTCACCATTTTTTTTTAATTGCTCAGTACGATGACTATTTTGTTGGTTATTCTGTGTTCAGTTATTTTTTTTTTTACTTCTTTTACACGCACTGCCATCGCTTGTACCGCTTTAATTGTAGGTTGTTCCGCCTAACGGAAGAGGAAGTCGTAAATTGTGCGATTGCATCTTCTAAGGTAACACTAATATATCACAAAGTAAATAAGTTACCATAAAAAAGAAGAATATAAAAGAACAAATTAACTTGTTAAGTTTTACTCCTTTTGAATAAATCCATTAGTTACCCCAATAATTTGGTGTAAATCGATTTTTTTGCAATTCCAAGTTAGCTGAGCAAGATTGGTCAGATAAAAAAATAAAAGTTAATTTGTCAACGGAAACTGGAAATTCTCGCAATTCGTAGCACAGCGCTGTGGTTAAATTCCTTGTAAAAAAATAAGTAAGCTGAAAGAAATTTTTAAAGAGATGTCATTGGCTCTTCAGGACTCTGCGCCTTCAGATACCGGGAAGCCTTAGTGTATTTAGGAACTCTACGGCGTAATGAATGGCATCGCCAGTGATTATCACTAAGTCAATGATTTTAAAAGTATTTAAGTTACGATTGAGGCTGGCCCATTTTTTGGTATGAAGATGGCATCCCGCAAAACCACTCTGCGGGCTTATCGTGAATTTTAATTATGATAGGCTAAATTTAAGCTAGAAGTTCTTGTACAGTGGAGAGAATTGTTCCTAAGCCTGTAGCTATTATTTTGATATTCTATTCCGAGAATTCACAATTTCTTAGTTTCAGCATGTTTTAACTTGTTCCACTCTCGTTCCCTTGGGCCCTATGGGTAAAATCTGCCAGAAATCGCTTGATAACAATACAATACCTCCTCCAAAACGTGGCTTTAAAAACCTTTAGTTCATTGGTGACTTTCAATTTGTTTTTGTTGAATCTAAAAATACCAAATCCTTTGCAATTAGTTTATCAGTCTTCCTTCAAAATCTTAAAACGATCGGCTAAAATGGAGACGAAAAAACGCAAGATAGATGATGATAGGTCAGACGAAATTCCACCACCAACGCAAATGGAAATTAACCATGAGATTCTCTTCGGGCTTGGGCATAATTTACAGCCAATACGAATATTTAGTGAATGCTTAGGTAAATGCATATGGAACGATTGCTTATCTTTAGAGACTATTTCTAAGTGGTTCCAAAAATTAGAGACTTGACATTTTTTCGTAGAGGACGAGCACCAAGAAGATCGACCAAAATCTTCCACTGATGACGTCATTGTAGCTCTGGTGAAGTCTAAAATTGACGAAGACCCACGACTGACACCAGAAATGATTGCAAATGAATTGGGCTTGAATGCCATGACTGTATTGTGAATATTGTGTAATCATCTGAGATACCTACCCGCAGAAATCTGCTCGATGGGTACCACTGATCAATTTTTCCTAAACAAACTCGAAAATGGTCAGTCTAGCAACTTTAGTAAAATCAATACTGGTGATAAATCTTGGTTCGATAAGTACGATCCAGTAGCAAACAGCAGTCCATGGGATGGAGCCCAACGGGAGCAAGCCCACCCGTAAAATCTAAGCAACAAAAATCTGCAGCAAAAGTAATGATGTCAGTTTACTTCACCCAATCTAAAATCGTAGCTGCTATTCGACTGGAAAAGGGACAGCTTTTAACTGCAAAATGATACATCGAAGAGTGATTACAAAAAGTTTTCAAGAATTTTGTGAAAAACAGGAAGAAGAAGAAAGTAGATCTGCGGCGCTACTTTTTACATCATGATAACGCGCCATCCCAAATTGCTGAAATAACGAGCAATTTTTTTGCGATCTCTGGGATAAAAGAAATACTGCCAGCACCATATGTAACATCTTGTGATATCTGGTTATTTCCAAAAATTAAAAATAATTTATAATAGCAACGAGGGATAATTAATGCGGTTCATACGTAAGATTAAAAAAGCAACATTTTGACGACTATTTTCAGAAGTGGATCTATAGCTCAGGAAATGCATTGAAATCAATAGCGATTACGTAGAGAAGATAAAAAAGGACAAAGATTACGAGACTGGTCAACTTACCAAACTTTTGTTAATCCCATCGTATATATACGTATATCTTCAAGCCCTGCTTCGATACTTGAAAGTATTTTATAATTAATATGCATTTCGTAGTTCATTTGTTAGAGAGCTTCAATAGTTGACATCTTTTCGGCTGAGGAATTGATGACGTGATAGTCCCCAATGGTGTTTTAGGCCAACAGCTAAATCTGTGTCATATTTCATGTAAATCAAAAAGTTTAAAAATAAATTCGATTTTTTCGAATATATTTTTCCTTTATATTTCTTTGTTCATTTCCTTTGTTTAAGCTAATAATACTCTTCAAAGCGGGTGTTTTCGTCGGAATGGTTCCTCCACTAAGAAATGCTAGGGAAAAAGGCGTACATTGCGCGAGCATACCGTGAAAAGAGCCGTCGCCTTTCCCTTCAATGCGGCGAGGGGTGCTTGGTATGCGCTATACAAACCGATCTATTTATGACGTCAAATGATGGTCACCAACGCACACTCCCCAGAGAACTCTGAAGGCCGGCTTGTAAATGTTTGCCGAATCAGATTGTCTCAACAATTTTGTTGGAAAATTTTTAGTGCCAGTCGAGGCAACTACTGAAAGTAAAGCCAATCGAGGCAAAGTGCTAAAGTTTAAAGCCAGTTGAGGCGTACATTTTTATTGGGTTCTGGTGGCAGAACTAGAGTTTTTTCGTCAGCAATAGAGCACCGAAGTTGAGTACACAAATCCAATTGAGTAACGATAAGTATCTTTGTAATATAAAGAATTTCGTATCACATTATCACTGCCCGGACGCACTGTGATCGATCTACAACGTAGCGAAGTAGGTAGTTATTTTTGTCTCTATCCCGGCATAACAATCCTCATTGTAATAACACTTCTTTCGGCCTTTGCGAAAGCAAAAAGTAACTCTCTTATACCAAGTAGTGCAAGTCAAGTAGAAAACTCTATCGTTGTCTACTTATAATGATGGGCATCACACCATCGCACCTAAGTTTCTGAATTTTAGCAGTAAAGCAAAGTATACCTAAAGTGTTTTCTTTTCAAGTTGGACAATGAAATAATCTTTCGTAAGGAAACTTTTTATATCAAAAGTATTGACTTAGTATTCAAATAATTGCAGAAACTTCACATTCAATTTTGAACCTTTGCTTAACATTGATTTATTCTGGCACTTATTCACTTAATTCTGCTATATTTTTTTCCTTTTCTTGTTCAATTTTCTTCTGCTTCTTAACAATTTGCCTAATTTCTCAAAATAATAAATTAGTTTACAAATTGCTAACGAAATGGAAAGTAAAAGTTTTTGTTAAATTTTTTCTTGGAGTGTGATGAATTATAGACATTGCTAATGAAAAGGAAAAGGCAATCGAGTGAAACGTCACTGTAGCGTGACCATCGTTACTTCTTAACACGAACAAAAGGTTATAGAAGGTTATAGAGTTGTTGGTGACTTTTTGTATTAAAAAATAAATTTTTATGTTAAACACTCCCACAAAGTGATTTCAAAGATTTTTTTGAACATTCGATACAAAATACGAAATAATTTGCATTCGATGGATTCAGACTCTTTTTTGGGTTTACTCTGTAATTAATTTGATTGGTTTTTATATATATGACAATAATAAAGTGGAGGATTTATTGAGAAAGAAAAATACATTTTTTTGAAGCGATATGCAGCATGCTTTTTTGAAAAGTACTGTTTCTGGAAGTTACATTTCTAATAGCGATTTATCTAAAAATTTTTCCGGACAGATTGGTCGCTGGTTCAGTTTTAGAAAGAAAAGCTGACCTTGGCACCTGCATATGCTCCACATCCTAAGTAAAACTAAGTCAACGAAATGGCTTCAGACCCACATTCACAGAAAAAGTGTTCCTCATATTAATTTAGGTACAAAGCTACATCTGTAGGTTTGTATATGAGTGAAACGATAAATAAAAATGTTTCGAATAGAGCGGTCTTAGAACCATCTTCCTGGAAGAAAAAGTTTTCTCGCTTTCAATTTAGGGAAAGAGTTACCTCTGTACCAAATTTAATGTAAAACAAATGATTTATAAGTAAACTCGATTTTTTCAAATAGACCGATCACAGGTCTATTTACCAGAAATATCTTTTTTATCAGGAGCATTCTTCATACGCAGAACACATCCTCCAAGTTTCAGATCTCTACCATCTAAAGCTTAGACTGTGGGTTGATCCGTCAGTTCTTAAGGGCAAAGCCTTTTATACCAGGTGTGTTAGTTGAAGTTTTTCGATAAAGACTTAATTTTCAGAGGAATCTCAAAATTTTTTTAATCAAAGTATTGACCATTGGTTTCTACACATTTCGCTCATCTCTCAGGCAAATTATGGATACCATTCCAAAAAAACTTTTTCTCTTTCGAGGTAAACCATTCGACTTCTTCAAAATTAGCGAAGCACTGCTCTGCAAGGGAATGTCCTATCGATGCGAAAAGGTGATAGTCGGACGGTCTGGAGAGTACGGTGGGTGCGACAATATTTCCCGATTAAGTGTTTTTAATGTGTCTTTCACCAGTTTAGCGGTATGAGACGGCGCGTTGTCAGTTGCAAGATAACTTTGCCATGTCTTCGGGCCCATTCCGACCGTTTTTCGATCAACGCATCATTCAAATTAATCATTTGTTGTCGGTAGCGATCCGTGTTCATCGTTTCACCAGGTTTTAACAACTTGTAGTATACCATACCACACTGGTCCCACCAAACACAGAGCATTTTCTTACGGCCAAAGCGATTTGGCCTTGCAGTCGATGGGCCAGCTTCACCAGGGGAAAGCCATGATTTTTTTCGCTTCGGGTTCTCTAAATTGTTTGAGGATGTTCAGACTTCAGATACGACAATTTACTTATTTACGTATCCTCTCAGTGGGAAATGGACCATACTATATATACATACATAAGTCTCAATAAAAAATTCTATAAAAAAAGGGTTTTTTATTATTTTTGGTTTTCATTGCTCAATTTATCTTTAATCAATACATTGTAGCTAAAGTACCAACAAATCAAACAAACTTTGTCAGGAATCTTGCCTTTTTGTTCCTAACACTTCGCATAAGTAATTTCAATTACGATTGACCTTAGTCAAAGTCATATTTTTCCAATGCAATGAATAGGTTGATTTCATTATTCTTATGAAATTCACAGTTAACTCAACAAATCATGTTGCTTTTAACTCTCTGCCTTTAAAACCTTTGACAACCTTTATTTAACCACAACGCTTGGCTGAATTCAACCCATTGACCCAACAATTTTATTTTACCCTGGAATTCCACTGTGATTGTCTACTTGTTATTAGAAAGAATTGAAATCAGCTTTATTCACGAATGAATAAATTGTGGTTAACACATCCTTTTTTGTACTCTAATTTATTGCGCGTGTTTGTTACAAGTTTCTTTTTTACACCTGGCTAGACCATTTTACTTGTCGCATACCAGTTTTCGTATCAAATACTCGATTTTCTCCCTTATCCCGTGTTTATAAGCTTTGTCGATTGCCCAAACATTTAAGAATAAAATCAATTTGTTTAAGTGCGGCCCTCAGTAAGTCATTCCAGAAAATCTTATGGAAACACATAAACAAATATCAAAGAAAATATGTGTGTTTTTGCTGAGACTAATGTTAGGAGGTCAATTCGATTGGCTGCTCTAAAGACAATAAAATGGATTGAAATCAAACGTGAAATTAATATTTTATGAAGTTATGTGTATGTGCATGCATTTGTATATCTTTGATAAGGATAAGGATAAGGATAAGGATAAGGATAAGGATAAGGATAAGGATAAGGATAAGGATAAGGATAAGGATAAGGATAAGGATAAGGATAAGGATAAGGATAAGGATAAGGATAAGGATAAGGATAAGGATAAGGATAAGGATAAGGATAAGGATAAGGATAAGGATAAGGATAAGGATAAGGATAAGGATAAGGATAAGGATAAGGATAAGGATAAGGATAAGGATAAGGATAAGGATAAGGATAAGGATAAGGATAAGGATAAGGATAAGGATAAGGATAAGGATAAGGATAAGGATAAGGATAAGGATAAGGATAAGGATAAGGGTAAGGATAAGGATAAGGATAAGGATAAGGATAAGGATAAGGATAAGGATAAGGATAAGGATAAGGATAAGGATAAGGATAAGGATAAGGATAAGGATAAGGATAAGGATAAGGATAAGGATAAGGATAAGGATAAGGATAAGGATAAGGATAAGGATAAGGATAAGGATAAGGATAAGGATAAGGATAAGGATAAGGATAAGGATAAGGATAAGGATAAGGATAAGGATAAGGATAAGGATAAGGATAAGGATAAGGATAAGGATAAGGATAAGGATAAGGATAAGGATAAGGATAAGGATAAGGATAAGGATAAGGATAAGGATAAGGATAAGGATAAGGATAAGGATAAGGATAAGGATAAGGATAAGGATAAGGATAAGGATAAGGATAAGGATAAGGATAAGGATAAGGATAAGGATAAGGATAAGGATAAGGATAAGGATAAGGATAAGGATAAGGATAAGGATAAGGATAAGGATAAGGATAAGGATAAGGATAAGGATAAGGATAAGGATAAGGATAAGGATAAGGATAAGGATAAGGATGAGGATAAGGATGAGGATAAGGATGAGGATGAGGATAAGGATAAGGATAAGGATAAGGATAAGGATAAGGATAAGGATAAGGATAGGGATAAGGATAAGGATAAGGATAAGGATAAGGATAAGGATAAGGATAAGGATAAGGATAAGGATAAGGATAAGGATAAGGATAAGGATAAGGATAAGGATAAGGATAAGGATAAGGATAAGGATAAGGATAAGGATAAGGATAAGGATAAGGATAAGGATAAGGATAAGGATAAGGATAAGGATAAGGATAAGGATAAGGATAAGGATAAGGATAAGGATAAGGATAAGGATAAGGATAAGGATAAGGATAAGGATAAGGATAAGGATAAGGATAAGGATAAGGATAAGGATAAGGATAAGGATAATGATAAGGATAATGATAAGGATAAGGATAAGGATAAGGATAAGGATAAGGATAAGGATAAGGATAAGGATAAGGATAAGGATAAGGATAAGGATAAGGATAAGGATAAGGATAAGGATAAGGATAATGATAAGGATAATGATAAGGATAATGATGAAGATTAAGAATAAGATTAAGGATGAGGAGAACTCGTAGGTTATTCTACGACTCAACAAAATTTTTTGTTTGTATTTCTATTATTGTCGTCTCAGAACATGCTATTTACGTACACACAAAGTTGGTTGCTCTAAACAAATGCGTGAATTTCTTGCAAGACTACGCTTTTATTGCAGCTCATCCGTATTAAGTACCCCTAAATACAATAAATGTATCAAATTGGATATACGAGTATATGCATATAAGTTATGTAAGCGTGCTACTTTAACTGTCTAGCCGACTCTTATTCTAAACATTACAGAAATATGCTTTAGCTATGTACTTACTAGTTTCTTCTTCTCTTCCGTCTATTTCTGAAAATGCGTAAATGCACTTACATAGTGAGTTTGTGTTGTGGTGAAACATTTATTTCAATTCGCCTTCGAGTTAATGACTGCATGACATGCTAAACTCTTTGCGCGCGACTCTACAGGCGTAAGATTTCTAAGTATATGCATACAAGTACTACTTGAATATCAACAACTATGTGCAGCAGGTTAAAGAGGCAAAATGTAAGCAAGTAGGAGTCGCTTACAAAGTTAACGCCTTCACCAAGAGCGACATAAAACTCGATTTCTGCTGTGCAATAACGCCACCGAAGTGTTGTTAGCAAGAACTTTTCTCAACTGGTTAAGCATGCGTTTGCTTGTATATACCTATATGTTCTCACGCATGTTTTTGCTACTTCTCAAGGCTAATGAAGAAACGCTGAAACTTTAATGGCAAAAGGTCAAAAACGACAACTTACAACGGTTGAAGTACAAGAGAATGTAACTAAAAGCAATGAAAAATGTTCAACAGAGTTTTTAATGCGTTGCATCCGCCAGGCATTTTGCTAGTTTTACAATTTTCTTCTTCGCTTGTGAGTACACTGACATTCAGTTCAAGTGCAATAAAGGATATGGACACTGCTTTTCTTCTCTATTTATGTTGCTAGTACTAGTAATATCGCCACCGCTCACAGGACCGTATCCTTTTTATGAAATTTTCCTTCAGCATATCGCAAAGTGACTGCTTTATGCCATCAATAGCTTCACGAATTCCCTTTTTGTGGTCTTAAATCGAGGTTGACCTGTTGACCCCAAAGGAAGAAGCCGCGGATTGCGATCACTTTTTCGAGAGATAACACGGTCCGGAAACTTTTTCTTTAAAAGATCGATGGTTTCTTAGCACGTAGGGCTATCCAAATAATTACACGTAAAGGATAGAGGCTTTTAAATAATATATCTTGGATTTTCCGAGCCCCAGATGAGACAGTGTTGATTACTGATGTAGCCATCGAGGTGGAAATGGGTCTCTTCAGTCAGAATGTTTTTTCGATGAAATTCTGGATCACTTTCATTCATGTTAAGGACCCAATTAGCACATACATGACATTGCTGATAATCGCGCGGATTGAGTTCTTGTGTTTAATGAATTTTCGAAGCTTTAAGACCCAAGTCTTTGTACATAATACGGTGTAATGACGTTTGTAGAATGCCCAATATCAAAGAACGACAAGGAATTGACCAACCTTGGGTTTCTTCAACACTTTGGGCTACAGCAGTAATATTCTCAGTTGTTCTTGAGTGACGTGCACGTGTTTTATTGCTCACATCACTAACTTGTTCCAAAAGCTCTATCCGTCCGCCAGTGTAAAATTATTGAGATATATTGTTGAAACCTTGTCCACACATTTTTTAAGTCACTAGTACGGACCTTATTCCATTATGGGTAAAATCGGACCTAGTTCATGGTTATCGAATAGCGATTACCCGCTTAACCCTTTGAATAACTTTGGGCGATATATCGTACAATTTTTTTTTGCTTATTTAAAACTTTATTTTTTCGAAGAGGTTACACATTTTCTATTAAGAAAAGCTACATTATGCTTAAGGGGTTAGGGGTAGTCAGAGGCACGAAAAAATGAGAATTTTCAGTATTTTTTTTTTGCTATTAAATAATTTTATTTTACAAAAGTAGTGATATGGTATTATTGAACAATGTTTTGACTTAAAGTCACGAAAACTTCAAAAAAAAAAACAATATTTATTTCCGAAGTTACAGCTGTCTGTGTTAACCCGGTTCCAAAAAATGTAGAATATTACAAATATACGAAAAATTTCCCAGCATCACTGTCCATCACATTTAGTAATAACAATAATAATAAAAAAACCGAAAACTTGCGAAAAAGCAATAATGACGTAATAACAATAACAAATAATAACAATAATGAACAAATAAATGTACCATATATATATATTATATATTTGTATGTAGATGTATCTGCTTGGTGCAGGAGGAGTATGGCAAAGCAGCCTTTAAATGCCAGGCGGAATACTCAATGTTTGCATATTAAAATTTTAAGCTATTTATGTAGGTTAGATATTGACTGAATGTATATATGTACATATATTTACACATTGGTATAAAGGGATTTCAACAAAAGCCGAAAATACTCTTAAGCTCATGTCGTTCAGCTTCCATTTATAGTTCAACTACACGTAACTTGGGCTGCTTAAAATCAACCACCTGTCGTTAACTCTTTTCGAAGCAAACAATTTTTTAATTATTTTTTATTTTTTTGTGTTTTTTCCTTTTTTTACGCCATATTTCGTGGCATAGCACGTGGCTAGGAACTTTGACAACCAGCGGGATGGGGTTAATATTTTATCAGGCTTTTAATGCCATGACTGAAGTTGATTTTTCTGTTGCCGTCCAGCGTTGGCCGCTTTACATACGAAATTTTCTGCACGCAACATATTGCCCGTCTCCGTCGGGTACATCCTTTACTGTTACTGTGACACTTTGCCTTTGGTCGTTTTGTTTTTTAAATGGCAGCAACGTGACTGGATTACTGACTGACAGCACACAACAAAAATCAATTATTTAAGAGTCAACAAATGCAACAATAACAAAAATAAAATCAACAACACAAACAAAAATAAAGAAAAATAAAAATAGCCGATAATTTACCTAAGTAGTCTTACGTAGTCCAATAACGGTAAGGGTAATGACGCAATAATGTTATAAAAGCAATAATGTTATATTATATTTAGGACGTTAACTTTCTTCGTATTAAGCAGAAAATAATTTTGTATACTTTTCTATTGTTGTTACCTTAGTTTGAGGCATTTAGTTTATTTGCATATAAATTTTTAATTTAATTTTCAAGGTGGCGAGATGCCTGAAAACCAGTCAAGACACTGACCCCAAACTGGATGCAAAGCACTTATAACAACGTGAAGGTTTAACTCATTGCAGCTTTGCACTTTCTTCAAGCAATTTCTGTAAAATCTCTGGAAGGGATTTACCACACCTGAGATAAGTTAAGTGATTTTCTTCTAAAAATAGAGAAAATGTTGTCAGTTAATTACACTATGTTAATGTATTCCTTTAATTTGCCAATTGCAAGTGTGACAAAAAAAAAAATTTTAATAACTAATTTTTTCTACGTATGTAGCTTAAAATGTTAAATAAAAATGTTTTAATTGAAAATATTAAAAAATTTATTAAAATATAAAAAAGAAAGCTGTAAAAATATTTATATTAATAGAAATTCCGGAGTTTCCCTTTGAATTATGTACATGTTCTCTGGGACAGTATCAATCTGTGAATATGGAATAAATACCATCTTTTTTTATTTATTAGATCTGCTAAATTAAAACATAGCAATTAGCTTACAAAATCTGAGTAATTTGTTTTATTTCTTTATTTTATTTAAATTGATTGAATCATACTTTACCTTTTTTTGTTAATTTTATTTTATATTCCAAAATTTATGTTGCTTATTTTGTATTTTGACTTAAGTTATATTATTTTTTCAAATTTTATTTTAATTTCTGTTCTTTTACTTTAATTT
This sequence comes from Ceratitis rosa, assembly GCA_037013455.1. NCBI lineage: Eukaryota > Metazoa > Arthropoda > Insecta > Diptera > Tephritidae > Ceratitis > Ceratitis rosa. Next base: position 15,235,327 of record JAWMAG010000004.1, read on the forward strand.
AATTTATTTTATTTCTTTATATTATATTTTACTTCATTTTATTTTATTATATTTAATTTAATTTAATTTATTTTATTTTAATTAATTTATTTCATTTTATATTATTTCATTTTATTTTATTTTGTTTTAATTTATTAAAATATTTTTATTTTCTTTTTTTTGGAAATTTTTTTTATTAAATTTAATTTAAATTAATTTAATTAATTTCATTTAATTCAATTTTGTTTTGTTTTACTTTATTTTATTTTAGTGAATTTTTTAACTATTTTATTTTATATTATTTTTTAAATTTTCTTGATTTTATTTAATTAAATTATTTTAATTTGATTTTATTGTTTTTGTCTTGTTTTAAATTATTTTGTTTTAATTAATATTTCCTTTATTTTATTTTAGCTTAAAGTATTTGTTTTTAATTATTTTATTTTATTTTGTTTTATTTTATACTATATTATTTTATTTATTACATGTAATTTATTTTAGCTTTATTTTATTTCATATTATTTAAATTTATTTATATAGATTTTTTTCCTTTTATATTATTTATTTTATAAATTTTTTTTAATTTTATTTTTTTGATTTGTTTTAAAATTTATTTTTACATTATTGTATTCATTTTAATTATTCTTTTCTATTTTATTTTATTTTAATTTATTTATTATTAATTTCATTATATATTATTTTATTTTGTTTTATTTATTTTAAGTTTATTCTACTTTACTTTAGTTTATTGCATTTGAGTTAAATGTTTTCATTTTTGTTGTATTCTTAATTTATGTTAATATGTTTGCTTTAAGATCAATGAAATTTCGATGTAAGGAAGCTGCGTTCACTGCCATTCAGTTTGTTACCCTGTGAATATCTCTATCGCTTAGTACTTACTATCATGTTACACAAAAAAAAAACTATACAATACTGTAATAAAATATTTGAAATAAAACTACCTACATCTGTGTTCGTATGCACGTTTTTCCCCAGAATAACCAGTTTGCAAAGCCACAAACTGACACTTATCGCATAAAAAGGTATCAATGTCAGTTTCAGGATACGAGTTAATACATTTCCACATGTGTATATATACATTTATGTAGATATGCATGTATAAGTATTCTTCCTTTTTTTGACGTCGTAGCTAAGTGAAAGTGATGCGTGGAAACTTTTGTACACTCTCCTCGTGTTCGCGCGAGCTGTCAAATTCTAAATGGATTGGAGTTATTTTCGTTCATGGAAAGGTGAACTGTAACGCAAAAATAAATGCGTAGCTAGCAAAAACAGTTCTTTTCTTTTTTTTATTATAGTTGATTTTCATTGTCAATAGATTGATGGCGTACTTAAGCTTAGTAATGATGTAGATATAGTAGAAAATATAGTAAAAATTGTAGTAGGTAAGTATTAGAATTTTTTCTGGTAATCTAACAGGCGCATTAGCTTTCTTTAAAGGGATAAACACAAAATATAAACTTACAATAGTTCATTTCTTTTAACCTAATAAACTCTTTGTACATAGTAACGACTAGTATATAATTGCATAAATGTTTGCAGTAAAAACTATAATTCTCGCCAAATATAAGACCCTTTTACAGAGGCACATATGAATATCTCTGAATTAGTATCTCTCTTTTTACGAATTTTTCCAGCAGCCACTCTGTATGCTAACAACTAAGAAAAGGAAAAAAAGTTTTATTATAGCCACTCACTCTACCACACATTCCTACACAAAGTACCTACGAGACTCCTTAAAATAAGATGCTCGATTTCCAGAAGGAAAGCAAAAGCGTCGCATGTACGACAATGTTTCGCCCGTAAAGCAAATAAAAATACAATTCGAATTTGTCGCAATTTACGAAGAATTCAATGTGTGTTATACGTTGATAATATAGGTAGAAAGTAAGTCGAAGTAGTAAAATACGATTTGCATAACAAACTTATAATGCTTCACGTATTTGAATACGCGCGCCATGACAATTTAGTGATTCGCATGCCTCGGCTTAGTGGGAAATGTGTACATTTTTGAATTTTCCTTCAATGTCGAGACCCTCAGCACCGCGAATGAAATTCAAATGGGAATTTTCTATGTCAAATTTATTTGTTATGTTAACATATTTTTTTTTTTGTTTTTGGGTGAGCTTATGGATTCACCTGTCGAGCCGTTCGTTTAACAAACACATAATTTAGCTATGTACTGCGTGCGTTTCGTCGTTGATTTGTTTCCTATAACAAATCGTAGCGAAAATTTTTAAGTACACATTCGCTCACCTACATTAAGAGGTAGATTTCTGAAAATGCTTTCGATGATGTAATCCATCCGTCAGTGACGCGTTTAGATGGAAGGTACTAATGTTTAAATTTTCACTGGTACGCGCCTTGTGGGTTTCAAGGTGAAGGATGGAAGATGAGTGATTTCGGTGAAAAAATCCATGCTTCGTCACCTGTGACGATCTTATAAACGTTTTTTGAAACACCGCGATCGTATTTTTTGAGCGTTTCTTTACACCAATCCACACGAGCCTTTTTTTGAGCGATTGTCAAATACCAAAGATAATATTTAAAAGATTTTTCTTGAAAAATAAAATTAAAATTTTTTATTGGGTTGCTCCAAAAAAACCGGCGATTTTTAAAAGAAAGTAAATACATTTTTTTAAGTTTTATTATGAACTTAAATCAATAATGTAATTTCCATTTTGTTGGATGACCTTTCGACATCATTCCGACAACACCATTATTCCACGCTCATTTTCGAAAGTTTTACCATTTAATGAGTTCTGCAAAGATTGAAGCAAATGGGAGTCTGACAGTGCAAGGTCAGGGCTACGTTGTGGTTGCATCAACAGTTCCCAGCCAAGCTCTCTCAGTTTTTGGCGAGTAAATATGTATGCGGTCTAGCATAGTCCTGGCGGCATACGAAACATTCACGATTGATCAATTCTGGCCACTTCCCGTTGATGGATATTTGTCCAGTTGCTCGCAGTAGGCAGCCGATTTAATCGTTTGGTTCCCTGGAAGCATCTCAAAATCTGACAGCATAATCTTCTTTTGGTGAACATCAGCCTTTGAAGTGGTTTGTGGCGCTTCATTATGCTTGGACCATGAATGTTTTCGATTGAAGTTATTGTAGTTAATCCGTTCTTCATCTCCAGTTATGATTTGCTTCAAAAACACTAACGGTGAAGTGGCTTGTTAAATGAATTTCTCTCAATTCATGTGGTACCCAAATATCAAGTTTTTTTTACCAGTCCAAGACGTGGTATATGATTGAGAACGTTTGATTTTGGTATACTTAACTTCTCTCTAATCTCCCGCTCAGTTACATGGCAATCCGATTCGATTAAAGCTTTGATATTGTCATAAACTTCACACGGCCGACCTGAACGTGGTTTGTCTTTGAGCGAAAAATCTCCCGAACGAAATTTGACAAACCAACTTCGACACTATGTTTCTTTTAAGGCCTTATCACCATACAAATTATGCATCTTTTAGCTGCATTTTTTACTTTAAGGAAATAATAAAGTAAAATATGACGAAAATGTTCTTTTGTGGGCTCCATATTAAAAATGACGCCAAACAAACAAATTTTAATAAAATTACGCGGATTTTTTTTTAAAGTAAACTAAAAGTTAGAGCTTATTACTGTCAAAAGAAAAAATACAATTAAAAAGTCACATGAAAAAATGCCGTTTTTTTTTTGGGGCAACCAATAGAGTTGCACTGCGCCGTCGATAAATAACTACTGGAATTTTAAAAAGAAGTCATATGCGGAACTGTGTTTGCTTAGAGCACCTAAAGGATATTAGTGATATTTATTCTAATTAAAATTAATAGCTGATTTTTTTGTTTCACTATTAAACAATGGGCACTCTCACTGAGAAGGTCTACAGCACCAGAGTAAAAAAAAAATAATATTAAATTACTAAATAATTGCTTTGGATACAAATAAAATTACGTGCCTATATAAGAAACTGTACGAGGATATAGAAATATGGTATAAAACGCTCTTCTATGGCCAAACTCTTAATTTTGATATGTACTGTCAGCAATTAGACCGTGTAAAGTAAAAAATCTCCCGGAAGCGCGCTACTTTGGCCAAAAGGAGGTAACAACGTCAAGCCACATACATCATTAGTGATTCGCCTGTCTAATTTTAATGATTAGGGTTGGCCTTAAAGTAGCCTGACAATTTGGCCTTAAAAGTAGCCTGACAAAATCGATAATCTTAATTTTTTGTCGATGGAGACAAGAGTTGCTTTGAGAGAGGCAAAATAACATTAGCTTCAAAGTGACAAAAGCTATCGGGCAATACAGTGCGGAAAATAAAGCTCTCAATGCAAAAATTATTGCTTTGTACTAGACCAAATTTCAGGTATTCCTTAGCTAGTAAATTTAGGTATGCATGTTAGTGCAATTATAAATATTCATGCAAATATGTATGTATATACACTATATGTATGTAAATGTAATAGTTGTGATGATCAATAAATTTTAATATTGTTTTGGTTTAGTCATATTACTAAGTCTCATCAAACGATTTTGTTTTATTTTATGTTGGTGCCAGCACTATTAAATGCATAACAAGAATGCCGAATTACTGGCGCCTTCATTTTCCAGCGTCATAAACAAACTTGCCTCCACTTGCACTTTCGCTGAGCAAAGTTTATTATTCCAAGTGGTTTTCATTGTCCAAGCTTTGCTCGTTTGCATACGAATTGAATATATGACCTTGTTTTCACAAAAGCAACATCAACATAAGAAGCAATAAATTTATGTTCGTATGCGAAAAGGCTGTTGGTGTAGTTGAGGTCATCATTGTAGTGCATAACTTTGTAAATTTGACTTTAGAAGATTTTGCTATAATGTTTCTCAAAAATATTTTTATGTTAAAAGAATACTTAAGGTCTCTGGAGTAGTTCCTTACTGAAAACTTTAAGATTTATAGATAGGTTTCAGCTTTTAAGAAACAGATTCATTGATCAAAAATACGTTTTCATTCAAATAAAATACTTATTGGTTTACGACGAGCTTAGCTCATAACATATAAAAATAAATGTTTTTTCATTCATTGTTTTTCGAACCCATATTAATAGTAGTATTTAAAATTGCCCTAACTCTGCAGAAGTCATTTGAAAATACGCTGAGTCTCTTTGCTTACTTATTTAATAGAAAATGCACCATAGAAAGACCTGTAATCGCAGGAGAAGCAAGCTCTATGGTGGTGGATGGTCTTTCTTGATGGAGAAAGTGAAACGAAAGTGTCCTCCATGCTAGCTAGTCCGCCACCTTGATATTCAAGTTCGGAGAGAACTGCTTGACCGTCACGTTAGGTGTTCCGCTTCAATTTTATACGGTTTTTTATTTTATATTAGGATAGAGGTAAATTGATTCGGTCTGTTCCCAACAACAATTACATCTGCAAGTTATGACCGATTTGGAAAAGTTTCACATCGGACAACAATAACTAGTGTGCATGAGAGTATATTTCTGACAACAACAATGTTTTTTCCCTTAGAAAATGTCTTGGATTTGTGTTAAATAAACATCATGTGTGGAAGGTTTGATTTTCTATTTTAATTGAAAGAAAAATGTAGCTAAAGCTTATCTAATGCCCACGGAAGTTTATGATAAATCTGCGCCGTCCGACCGTTTATGCAGAGAGTTGCTTTGACGCTTCAAAATTGGTTATTTTAGCGTCAAAGATAGAGAGCGTACTGGCAAACCTAAAAGTTTTAAGATAATGAATTGAGGGCTATACTGCATTACAACTAATGCATTTAAACCATGTATTGCGGGAAAAAATGGTCAGAAACGACAGAAAAGCATGCCAAAGTGATTTTACAACATAACTACACCTGGCTGTAATGGTAAAAAATTTAATAGAAACCTGAAATGGAAGGTCTTACTACCTTTTTTGACGGATGAAAACCGCTTTGGGGAGTCATCGGTTCGGGTATTTTGTAGAAAACGAAGATTGGTGATTAGATTGAGTACAAAGAGGGCTAATTTTTTAGCGCTGGTAATCGCAAATTACCAGAGAGATGGGAAACAGTAGATGCTTCCGATGGACAATACTTTGGCTTTGTATTTGTTACTTCTTTTTCAATATAAATACTTTTTTTTAGATTTCAGAGCTCTTAATGTTACGTATTATTAAACAATTAAAAGCCTCTTGTATAACCACCAGTATCATTTAAAAAGCGCTACAGCGATTCCACCACCGACCTTGTTTTCCACTTCTGACCTACGAATGGGTAAAGAGTAATCAAGTGTACATACATTGGTGATATTCTGCTTCATAAGTTCTAATCCAGAATAGCCTTCTCCTCTTTCATGAATTCATTGAAAATTATGGGTTAGTCTACTTTCTGGTAGATAGACCCTTCTTAAAATAGTAGTTTGCCCATGTGGGTTTTCTAATCCCATAATGTCTTTGGGGAGTAGATTCAGAGGACCTCAGTAGTTGTGGTCGGCAACGCTTCATTTATACATAAGGGTGTTGTACTCTGTATTCTATAGAATTTACAGGTGGTTGATTTTTTCTCCAGTATTAACTAGCAGATTATAACCCCGTAGAGACCTAACAACCACAATTCTCCGTGCCCAACTTAATTTATACTATTACGGTTGCTCTCGTAAAGACAAGTGAAAATGCTTTAAATTCATTTCGTTTTATGTGAATCGCTGTTGACTGGATCATGAACGTTTTGTGGTGGCAACAGGAAAATGGTAAGTGTAAATTGAGTCATGAAGAAACTACGGCGAGAAAAAAGAAACAATAAAAAAAGTAAAAACACCACTATACTAAAAAAGCGCAGCAAAAGCAAACCACAAAAATAAAAGCGAAATAAAATTACTCTTACCGTCATTTTTGCAGTATATGTATTTACCACAGTTTACTGCTTTTGTAATTTTCCCTTTTTGTGATTTTATGCTTAAAGACTATGAAAAACTGCTTCAAGTTTTCTTGTTTGTGCAGCTGAAAGCTCGCCAATAGCATGTTAGCGAAGCGCTTTCATCATTGTATTCATAATTGCAACTTTGTTGCGTCGGTGGGGGGGAGGTTTTTTATTTTTGCTGTTGGTGTGCGGTTTCTTGACTAATATCATGAAATTAACGATAATTTCATATAATTTTCACCTTTTAGTTACTATAAAATGAAAGGAATTGTATTTATTATTTTTCAGGTGTTGGACATGGTGTGCCTTATGCTAAAACCAGCCACTCAAGGATCTTGCGGGATTGGAAAGTATCCAACATACTGAAGTGAGTACGCTTAATGGTATAATATAGGCAAATACCGATATTTTGAGGGATTTAAATACATTCGCCCGCCTTTGTAGCTCTTTGTTATTCGTTTTCCTACTCTACATTAAAGTTCATTGTTCACTTTTGCTTACGTCTACTTTTATTTTCGTTTGGGGCTGCTACGCTTTCCGTCAATATTTTAAAATTTTTGTTTTCACAGTTTGTACATTAATTATTGAATTTCCTTCAATTTTGACTTCCTTCACTTTGCGATTTAGCATAGTGAAATCTATATTTGCACTTGTGAGCAGTTTGGGCTGGAAGAATTACCAAGAATTAATTTAGAAATATTTTCAAGCCTAAATGAAGTATTATAGAGGTAAAATAAAAAAATATTTTTCTTTTTTTAGGTTATTTTAAATTCACAAAATCATAGTGTTGAATTATTCACATTATCTTCAAGCCGTTCTAATATTTGATTAAAAAACTAACCAGAGATAGAAATGAAGATTTGTTCACAACGAAACTTTTTTTAATAAATTAGCTAATTTAAGGAAATGATTTAATGTTTAATACACTCAAAAACTCTGACTTTATCAATGCATTCTGAGATATCATTCTCAACAACGGTAATAATAAGACTTATCTAAATGCAGGGACGTGATAACTCGCTGGTCTATTCCCAAGTCTGGCTGTGCTACTTTGCCATATAAGCACTTTACTTGTTGAAATAAATCAACACACCACTAAAACCTTTTTTATTACAGCAGTAATTCAACACAGTGCTTTTATGTGAATCCTTCAAGTTATTGTATTAAATATTACTTCAGTAACGTACCTCCTACTAAGTGATTGCCATTTTATGGGGTGAACTGGCGTTTGTTACCTGATGAGCGTCATATAAAACTACTACAAACAACACTCGCGAAGTCAAACTCGACTACTTTAAAAGATCGTAAAGCTTTGTTACAAGTGCAAATATAAGTATACTCGTACATATAAAATAGTACATAGATTTGTATATTTACACTTTACATACGAAAGTTACATACTACATTCTTCAGTCAGTTCATACTTGCTCATTTCACATATAGGTACACATCTTGCTGGGTAAGCCACCATGCGCCCCTCACTACTTTTAGCTCTTGACGACTTAATACACTGGTTTACTTAATTGTAGGCATAGTTGCATATCCAAAATATTTGCATATATAATATGATTTGCTGTAGGCATTTTGGAGAATGATATTCCGTGGAAGCTTTGGCAGTATTTAGCACTTTATGATACAATACAGCAAGCATTTTATTTATTAATTTTTTTATTTTATTTTATTTTAATTTGGTGTATTTTAATTTATTTTATTTTAATTTATTTTACTTATTTTGTTTTATTTTATTTTATTTTATTTCGGTGTATTTTTATTTATTTTATTTAATTTTGGTGTATTTTAATTTATTTCATTTTAATTTACTGCATTTGATTGCTTTTTATTCTGTTATTAAATTTTAATTTATTTTATGAATATTTTATTTTATATTAAATTATTTACTTTAATTTAATTCAATTCTTTTCATTTAATTTAATTTATTTTATTTTATTTTATTTTATTTTGTTTTATTTTATTTTATTTTATTATAAAATGCATTAATTTATTTCGTTATTTTTATTACTAATATTACTATTATTATTTTATTTTTTATAAAATTTTGTTTTTTTTATATTTATTATATTTTTATATTTATTTTATTTATATATTTATATTTATCCTATCTTAATTTGTATTAAATTATTTGATTTTATTATGTTTTATGTAATTTTATTTTATTTATTTTCATTTAATTATATTTATTTTATTTACCCTCTTTTATTTTATTTTATTTCATGTAATAATATTTTATTTATTATATTTCATTGCTTTTTATTTTTTTTTAAATGTTGCTTTATTTTACAAATTTTTTATATTATTTTTAAATTTTTTAATTTAATTTAATTTTTTACATTTAGTAATATTTATTTTACTTTGCCTTGTTTTATTATATTTGATTTTATCTTATTTTACTTATTTTTGATTTATTTAATTTTATTTATTTTATTTTTTATTTATAAATAAATATAATTTTTTAATAATTTTGTAATAATATATTATTTTTGGTTTTATTGAAATTATTTTATCTAAGTTTTCATTTTATTTTATATAAATTTATAAATATATTTTTTGTATTTCTAAATAATTTTGTTTAATTTAATTTATTCTATTAAATTTTATTTATTATATTTTATTTGGTTTTAAGTTAGTTGTTTTCATTCTATATTATTTTAATTTATTTTATTTTGATAAATTAAATCAATGTGAATTTATTTATTTTATTATAATTTTTTTATTAAATGATGTTTTATTTCATTTTGTTTTATTTTATTTCTTTTTATTTTATTATGTTTTATTTTTTAGATAGTTTTTTAGTTTGCTTAATTTTATTATTTTTTAAATTTATTTCAATTTAGTTTATATCATTTATTTTTTTAATTCATTCCTTTTATTTTATTTTATTTTATTTTATTTTACTATAGTTTATTTTAATTTATCTTACTTTACTTTATTTTATTATATGATGTTATATTTAATTTTGTTTAATTTATTTTATTTCAATTGATTTTCATAATTGTTTTTGCGACTATGATATTAATTTCTGTTATAAGTTTTTTTAGTGAGCGAAAGGCCATGTTCGTTTGTATGAATTGAATTAAAGAAAAATGGTAGAAGTGACAGCTGTTTCGGAGATCACCACTTCTCCTCATGTTCTTATGACAGGATCTAATCAACGGATCCTGACTTAACAGGCGAGTGGTCTACCAATGCACCAACATCAGCCTTGAAATTTTTTGTTGTATTATTCAATTCATTATTAACCAACAACTATTAAATGCACTAATTTTCTATTATTTTATTTATTTATTTTTACTTTTTTAAATTTTTATTGTAAAAACGCATAAATATTCATAATTCCTTATAATTTTGTGTCATTTACTTTTAATCTCACTTGCGTTTTTGTCTGAGGACAAACTTAACCTCAACAACAACAAAAAAACGTGTATATGTTCCCTAATGGTATATTTCGGTTGTTGTCATTTGGATTTTCGTCCACTCCAACTATCTCATGAGTACTATGGCTGCCTCTACACATCTCACAACATGAGTGATCGTTTTGCCTTTATGTGGTTTTCGATAGTGCTCGGCTACCTGTAGGCAAGACTTACAAATTTGTGCAGTACAACATAAATCAGCCGATGCAAACACTGCGCCAAATGAATCTCACTTATGACACAGTGCTCCGGGATGGTGGGCGGGACAATTAAACTCGGAAGCAGCGAACCACTCGCATCTGTAAGTTGCGTGGAAAACCTGTTTTTTGTTAAACACAAAATAACAAAAATATTTCTAAATATTAAAAAGAAAATATTACAATATAATGAAAACACAACGTTCCAGTTATTACATCCACAATTCTTAAAATTATTATTATTTTTATTTTTGCTCTCCACCTTGTAGTCTGATGATGGCAATCTCGATTCAGCAGCGGTGGCGGTTATGGTTAACACGGCACGAGTATGTCTTATAAATATAAATACTCATGTGCCAGTAGGAAATCCAACGAAATTTCGATAAAAAATTAAAATAGATATTCAGCTCTCTGCGTGATGATTACTTATCATTTTACTACGTTGAAAAGCATTCAACGGTCTTCCTAAAGCTTTTTAAGTCGATGTTGGACGGGATTTTGTACGCAGAATTTAGTGTTAGTCCCAAGTTTACATTGAGATTTAGGTTTATTTTAGGTTTTCCTCTTGGTTTGTTCTTGGTGAGTACGAGTATGCTGTTCTTAGTCTAGGAATGAGAATATTCATCCTTGGTCTTGATGTCGGTCTCGGCTTTGATCTTGCTCTTAGGATCAGTCTTGATATTGTCTTTGCCTTAGTCTTTGTATTGGTTTTTGGTATTTGTCGTGAATAGGAGCTTGGCCTTAAACTTATGGAGGGACCTACAGTTTATACGAAGCCGACTTCGAACGGCCGATTTTTTTTATAAGAAGTTTTTTATTTCATGTCATAAATACACTCGGAGGGGTTGACATTCCCTGCGACGGCAATTAGAAAATTTAACTTAATTTTGTATTTAAATAAATTTTCTATAACTTTTGGTTATTTTTTTCTTTACTGTAGCAATATTAGAGGTGCAACGAGCACAACAATAATGTACAGGCCTTTCAATATTTGTAAGTGATCCAGTCCCTTAAATTTTTTTTAGAATTTTACCAATTGCTTAAGTATTTGGATTAAAATGCGCACCATAATATCCTCTTAAAGCACGAAACATGATTGAAACATCACAATTATTGTAATATAATTCCACTTTAATTCCATTTTGATCACGATGGGTACATGCACATGAAACCTCTATGAACCGGATTAAACGCGTTTTCTATTTGGCTATACTACCAATGAGCATGGAAATAAGTTAAAAATGGTATTCAAATTGCGTTGTTGTAGTTTATTAGTCAAATGCTAAGATACCGGCTGACCGTTTCTGCGTGATTTTGTATCTTGGTTGGTTGGTTGGTTTATTCTGCTAGAATATTTTATTGACTATCTGCAGCTGGGTATAATATTGTTCGATGTTTCTCATTTGGTTCGCTGCTTTTGATTCATATAACACTTTATGCATATTACAAATGTATCGATATTTTGTTAAATATTTATAATTGAGCACATTTGAGCGCATTTATTCACCATCTTTGCATTCGATTTATATTGCGGCTAATTTCACCCCCATATCGTACATTCGTGAATAATTTCAGATGTTTCTGCTGTTAGCTTGATAGCTTGATAATGTCTACTGAAAGCTGGCTGCATCATTTAAATAATTTTCGTATCGATCGTTGACTCTATTGTCTGCATGCTGTTAAGGTAATTATGGTAAATATTTTGAAACAATGAATGAAAATTGCGATATACATATATTTTTTTTTATGTTTGAGTACATATGTAACTAGGTAAAAAATTATTTAACTTTTACATGTAGTAATATATATATTTGTTTATCGAAAAGTATTAATTCTATTAAATTGATTAGAAGTGGTGATATTACAAGTAAAGTATGCTCATAACTACCAATGCTGAAAAAAGAAGTAGAGATGAATAAATCCGATAATAAACAGGCCATTTGACATACTGATAAGCAATTCGCATTAAATACATATTGACAATTATGTCTGTGCCTATTATGCCCACGCTATTTCTAGTTTTTTGAAGTACTTTTAGCCACTTCGAAACTAATAGATTTTATTGAAAATTTATGATAATAATATCAGAAATTCCTTCTAATTGCAAATATTAAATTGAAACATGCAATCTGTGGCTTGTATCTCTCACTTTTAGCTATATTTATTACCTTATTCTGAAAGAAACGTCAAACCCAATTGGGATTCTTTAAGTAAAAAATTGATAAGCCAGTAAAAAAGGTAGTACAGTCCATCGAAATATTATCACCATTTAAGAGCTTTTCTTTATTGAGAAATTTTGAAATTCTGTCTGTAAAAGTTACACTCAATAAATTTAAATGCCATAAAACATAGTATGTATGTATAGGGGCCTTTAATTTGTATGCATATATGTACATTGGTACATAAGGCTCATATGTCCTCAAAAACAGTATGCGGCCTGAAATTCCTTCGTGCATACATAGGATGCCCACTCATTATTCGGCTGCTGTCGTGGTTGTTGCATAGCCGCAAGTCAATTCAATTACTTTATTAACGTCCAAATGCGTGCTCGCATATAATCCATGAGTGAGTCATATCAGAGCGCTCTCGAGCAAGAGAATGATGACAGTCGGATTGAGAGTGAACTGCCCAACTCATCGCCTCCAGTGGGAGTATTTTGCATATTCATTATTATTACTCATACGCCATGTAGACCTAAAAACAGTCAATGTCAACGAAATATATTCTCTGATAGGTTCAGAGAATGTTCGAAGTGATCAGATATGTGCAAATATAAAAAATCAAAGAAATTTCTCAACTTTGTTATCGAAGCCGGAGGGCTATGTCATATAGTTCCTCCACAACTAAGGTGTTGAGAATAAAGATTTTCGGTCAATAATCTCTGATAAAATCATTTTATATTATGAAATTTGGTATTAAGCATTCACTTCCGTGAACAAATATTGTTAACGTAATCGGAGGACTGTATTAAATAAGCCCCATGCAACCGGTTTAGCCATAAATGAAGTTTTTGATAAAAAAAACTCATCAATCACCATCATCTTCTGCAGTCAGTTATGAGAACGAAAACGATTATTACCAATTTTTCAATGAGTGACATAATTTTTGTTTTGATTTTTAATCTTCGACTCTTACCAATAATTTTCTACAAAATTCTTGTTGAGTTTACGAACAGTTTTAAATAAAATAAGGTCGTCGTTCCAAATATATTTTTTTTTCATCTAGCCATCATACCCCATCACTAACCTTACAAACTTCATCTTTATAAAAATCAAACAGAAACAAATACAAACAGAGAGGAAAAACAAAATTTGTAAACAGTTTTTTGACAGTGTCAAAAATATGTAAACTGACATTGTGTCGTTTTTTTTGTTAAATATTATTAATTTTGTTAATTTTTTTTATTGATATTAACTGAAAAGATATTGTGAAATCATTTTGCATGTAAAAAATCTATTAAGTATGACAAAAGTCTATGATTTTTTCACGTAAAGCCAAAAAAATATTTTTTTTCGGTGTGTAAACTGTTTCTTCACATGCTGTATTCACAAATATTAAGAAAGTCAAGTTCAAAAATTGTTGGTCCCTGGTTGTCGCTTTAATCTGGTTACTCACATCTTTATTGTAATTCTTTTGCAACATTTTAATTAATTTGACTTTTTTTGTACTTTTCGTTAAAATCTTCTTGTTCTCTTATGCTTCACTTGACCTGGCAAACTGTCACTTTGCACTTAACAAACTCAAGTTGTTGTAAAACTTAAATGACTTGACTATATACCTAAATATGCCAATATTGCTAAAGTGTTGCGATTGTAACTTTTGCATTGATTTGTGATTATAACTTCATAAAATTACTAGGAGTGAGTGCAAAAATGTATGCATTAAATACTTTCTCTTAAGCTTTACTTAAGCACTTCTCTCAGCGCGTGTGCTCTAGTTATGAACTCAATATTTTATTAGCACATAAATTAAATTGAAAAAGTTTGGCGACGACGTTTTTGGGTTACTTTGTCTAACAAAGTGGCGCCAGTAAAAGAAGAAGAAGAGCGCTAATCTTGTTGGAAAGTTCAGAGCTTGTGAGCAAGTATGTGAACATATTTTTAATTTTTGCATCTGCGAAGTAGAAACTAAAGATTCTTAAATGAAACAGAAATTAACCAAACTAAATTAAATACTAAATTAAAATTCTAGTAACTATACTGTAAGTATATTTCCCTGCAAGCTCATTTCTTGAATAAATTTGTTAATAGCGCCAATATATGTATGTATGCTCAATGCATTACATCATTATCATCACATTAAATTTGCTGTTTCTGGTTTCGTGCCTAGGAAACTATTAATGTTTTGAATAATTCCAACTGTAAGTGAGGTAATGTTGAGTAAAAAATTTATTTTTACACAAAAAAAATGTTTGAAAAAAATAAAAAATTTGATTAACGAAAATCTAAACACTACCATTACCATACCACAACTCAGATCCCAAGTCCATTTCCCACCTTCCTTGTTAATTCTAAGCAGCTAATTACATTAAGAATATGGAAGGCACCCCATTGAATTTAACAAAAACTTTTAATTTTAATTGATATTATAACTGCTTGAGTTAATGTAGCCGAGTCCACAAACTAATACAAGGTATTTTCTGTGTTATTTTGAATTTTAATTTTTTTCAAATTAATTAAAAATAGAAAAACCTTAAAAAAAGCATGAGAAATTATAATCAAATAATTTTGGTGAATATTTTATCAGCACCGTAAGTGCTCTAGATTTATGTTTGATAACATAATTTTAAATATAACTTCCTTATATGTCTGTCGCATAAACAGTCACCAAAAGTGATTTCCTAAATACAGTAAATTTCTTTGTTATAAACCAGCTGAAGTCTTGTAACAACCTGTGAAACTTGTCATATTCTTTCCGAAAATATGTAAATATGTATGCATGCCAGCGTGTGCTGACAAGGACATGTCGAAAAAAGGTCCAACTATCGAACTTGAAAACAAAGTAAAATTTGTTTAAGTTTATCGACCCTGTGACTACTCTTCTCTTTCCTCTTACCTTATATCGTACTCATATCATGCCCTTACTGCAGTTTGACATTTGGTTTACAAAGTTTTGTTGCCCCCTAGTTTGACGAAATTTTCTGTGGTTTTGATCAGAAAATTATATTTTATATAGGGTTATGCATTTTGCGTTTTCGAAAATAATAGTAATTAAAATGCATTTGAAATAATTTTTTCAAGTAATTCCTTTTTCTATTAAAAAATTTGAGCCTTGCCATTATGTATGAAACACTAAATAATCCTTATGTTCGCCTCGCAAATTTTTGCAAGCTTCGATCCGTTGGAGGTAATTTTTGACCATTTTTTGGCACACATTGAGCAGGATCTCAGCCATAACTTGGCGCATGTTGGCTTTGAAGTGCTCAAGTAGTAAAGATTTATCGCGCGATCACGGGTTACAATTGACGATCGATTACGCGACGAGAGAAATGTTTACAATAAAGCCACAAATATAAACAAAAGCAATTGTGTGGCATATGGTGCCATATTGTTGAAACCATATATTGTTCAAAACGTGATCTTCCAAAAAAAGTCGATTGTTTTACAATTATAACGATCTGAATTGACAGTGACAGTTTCGACATTATCGTTATCGATGAAGTACGGTCCAATCACACCTCCGAAACAAACAGCGCACCAGACAGTAAGTGCTTATGAGTGTAAGGGACTGTCTTCAATTAAGCGATAATTTGCTTTTTTACCTTTCCCCTGCATGAGAAATGTGCCTCCTCGAACACTCATTTATTTATGGCGTTGTTGTGGAAAGTCCCAGCTCTTGATAACATGGGGTGTTCGGATACAGCAGAGAGAGCAGCAATATTTGATACAACTTTGCCGTAAAGTTTAAAATTTTTCAGAACGTTTTGATGTACGAGGGCTATTTAAAATGAAATTAAATCACGAAAATCTTCGCGTGTTTATTTTATAAAACTTTCGAACAGTTTGGAACTCAGAGACAGTGCTTCGCTGATTTTAGTAAAAAATTTGGCCGTGAAGCTCCATCGAAAATCAGTGCTCATCGATGATGTAGTAATTTCAATCGAGGTCGTGATCACTGAAAATCAGTTGTTGGTCCGGAAACTATTGATGCTGTGCACAAACTGATAATGCAAGAACGTCGTGTAACCTGTTGTGAGATTGAAACCTTTATAGACATTAGTGAGACTAGCACTTCAAAAACGGCTTGTGTCAATTAGTCGATAGAAATATTAAAAATCGGTGATTATTCGTAGATTTATGTGTTTGAGCCCGAAAGTAAACAGCAGTCAACTGTATGGGTGTTTAACGATGAGCCGAAACCAACAAAAGTTGTTCGCGCACGAAGTACTTTCAAGCAAATGGTTGACTGTTTTTCTGGGAAAACTAGACGTGTCGCAACCACACTACTAGGACAACACATAGCATTTATTTGACATTTGCCTTTCAAGAAATCAGAGAAAACCAACCGACGAAGATGGATCAACTTTCACAACAACCGTTGAGAATGTAAATTTTGAAGATACCTAAAGCAGAGGGGAAAAATTAGCTCAAACGCATACCAAATTGTATTGTTTTCTCTGATTAATTTTTGTTTTTGCTTTTTAATTGCGAAATATAAATAGCAACTCTAGTATTTAACTGCAGGTGTTATCATAATTTTTGTTTGCTTTTTCTCTGCATTTATCACACTTACTTGTTAACTAGTGAAATCTCGGAATTCTATTTACTTTGGTAAATCGATTTTTTTTACTATGCTTGAATTGTCTCGTGTTGTGGTTTTATTGCTATCTTTTGACTTACTATCACCACTTCAGGTGTTTCTTTCTTCGTTACTATACTCCTCGGCCTAACTTTAGTTACAGTGATTTTTTGACTGTATTTATTTATATTTCTGACATGAGTTTAGTTAACTTGAGAAAATGTTTGCAAATCATTTTTATGTTACATCAAATAAATGCTTACCTATCTGGAAAGAGTGACGGCATGTTTAAATTACTTTTCACAATATTTAAATAGAACTTTGAGATTGCTTTAAATCGTTTTTATTTCAGTTAACTTAAAATCAATAAACGAGCTTGAGATATTTATCACTATTTTGTTGGCCTTTGCAAGGCCTGAGGCTTTTATCATGTTTTTACGTGTTAGTTTTATTTTGCAGTAGCGTTTGACTATGAGCTTTTTCTTGACCAAAACCAAGAACGTGTTAATGATTCCGAGAAAAGTTTGGTCATATATTGGGCCTAGTAGAAAGTAATTCATTATTTTTGCAATAGGTATATGGATTTAGTGATGTGTATCTCACGTTCTATAAGTGCGGTTGGATTGCGCTAGATGACGTTAGAAAGGTGATATTTTGCACTAGAAAAGACGATAAGAGAAGTCTTAAACACTTAACTTAGTAGTGTTTGAGCACATGTCGTAGGTACAACAGTCAATCATATTCAATTTTGGTCTCGTCGATTTCGTTCCGGTAATTTTGATGTAACAGACGTTCATCGTTGAAGAAGACCAATTTCGATTTACAAGGAGCTAAACATTGAACCAAAAATAGTTAACCAGAAAAAACCACATGAACTTAATTTCCATCTGCGAATCTCTACTGATCGTAACAAAGTCGACCCATTTTCGAAGCGGGTGATAAATGACGATAAGTAGGGGATCACTTACAGTAATGTCAAATGGTCAAATGTCCGCCACAAAAGGTCTCCAAGTCAGGATAAAAGGCCAGGAAGGTTTGGATTTGTGTTTGGGGGCATTGGCAAAGAATCATCCACTATAAGCTACTCCCTTACGGCCAAACCCATAATTTATCTGTCTGAAGGAAGTAATTGCTCAGAAGCGCCCAGCATTGTGACTCCAGAAGTTTCGAGAGCTTGGCTGGGTGGTTTTTATGCATCCAGATCTCGCACCAATTGATTACCTTCTATTTATGTCTCTGGCGAATGATTTAGCTGGTGAAAAATTGAGCTTAAGACATGCTTGCGAAAATCGATTGTGCCGATTTATTGCCTACTTTTCTTATAGAGTTGCTATGAAAAGAGCAAAATGACATTATAGGATGATTTTTAATAAGAAGACGTGAGCAAAATTTGATGATTGTGCTATCTTGACTTAAAATCGTTAATTTAGAAAGTAATCTTATAATTAATTTTATTATTTTCACTGCTCCTTAGCTCGTTTCCTTAAAACTTGTTTTCACAACACAACAACTCGTTGTCTGTGTGTGTGGTAACTTTACTTTTTCCTTCGGATAAGCTTCATTTACTAAATAAACAGAGTATCATCTTGCAAAATGAATTTAAGTGTGAAATATAAGCCCAACTCAAAAGTTGGGTGGATACTTGATATGCTGGCGTAAATGTATTACACTCAACGTGCAATGGAAATCAATCCACCTGTGGCCACACTCGTATAGAATTCGGCTGGATTGCTTAAATGTGTTTACAAATGTACACAATGTACCTGTAGTGAAGTAAGAATTGTTGTATTTTTTTTAAGTTTTATTAAAATTGACAGAAAATTGTTGCAAAATAAGCATTGGTATTAATTGATACGCGGGGATATGGCATTATTTTCCTGGGAAGTGATAATATTTATATAAACTCGAAAAATACCTACATTTTTATTATTAAATATGTAGCGTTTATGATGCATACAAAAATAAAGCACAAAAAAGAATCCACGATAATGTAGAGTTGCATTCTGATCGTATTATGTGAAGATTATTTTGGGGATGCCACAAATATATATATTTTTTTCACATTAAATTTTAACAACAATAATGTGTAACTTTTTAAGGAAGAAAAATGAAGAGGATGAGTTTTTTTGAAAGTAGTTAGGAAAAAAAATATCACAAAGTAATTAAGTTGAAGCTATGATGAGTTACAAAGAAGATCAACTGCATCGGTAGCGGTTCGCGACAATAATGTAGTATTACGATTATTATTATTTAAATCTTAGGAATGTCGTAGTTAATAATAAAAAACTGCTAATAAAATTTTCAAATACTTTTCTTATTGAGTTGTTAAGTGGGAAAAAGATAATTATGTACAACTTTATTTAAGTCTTTCCCACAGTAGCTAAATGTTGTCCCGAAAAAAAAGAATATCTACGAAAGAGGAAGATGGTCCATGATAACTTGAAAATTCATTTAGTTGAAAAAAAAATTATTGAAGTGTTGTATTATTTAATATTAAAACGAGACAATTCAGAACTCTGAAGGACTCCTTTCGTTAATGTTTTTTTTATTATAAAACTTATGCAATTTACAAGGCAATTGAGACGCTACATGGCTCACTCTTCGGCAGTCAGCCAATCTGTTGATAATAAAATTAATTGCAACAAGAGATTTTGGTATAGCTGAACGATTAGTACTGCGTACCAATATTCAAAATCCAGCGTTTGAGTACTGTTCTGACCAGACATCCAAAATTATAGAAAATTATTTTTTCTAATTGCTGTCGCCCCTCAGCAGGGAATGTCAAGCCCTTTGAGTGCATTACTGCCAATAAAATCAAAAACTCCTCATGAAAATCCAACAGCGATTCGGAGGTGGCTTAGAGTAAATTGTACGTAATTCCATTTTCCAGATGCTCACCACAAGGACCAGTTAAGCAGAAAATCGCTTCATCGGTTAAAAATTGCCAGTTATATAAATATGATTTTTTTTATTTCATGTGTATGTAGACATTTTTTAATCCATACTATTATTTTTCTATAAAATTGTCTTTTTTTATGGTTTTCAATAAGGTAAAAGTTTTCTTAAAGGTGGTCTTTTAGTGTTACAGACTTAATCTGAAAGAACATTTACAGATCATATAAATTTATTACCACATAATGGTTCGGTTAGCACGACGCATCGCAGAGTCGGTAGTTCGAGCAACTTTGGATCGGTTTCGCATCACGTTTACTCTGATAGATAATATCCACCCTCAGAGACGCCGTATAGTGTGCATCGATACCGCTATTGCTACTATGGAGTAGACTATTGAAGAATACCAGAATGACTTCATCTGCCATCACGCGCAAAAAGTGAAGCAAAGCTCATCCACTTTATCGGTTATTTGATGGAAGAGTCTTGGTTTGCAAATGAATGGGCTCAAAACTAGATGGTCACTGTCCCGATTTTCAAAAGAAACATTTTTTAAGCTATGTTGGTCACTTTTGGTTAAAAGACTACAATAATAAACAGAATTCTCGCATTTGTAGTGACGATAATGCATTCATCCACGCCATAGTTGAGGCGTTGTTACATCCTCCAAAAGGCACTGTTTGGTATGCTCTTTGGCCAGAGGAGACCATTGGTCTATATTTCCTCAAAAATTAAACCCGTCATAATGTTACTGTCAATGGGAAATGCGGACGAACTTTGGTTTCAAAAAGACGGTGCTACATTTCTTACAACCATTGAAACAATAATTTTATTGAAGGAAACTTAGGATGGGTGCATTATCTCGCGAAGGGGTCTATGGCGTGGTCTTCATGATCGTGTAACTGTTGGACTAATTTTTGTGGGATTATGTGAAGTGGGTTGTCTACGCAGACAAGTACGGGAGGATGGATACCTTTGAAAATTATATTCGGCTGAGATAAGGCTCTAATTTCTGTAAAAATTGGTCGGCATCTCAGTTCAGTTGCCGGAAATTATTCTTAAAACATAATGGAAACTCTTAGCTTTGTAATAGAGCTGAATTCTTGGCCATAACATTAAATTATACTCGTATGGTTTTTAGTTTTAATCAAAAGCTCATGTCTAAAAAAACACTCCTTGCAATCGGTTCGCTTCCTTTTTCTGTATTTTTCAACCTCAATTTACTTTTCGTTTCTTCCTCTATGTTTTCTGCTTTTATGTTTGAGGGTATTCTGTTTCCTCGGGTTAAATTACTTATGTTGTCACATTGCGACTGCTCTGCCTCTATTGTTGCTGCTGCTGCTCTTACTCTGCCGCTGCTAAAGCTGTTGCTGTCGCTGTTACCAGTGTACATGTCACTTGTTAAGGTGAAAATGTCAACATGATGTTGAACAGAAGAAAATAACAATAATAAATTGCACGCATAACAACAACATGCATCGATGGCATTTGCTGCTTGGCTGATACATTGCAAGGATACAAATATACATGTTGAATCCTTTTTAAAATTCTTTCTATTGTTTTTCGATTTTACTTACTAACATTGTTTAATACTGAAAAGATGAACAACTGCAAGTGTTACCATACGGTTTACCATATATTGTTGTTGTTATTCTATTACTACAATGTGGCATCGATATTTCGCTACTACTGAAATACAACGGACATTAAAATGCATAAGCCAGTGCAACAAATGTAGGGCAATGTATGTGTATTTGTATTTGAATGTGAATATATTATTTTTTGTTTTTGTTAAATATTCTTTGTGGTATTCTTTCTGCTTTATTTTTTGATTACTTAACATTTATTGATTTTCATCGATTTACATTTATAAGTCACCGTTAGGGGGTCGTTGGGAAGGCGAAAGCCTCCAAATCCATCGATCCTGACGGAATGAGCATGCTGATACTAAAGCATCTTGATCCAGTGGGAACAGACTTTCTCATCCAGGTCCACAATTTGTCTCTGACCACCCTAAAAATACCCGTTATGTGAAAAATGGGTAGGACTGTCTCGCTACTAAAATCAGGGAAACCAGTCGATAACTCTCCTCTCTCCAGAAGCGAAGATTCTTGAGGCTTTGCTATTCCCGATCTTTTACACAGCTTCTGAGTCTAGTAGCACATCTTCATGAATTTTCACACGCTAAACTATTCAGTGCTACCTGAGTGGTCATCAATTATCGGTAGAATTTGGAGGTCAAACATCGAAACTCCGGAAGATTAAACAAGAGTCTGCGCAGGGTAGTGTCCTCTCCCCTTCTCTGTTTCTCTGTTATATCAGGAAAATCCTTCCTCCATCGGAAGGGGATTCACTGATCTCATATGCCGATGATTGCTCGATATTGGCGTCTGGGCAAGATATTGATGATCCATGCTCGAAAGTGATCGGCTATCTCGACAACCTCTCCCACTTTTTCGCTGCAAGACAATTTTGACTACAACTGACAGGAAACTTTCTGATTTCCCCAGAGCACCAGCGAAGCATCCATGCTACGATCTAAGCAGTATAATATTTTGCTGTGCAAGGAATTCCTGCGGGGATATTACCGTTGAAAGCACCCTAACATATACTTATTAGAAGCCCATCCACCACCCAGGCTCGTCAGAACGTTAGTATTTGACTTTAAGGACTACATTTACCACTACCTAAAATAACTGCTGGATAAGATGGCTTGCCGACAGAGACTAAACGCCATTCACCAAGAGTTCGTCAATACCTTCTTGAACTCCTTCGAGTAAATTCCAGCTTTTACGTACTCAAACCACCACCCTTTGCAGACGAAGAGCTCAATTACAATTTACATTTGTATTTTCTACCTATCCAGGCTAGACCCAGTCATATCCAACGAATGTCCTGAATAAGCCACTAGCTGTGGTCCGAACCCGTCGAGGATTTAGACTGATCTAGCCTGCTCATAAGCCTGCTACAACAACAACAACAAGGTCTCTCTTGACGTATAAAAACGTCGAGCATTCACTATAAGATTTTTAATAGGAAATATATGAGCCGTTTTGGCCGAAGTCTTCTGATTCATATTAATTATTTTTCCTGCCCTTCGGTATGAAAATTACTTTCACTTTCGTCCATAAATGGGGTATATGTCCATAGAGATTGGCTAAGTACGAGTAAATACTACATTATAAGGCGGCACGATGTACACGTATACGGCGTACGGCGAGAAAGATACCATCTGCAGACTTATAGGGTTAGAATGAGTTTAGTGCCCATTATATACTATTGTGGGTATGATATTCCTTATATCAGATTCAGTGTTTATTATAGGCTTTTCTGAGGCGCGGAGAGAAGCGTTTATCATACATTAATATACATAAAAAGTACGTAGTTCGTGAGTACTGATTGAGTATAGATGGAAGAAAATGGAAAAAATGCAAACAGATGCATACTTTCTGATACAAAAATGTACTGAACAGTGTGCACTAGAACATTTAATTATTTCTTCAAATTAATTATTAATTTAATTTTTATTCAACTCTGCAATTTCTTTTCAGTGCGTGGCGGTAAAACGCGCCTCACCACGAGTGCCTTTATGGTCAGTTGTAAAATTAAAGCGTGAAGACATATTTTCGTACATACATATTTAGTAAGTAAAAGTAAAAATGTACTTAAGTAAATGAAATTTTGAACCATAAAGGCTACTTTTTTGTATCCTATTTCTTTTCTTTTAAACACCTCTTAATGTACGCAAACACTTAAAAGTATTAATTAATTAATATGAAACGTTCTAGGTATACATACATATTTTCATGCATGATAATCGCAACTGTGTCATCACCAACGTAATCGGCTTGTGTTTTTAGGTTGTTACAATTTAATTCGGACACTTGTGTGAATGATAAATAACAATTTCTTTACTTGCTTTCGTCTAGCGATGAGCGTACAAATGTTGCTCATACGCCAAGGTGAAATAAAAATTTGGAATATTTTATGAAATAAACAAACATGAGTTAAAGTAAAATTGTTCTTCAATATGTTGTTAGTCTAACTTGAATATTTTACACGTAACTTTGCGTCTCTTAGGGATTTTTAACTGAGGTCTTTTAATGGTGGTTAAAAATAATTTGAAACATCCTTTTTTATCCAAAATATTGTACACAAAGCAGAATGAGCTAATTGAGTAGATAAATATACTGTGCTTGGCATATGGAAAGAAGATCTCTATATTAGGAGATACCGCAATGCTCAAACAAAATTCTCTCCCATAGGAACGAAAAGAAAAGCTTTCTATTTTATCCACCAGGGATCATATCTGTAATATTAACTCATCTTAGATTTGTTAAATTTTATAACTTTCATATTTCTGCTTTACTTAAATCAAGCATTGCATCATTAACCTGAAGGCGGAAGTCTCACGTAATTTTCAATTGTCGTATTTCAAATATTTTCGTAATTTTCTACGTTGCCTTTATAACGTGAAATAAATGCATAACTTTTTCGTTTTCTTCACAGCTTCTCAAAGCCAAAATTACATTCACCAAGAATCAATAATATATTATCTGTATATACATATATCA
This sequence comes from Ceratitis rosa, assembly GCA_037013455.1. Taxonomy (NCBI): domain Eukaryota; kingdom Metazoa; phylum Arthropoda; class Insecta; order Diptera; family Tephritidae; genus Ceratitis; species Ceratitis rosa. Next base: position 15,260,040 of record JAWMAG010000004.1, read on the forward strand.
CTTACGCACGTACAAATACATACCTAAATTTAATCGTAATCAATCATTTCCGTGGAATTATCCATTGGAAACTCAAATATCAATAAAATAATAAGACATAAGTATGTAGGTATGTCTAACCTGAAGATTTTATAAATTCAATTTATCTATCTATTTCTATTCCTTTCATTTTGATTATATGGGTTACGTTCCTTTCCTTTCGGCTTATTTTGTTTTTCATTCATGCCATATAATTTTTTTTTTTTAACTAATGTAAAATGTGTGGATGAAGGATGGGGCCATGTGTAGAAGTTCACGCAAATGAGGAAGGGTTTTGATTGCCATACACCTGGGAAGCAGTTAACGACTACCGGTCTTAGAATTCTCTGGGGGTGAGCAGAAGTGAAAGCGTGAACTTACATCATCTGTACAAATCACTTGGGAACCACTACATGAAAAAAATACTCAGCTTCGGCTGAGAGATCGTGCTTTTGAAGGCGACCCCCGTTCACGATTTAAGGGCATGAACCTGTAATGACCCGTCCCTTAACTGAGAAGTTGCCGCTGTCCAGTTGACTGATGTCCTCGTTAAATTAAAAACTGATATCACCACCATCCAAGAAGTGCGATGTAGAGGAAAAGAACGGAAATGAGTAGGACTTTGTGACATTTACTATAGACGTCACATAAAGAAGGGCAAATTTGCTGTCAGATTTGTAGTGAGAGAGAGACTCTGTCTCAAAGTACTTGCCTTCGCTCACTGATCTGATCTCATGCTCCAGAGGAATGGAAGGACGATGTGTCCAAATATGCCTTCTATAAGCGCTACTCTGCCTTTGCCTGGATTCAACCAAACAGTGTTCGAATTTCCAACTCGGCCATCACGTCATTGTTTACAGTCATAACTTTGAGGTTGTAAAAAATGTCTTCTATCTAAAGACCAGCATTAGCACCACCATCCATATAAGCCCTGAGATCCAGCGCAGATCTTTCTTCTTAACATCTTTGAACTTAATGGGAAATTGAAAAGGAAAGTCCTATCTTGACGAACGAAAACCAAAGTTAACAAGTCCCTCATCATTCCCGACCTGCTATGTTGGTTACAATCGCGTAAGTGGTGCCAACGCCAATAAAGAAGAAGAAGAAGAAGAAATTTTTTTCCGACTCATGGAGGTACGTTTTTTGAAATAGATCGATCTCTTATCCACTTCATGGATATTTTTAACCATTTAACACTGGAAGGTCATGCTTTGTTGTTTTGACGACTATCATATAAAAAAATACCGTCGTCGTTTCGACGTCCTTCCAGGGTTACGCTACCAATAAATTTCTCATTTCTTCCTGCTGTTAAAAGCCCTGCCATCTCTAGCAATGTGTTCACTGAGTGAAAGTTTTTGCTTATATGTAGGAAGATTTCTAAAATGCCGGTACAAAAACAATAACTGTACGAGTAATTCTTCAATTCAGTTAGAGCACTCATCCCAAAGAGAGGGAGTCAGGTTCTGATATTTCCAGAGTGGCTTCGAATTCAAGTCGCATGGGGCCAAATCCGTTGAATACGGTGGTTGATCGATAGTATTGAACGAGTTTTTGGTCTTGAAATCATTCACAACTACAACTCGGTGCGATGGCGTATTATCATCATGAAAGTTTCCAGAAATTGTTGGCTCACAATTCCAGCCGTTTACCACCGTTGTTTCGCGCAAACGCCTCAACGCTCAAATAATACTCTTTATTGACCATCTGTCCCGTTGGAACGAATTCATGATGAATCAAACCGCGAATATTAAAGAAAGATATCCAGTCTTATGTATTAAATTAGAAACTAAAACTATATTAGGTAAAGTAAAAAGTTCGTTCTGTTTTTTTTATGCAAACGGTTCCTAACGGTTTTCTGGTTTATCTTTAGTTCCTCAGCAATTAAATAAGTGCTCACGTGACTTTCTGTTTCCACTATTTCCATGATTTTATCGCAATTTTCGACGACAGACCTCCCGACGCGTGGTGAATCTTTGACATCGAAATTACCGGAACGGAACCTAGCAAACCACTGTTGTGCTACACGTTCATTTACAGTATCGGACCTGTAAACTAAATTATTTTTTTTCAGCCGCTTTGGCTGCCTTTTCGCCTTGATAGAAGAAAAATTGTAAAATATAGCGAATTTTCTCTTTGCTGGTGTCCATCTTTGACGAGTGCTCACAACGTACTGAGTCAATCAATCGAAAAACTGTTAAAGACAAACTTTTAGCGCGAATAAACACGTTTTCTGCGCCGTATAGTATGACATGATGTGACACGTAACACTAGTAATACGGACAATAACGCCATAAACCGCACGAAATGTTTACTTTACCTAATATAAACGAATATATTACGTTGTTTACAAACTGGGGCGCCTGCGCTACACATCAGCATAATTTAGCTCACTTGTTACTGATTCCGAAGTTTTGCCACGCCACATTACTCGAACACAGTGTGTTTATTTCAACTTCAATTAAAGTTTGATTTACATTTACTCAAATGAAACTAACGCCGAATTTGGGAAGAATTCCACAAAAAAAGCTTTTGCACCAATCCAACCACCTGTCAATTTCTGAATGAGAATTCTTGCAACTGCATCATGTACTATGTGTGTACACATTTGTATTTGTATGCTTGGTTAAAATGCAGTGCCGCAATTTTTTGCTAAGTCAACCAGTAACCAGTCAGTAAGACAAGCGGAACTGACAGCTATGCCTCTAGAAAAACAAACATATGCAAATTTTTCGGATAGTGCATATCAGGCGCTGCCTTTGTGGTTGGAAACTTCGGTAAGTTTGTCTGAGTTCGTTAAAATATTTCCTTGCTTTTTCGCACTTTTTTTAAATAGTAATTAACAGACATATGGCTTCTGCAAGCATATCAACAGAAAGGTGTGGCTATAAGAATCTGAGCTATTTGGCGCCAGTTGGTAATATCAATTGAGACCACATCATCCTTCCATCAGAGTGGAAGATTTACTCTTCCTCTGCTTCCACCGGTAGGTACTGCACCAAATACTTTCTATGGTATGTCAGCGTAGCTACTGTCTCTTCATTCGCTGAATTACATATGTTAATATCATGGTATAGCTCGTACAGTGCGCAAATGCATAAGAACCATAAATCGTTCGGCAAACTATCTCGTGAAGACTCCCAGTGCCGACTCTTTAGATGTCGACATCGTCCAAGCTTCTGCACCATATAGTAGGGCGGGAATGTTGACTGACTGTTGTAGTGTTTGGTTTTAGTTCGTCGATACAGGACTTTACTTTGCAATTGCCAACTCAGTACAAAGCAGCACCCGTTGGAAAGAATGATTCTGCGTTGATGTTGGTCCCTAGATATAGGATATTATCTAGGACTTCGAATTCATGACTATCAATAGTGACGTTGGAGCCAAGCCGTAAGAGTGTTGACTGTTTGTTTGGGGACAGGAAATATTTCGTCTTGTCCTCGTTCAGTACCAGTCTCATTTGCATAACTTATTTAATTTGGAGAATACAGAGTTAACGGCGGGGTTGTTAAGGCCTATGATATCAATAGCATTGGCATACATTCTGATAAAAGTTTGTACGTTGTCTACATAGCTATGCTATTCTTTTTATTTTCACCAGCACCAAATACAAAAAATCACACGATCGAAATTCTAAGTGAGGTCCTTCCAAATTCTAACTACGCTTCCCGTGTTGTCCAGGATCGGCGTTCATGGCGTTAAAAATTTATTTGCAGAATTCAGACTTAGCGGCATAGAGGCTTACCCTTACTGTGCTGCCTAAAGGAAGCTTTAAATTCGAGGAAGAGATGGTGTGTTGATATTCTTTTCTAAAGGGTCTTTTCCAAGATTTGGCGCCAGATGAATATCTGATCAATGGTTGACATCCCAAGGTCTAACTGATAAAGTCCAATCAGCATGGTCGATGGCATCTATTATTTCTTATTTCTATGATATGTGCGTCTATGTGTGATGCTCAGTCTCTTCCTCGTGTGTTACCAGTAGATTTTCTTAATTGAATTTTTGACATCCATTGCCGCGGCTGGAAGGTTTACTGATCGAACGCCTCTTGGATGAGAAAAATAGTGTCTTTTTCGGCAGCAAACAGGGTAAATGGGTAGTTTGATGGCAGTTTGGGGATATAGAGTTCTTACAGTGTTAACCTTTAGTTTTTATTACATCTAAGCTTAGGATCATTGTATATATTCATGAAGAGCACTTGCACATATCACAGTGTTACTTCTTGTGTGAGCTTGTGTGATTGTACTTACAGTTAAGAACAACTAGTAAGTAAGTTTGACTCTTTGCTGGCAAAATCAGTTAAACACTTTTCGATATGAAGAAAATTGTCTACCCCATGCATGGCGGTGTATATTTATTTATCTACAGGTCTACATACGAAGGGATTAATAAAGTTCAGTCAGTTGGTGACTTTCAATTTGTTTTTGTTAACTCTAAAAATACCAAATCCTTTGCAATTACTTCACTAGTCTTCCCTTCAAATTTTAGAACGAGCGGCTAAAATGGAGGCGAGAAATCGCAAGATAGCTGAGGATAGGTCAGACGAAATTCCACCTCCAACGCAAACAGAAATTCGCCATGTGATTCTCTTTGGGTTTTGGCGTAATTTACAGCCAATACAAATATTCAGTGATTGCCAAATTGCATTTGGAATGGTAGCGTCTTTAGAACCTATTTCCGAGATTCCAGACAGGATATTTTTCCATAGAGGACAAGTGAAGTGGAATTGAATTCCAACAAATGATAACGCGCTATCCCATACTGCTGATACAACGAGTAATTTGATTGCGATCTCAAGGATGGAAGAAATACGTCCAACACCATATTCTCCTGATATAGCACTTTGTGATTTCTGCTTATTTCCAATAATAAAAAAAATTGAAAGGAAAGATCTTTAATAGCAACGAGGAGATAATTAATGCAGCTAATGCTGAACTTGATAAGCTTAAAAAGCGAGATTTTGATGACTGTTTTCCAAAGTGGATCTAAATCTGGAGTAAATATAAAAATAATTTGTATTTTTTTTACTGGTCAACCGAACTTTTGTTAATCCTCTAGCCTTATATATGAGTTACCTGCACTCGTGAAACCCAGTTTTCTGATGAATGTGTTCAATTACCAGTTAACTTAGTAATTTTGTAACAAAGCACAAATCCACTTCCATATATGCCGTGCATGCTTGCTGTTATCCTTTTGTTCCAGAAAAGTGTTAAAAAGTCAAGCATATCCTGAAATGTTGTGCAAACATGATCAGAGGCATTAGCACTCAAGTCTTTTCACATTTTGTATTCATTGTTCATTGGTTAATAGTGGAGTGCAGCATCAGTTTCGCTCATATCCTTAGGCACTTTTAGAATGTTGGGCTTTGTAGTTTCGAAAATAAATGCACGAGTGTTGTAAGATTAAGCGCTTGGTATGGTCGGATGTGATACAACAAAAACAAAAGTATTGTTCGAAACAAGGAGTAAATTTATTTCACTTTACTAAAATTCAATAAAATTTAAAGACGTCCAATAGATTCTTTCACTATAGAAACTTCTTCAACGATTGCACTACAGAATGATTAAGGTCAAGTTCCTCACAAAAACTTGTTTTTCTTCAAACAAATTTTTTTTATTTGAAAAAGAACATTTATATATCAAATTTTTTGTTGATAAGTAAAAATATTCATTGCTGAAACACGTCCTTTTTGTTGGTGAATGACACGAGGACTGTAAAACGAATAATCTGAAAACAAAAATCAAAATGGTTTCTTATTCTGAATCACATTGGCTATGCCCGGAACTATAATGAAACATTTTCGCCAAAAAAAGAAACACAAATAGCGGACTTTTTAATTTTTTTACTCTTTTTTTATATTTTAATTGTGTATACCGACAATAGGGAGACATTTTAGGAGTAAAATGCCATTTAGTTCATGTTGATAAGTTCAATAGGTTTTAAGATAACGGCTTTAATTTCTTGTTTGGGTACGAGAAACAATTTGAACTGAGAAATTAGGGGACAGATCACTTTCTAAGTAAACTGTTCTGTTTTTCGTTGACATGGTATTAATACTCACTGACTTTGAATTAATTATTCATCTTATCACAAAGATGCAGGAATTTGCATTGTCAGTTCTGTAAGGTTAGGTTGCAGTGGCTACCAAACTGTCAAAACTTACACCATCAGGTTTCATCCTCCGTCCATTTTGATTCTCTAATAAACGTCATTAGACCCATGACTTTGACGTCAGCTATCTTCGATAGACCATCCAGAAACCTCGCCCTGCTCAAAGCAGGACAGTTGCATGGGAGATGGGTGATCGTCTCTTCCTTTTCATTCTCCTTGTAGCTTCTGCAGCATCTTCTATAGGGAGCTCATGGTCTTTCTGCGTGGCGACCTATCAGACAGTGACCTGTCAGAACTCCTATAACTTTAAACATGTCGCCTCTCTCTCTCTCTCTCTGTAAACCTTTCCTTATTTTGTTTTACAATATGGGTAGAGCAATATCATAAGACCAGCGAGGTCAGAAAGTCAAGGGATTCTTCCTCTCCTCTATTGGTGTAGGTACCGCTTACACGATTATAGCCGAATCAACCATAGTGCACCTTTCGTTCCTTATTTTCGCTGGGTGGGGCCACTTGAATACCAAATTAAAGCAGGTCGCTCTCGACGGGATCATTTCAATAGAGTGGAGGTCTTCTTCTTGCAGGTACTGAATCGAATACTCTCAAAGCTGGAGTGCTTTCATCCATTCGGATGACATGACCTAGCCGCTGTCTGTTCATTCACTGGACTACGTCAATGTCTGATGGTAGTATGGTTTCAAACAAGTATCTCTGAATATTCTGCTACCGATTTCAAGTAGCGCCTAATTTGAATTATTTTTTATTAAAATATTCATTTTACAGTAGAATGATTTACGTGTATGTTGCGTCCAACTCGTGGTCTCATTGGGTTTAGCCAATCAAAATATGTTTTTTTTGTTAGTGTATCGAGGTCTGCACACTATAAATATGATTTTATTTGTTGTGGATATTTGAAATATGAGAAAATTTGAAAAACTAATGGATCAGTGGCTGCATAACCAATTAACTTATTTAATTGTAACACAAACAACACTGGTTGAATTGTGCAACAATTATTTTTGTAGGGTGGCTAAAATTATACTGAAATCTGTATCAATTTCAACATACATAATCGTATTTTATTTGATGTCTATTGAAAGTTCCTTTACATTGCCAAGGCTAGCTTGAATTGACTGCCTCCTCGGTCCTCACATAGACGACACACTACATACGACCAAGCTGCCCTGCTGCACTCACAATTGTGTCTCTAGTATGATGTTTAGGGGAACAGTAAGCTTTTTCACTGACCCTTTTTTATTCAAATTAAGAAACGAACGTTTTCGTTATAATTAATAAGCTTTATTCAATGATTTCAAAAATGTGTTTATTTTACAATATGCACAAGCAAAATATAAAATAGCAACTGTATGCTGCACCAACCAAAAATCGAATGACAGAATTCGCTAAGCTGTACAATCAAAGAAGCTTGCAAATTTCGTCTATACAATGTGTTGAATCCCTTACGGTATAGGGATCACCTGATTTGTATTCTTTATATTTATATTATTTCCGTTAGGCTTATTTTGCTATATACGTCTTTATGTACATATGTATACATAAATATGACCTACATATTTCTGTTTCGCCCAATTCCCTTTCTTAACTTTGTTTTTATGCTTAATGCCTAATCATATTTGCGGGATTGCAGAATTTAAGCAAGCAAATATTTGCATGTTATTGCATATACCTTACCATATATGAACATTAGTATGTATGTATGTATGTATGTATAAACAAGTGTAGATACAAGCAGCATAAAGAACAACTATGCAATTATGATAACAGGAATGGTATTTAACAAGGTATAAGCTTGTACTATTAGTAGTCATTAGTACTAGTCGTAGTAGTAGTTGCAAATTATATTACTTAATGCATAATATATACATAATAACTAAACATACTCCGGCCGTTGAAAGACTTAGGTTTTCAAGAGATTGTCCTCAATAGGAAGCAGACACAGTTTTGCCACAGCACGTTTGTAAATACCCTTGGCGGTCTTTAAAACAGCAACTCGAACCACATTGTCCTTTCCAAGAATAGTTTCGATGACTCTGGCCAGCGGCCATTTAAGCGGAGGGTTGTTTTCGTCTTTAATTAAAACGACATCTCCTACCTTTAGATTGGATGGGGTTGATTGCCACCTTCGGCGTTGTTGAAGAAGAGTCAGATATTCGGCATGCCATTTTTTCCAAAATTGCTGTTGCATGTAGCATACGCGTTGCCATCGGCTAAGTCGATCTATTTTTAATGCTGTAACGTCCGGCTCCACCACTGATGTGAAAGATGCGCCGATAAGAAAATGTGCCGGTGTAAGCACTTCTAGGTCATCAGGATTTTCTGAAATAGGACACAATGGCCGTGAATTTACAATAGCAGAAATTTGGCATACAAGAGTGCGAAGTTCCTCAAAATTTAACGTTGAAAGGCCAACAACACGATAGAAATGATATTTGGCGATTTTTACTGCAGCTTCCCACAAGCCACCAAAATGTGGGGATCGAGGTGGAATCAGCTTCCAGGCAATTCCATCTTTTGCGCATTGTTCGTGGACTGTCTTTAAATGGTCTTGGCTCAAAAATAATTTCCTTAACTCTATTAGCTCATTCTTAGCTCCAACAAAATTCGTAGCATTGTCCGACCAAATGGTTTGTGGTCTCCCTCGTGTGCAGATAAATCTTGTAAGGGCTGCGAGGAATGAAGGGGTTGACAAGTCCTTTACTAATTCCATATGAATGGCTTTTGTTCCGAAACAAACAAATAAGCATATGAAGCATTTAATTGGCGGTCGACTTCTAATGTCGGATTTGTAAAAGAATGGTCCACAAAAATCAATTCCGGTGGTTAAGAAGGCTCGATTGCCTGTAACTCTTTCTGGTGGTAAATTTCCCATTAAATGTTCCATAATTTTAGGTTTGATATGAAAGCAGCGTACGCATCTATTAATTATTCGACTTACAGTTTTACGCCCACCAATAGGCCAATATTGAAGACGAATGGATGCCAACAACGACTGTGGTCCAGCGTGAAGTAATTTCTGGTGAAAGCTGCTAATGATTGCGTCAGATACTGGATGACGTTTTGGTAAAATAATTGGATGCTTCGATGAAAAATCTAGATTTGAGTTTTGAAGCCTTCCTCCAACTCGAAGCAAACCATGGGTATCAAGAAAGGGATTCAGAGATCGAATTTCTGATGAAGTCTTTATAGGCAATTTGTCTTCTAGTGCTTTATATTCATCGCTAAGGTGCGATCTTTGAATCATACGAATAAGCAGAAAAGTTCCTTCTTGCAATTCCTTGGTGTTAATTAGTCCGGAACCTCTCGTGCTTGCTGGTTGAGAAAAACGATACACATAAGCGTAAACCTTCTGCAGTCGATCAAAAGAATTTACAAATTTGCAATGTAATGATATATCTGATGTAGTAACAAACACAAATGCCCGTTTTCGACATTCTGGTAAATTACGCGTTGGTAAGAGAGGTGGTTTCGGCCAAGTACATTCATCGTTACTAAGAAAGGATGGCCCGTACTTCCAGAATGACATGCTTAAAAGTTCCTTTGGACTAGCTCCTCTTGAGAGAATATCTGCCGGGTTAGAGTTGGTTGGAACATAACTCCATGTCATTCCTTTAGTAAGGGTTTGAATGGTGTTAACGCGGTTAGCGACAAAAACGTTGAAGTGTGCTGGTTCGCTACGCAGCCAAGATAGAACTATTGTGGAGTCTGACCAACAATATATATTTCCCTTGAAATGCATTGAATTCGTTACCATGTGTAATAACTCAGCTAAAAGCAATGCCCCTGAAAGTTCAAGCTTTGGTACAGTGAGCATTTTTAGCGGAGCAACGCGTGATTTAGAGCATAGCAGATTGGTCCGAATTCGACCATCTCTTTCTGCGCGTATGTAGATACAGGCCCCATAAGCCATAGCACTTGCATCGCAGAAGCCATGTATTTGCACGTCGGATTCTGGTAGCAGCAAGTACCGGTCGAAACTAAAATGCGTGACTAACTTATATTGATCACAAATTCCTAGCCATTCCGATTGTATCGCCTGCGATGGGCTTTCGTCCCAATGTAGTTTCTCTCTCCACAATTGTTGGAGAAATATTTTTGCCTTTGCCACAACTGGTCCAATCAAACCAAGTGGGTCATAGAGCCTAGCGATAGCTGAAAGGATCGTACGCTTAGTTACCCTAGTCGATGTTTCAAAAGGCGAGAATGAGAAGATAAAAATGTCCAGATTTGGATCCCATGTCAAGCCCAGTGTCTTCGTTATATTTGTGCCATCATCAAACGTTAGAAATTCCTTCCGATCATTATCAGCTAACTCAGACAAAACACTACTATCGTTCGAGCACCATTTCCTCAAGTTGAATTTGCCGAGAGAGAGCAAATTTTTTGTTTGGTTGAGTATTAATTTGGCCTCATCCACAGAATCAGCGCCAGATATTAAGTCATCCACATAGAACCCATTTTGTATTGTCGCAGCTCCAATTGGATAGAGGTATGCCTCGTCACGAGCAAGCTGTTGCATTGAACGTATAGCCAAAAAAGATGCGGGCTTAGTTCCGTAGGTGACGGTATCCAATTTAAAAATACGAAACTCTTCATTAGGATTGTCTCTCCATATTATGCATTGCAGGAAACTGTCTGGATAAGACATCCGTACACAGCGATACATTTTACAAATATCGGCAGTAAGAGCAATTTTAAATGTTCGAAATCTAATTAAAATATCAATGAGTGGAGGTTGAATAGTTGGCCCTTTCATCAAAATTGAATTGAGCGAATTCCCATTGCTAGTGGATGCAGAGCCATCAAAAACCACGCGTAATTTTGTAGTTGTGCTGGAAGCTTTTAAAACACAGTGATGCGGGAGAAAATTTAGGTATACTTGTTCTGGTATAGTGCCAACCACTGACATATGATTTAAATCAAGGTATTCCTTTATAAACGATGCGTATTGTTGTTTAAGCTCAACGTTTCGTTGCAATTTTCGCTCAAGTGCCCTAAAACGATTAATGGCCTGATTATGTGATTCTCCTAACTCACACGCAGGTGATTTCATTGGCAACCGAACCGAAAATTCTCCAGAGGCTAAACGTTTATAATTTTTCGTGAAGTGCTCTTCACACAAATCTTCTTCTACAGTAGTCTTGGGTGCAGGCTTAATGCAGTTTTCGATGGTCCAAAAGCGTTCAACTAAATTGTTCAATTCGACGTCTGGGTCCCTTGCTGGAGCCATATCGATGGCAGTTAGACAAGACAATTTTGAAGAGTTATGCGTGGTAGCACCCGATACGACCCAACCCAATTTGGTTTTTTGCAAAAGTGGCAAACTTTCAGACAAGCGTATTTGGCCAACGCATAGCAAGTCGAAGAATAAGCTGGCTCCAATGAGCATATCAATGCGTTGTGGCTCAAAAAATAGAGGATCTGCTAAGCGAATATTTGAAGGTATATCCCAATTAATAGACTTTAAAGATCGAGTTGGTTGAAGATCTGTAATGGTAGATGTGACAACTGCAGACAATTTAGCAGTATATTCATTGATGCGCGAATGCAAGTTTAAATCAACTATATGATTTGCGATGAAATCACTCTGGCCTATACCAGAAATGAGCTGCGAAGACTTAGTCTTTTTCAATTGTAATTGGTTGACTAGTCGATTGGTTACGAAATTCAGCTGCGATGCTGAATCTAGCAAGGCTCTGCACGGAATAAGAGAGCCAAATCGATTTTGTATATATATTATAGCACTTGCCAAAAGAACGAAATCCTTTTCAGTGCCGTTAGGGGAAACTTCAGAGCTAGTGAGTGCTGAAGCTGAAGGACTCCAAGGAGTCGACGATGGAGGTAAACACGATGCCATAGACGTAGGAAATTCTGTTTGCGCTTGCATCTTCGCTGACGTATTAAACGAATCGAATGGTTGTGACGAATTAAGGTTTGAAGAATCTTGATGAAGCATACTATGATGCTTTGACGAACAATGTTTGCAATGGCCGGACCTGCAGTCCTTGAGAGAGTGACCACCCCTAAGGCAATTTAAGCAAAGTTGCAATCTCTTTGCTTCCCTGTAACGCATTAGGGGGGAAAGCCCTATAAATCGTTCGCATTTAGAGATTACGTGATCGCCAGAACCGCACAATTTGCACCCGCCTACAGCTGACGTTACTAAGACCTTACGATTGTTGTTATGGGAAAATTTTCTTCCTACCTGTTTCTCCGGTGGCCACGATGAAAGAGCGTTTTCCACGTTTTCAAGACGTTGACAACGTTGCTGCAAAAATTTGGCCATTGAATTCCACGTTGGTATTTCATTTGCAGGTGTTTCTTCCTCCCATTTGGCGCGAGACTTGACATCCAGTTTTTGTGAAACGAGCTGAATCAATAAACAATCGGCAATCTGCTCCTGTGTACCCATGGTTTGCAAAGCGCGCAAGTGAGCGTTTACTTTGTCACTGAGCTCGCGCAATTTGTCAGTCCTTTCACCTTCGACCTTCTTGAGTTGAACAATTTCCCTAATATGAGCCTGGAAGTTTAAACGTTTATTGTCGAATCTGAATTTTAACAGCTCTATGGCTTTATCGTAGTTCTGCTCATTAATTTCTAGGGACCGAATTGTGTCTAATGCTGCATCACGCAGATTTGATCGCAGATGTTGGAATTTTTCCAACCTTGTCAAATCCCCGTCTCGATGTACAACGGAGTTGTACATAGCGAAAAAATCTGGCCATTCGGCGTAGTTGCCGCTGAATTTGGGAATTTGTAAGACAGGCAACCTCTGTTTCGGTTGAGCAATGATGAAAGAAGGTTGATCTGAAGAACGCGTCGTGGAGCTATAAGCTTCAGCAGCTCGGCATGAATGCAATTGGCGTGTTAGCTTAGTTTTTACCTCTATGTACTGGTTGGTAAATGAAGTCAAAAGATCGTCAGCACCGGCATCCTCAACTTTGAATGAAGCTTGCAAATTTCGTCTATACAATGTGTTGAATCCCTTACGGTATAGGGATCACCTGATTTGTATTCTTTATATTTATATTATTTCCGTTAGGCTTATTTTGCTATATACGTCTTTATGTACATATGTATACATAAATATGACCTACATATTTCTGTTTCGCCCAATTCCCTTTCTTAACTTTGTTTTTATGCTTAATGCCTAATCATATTTGCGGGATTGCAGAATTTAAGCAAGCAAATATTTGCATGTTATTGCATATACCTTACCATATATGAACATTAGTATGTATGTATGTATGTATGTATAAACAAGTGTAGATACAAGCAGCATAAAGAACAACTATGCAATTATGATAACAGGAATGGTATTTAACAAGGTATAAGCTTGTACTATTAGTAGTCATTAGTACTAGTCGTAGTAGTAGTTGCAAATTATATTACTTAATGCATAATATATACATAATAACTAAACATATGAAGAACATTGAAGAACATTCTTTCATTTCGAGTGGTATTTAGTTTGTAAATTTATTTAAAAAATTTACCACTAGTTAGCCTTTTTTGTTAATGGTTTTAGCGTTGCCAGATAACACTTGAATATTCGAATAGGTATTCACAGTATATCATGTGAGATAACCATTTCAATTAGAAAATTTAACTTAATTTTTTATTTAAAAACATTTTCCAGGACCAGGACTCGAACCCAGGCCTTCCGCATGGCATTACGTAATGGTGGTTACTCGACTACCGCATAATCCGTTTAATTTGGACTTTGTATTACCACACCTAATGACCTTTGTTTCTACTTGGCTGTCTACAAGGAATCTAATAAAGCTGTCGCTCGAACTACATTTCGTGTCCAGGTATGAACAATATCCAAGATTAGAGAAAATTCATTTTTTTATTGCTATCGTCCCTCTGCAGGGAATATTAAACACATCGAAAAAATTTCAGATACGAAATAAAAGCGCCTTATATATACCATCTTCTACCAATTGTCGGAAAGTACCAAGAGGATAAGCAAAAAAAAAAGATGTGACAAATTTGTGGCATCACAATGGGTCTTAGTCAAGTCTTAGTGAAATCGGTAGCCAGCACAACCTAAACAAACTTAACAACTCGATATTGGCATTATGGGATTTTTCTTTAAGAATGGTGTCTCAAATTGGAGAATTTTTTTCTTACCCGCCAAGAGCAATACTAAAAATGCCTTAAAGCTTTCCGCTGAAAGTCGATGGACAAGCATATTTAATAATATCACTTAACATATGCCCGAAACAAGAAAATAAATTCTGGTTTACCACTAACGAGGCAATAGATGATATGAGTGCAGTGTTGTATGCTTGATTGTTGATTTTCCTATGTTCCTATATACCTTCCAAAACTATGGTCACCCTTTTGGTAGGGAACGTCAATCCCTCCGAGTGTATTACTGACATTAAATAAAATGCTCCTTATAAAAATCCATTGGCCGTTCGGAGGCGGCTTACAATAAACTGTTTATCACCCCATTTATTGGAAAAACATAAAGACACACACCAAAAATTGGAGGAGGAGCTCAGCCGAAAGTCACCTCAGCCGTTACAAAGCCCCAATTATATATATAAATATAAATACATATTTATGTTACCACTTTTATAATGGAACATTTCATTTATTTTTTACTTTTGTCCACCTATAAAGAGCTCGCGTCCGCCCAATAGAGGTTTTGGTTGGATTAGTTATGGAAAGATAATATCTTTAACCTTTGTAAATAATATATTAATATAGATAGCTCATGGTGAATAGGTATTTTGTTAGCGCTTGATTTATCAGGTCTGCAGCCACACTGAAAAGGTCTAATAAATTCGTTGAGGGTGGGCCTTAGACTTTTACACAATACGCTCTTATATGTGACATTGAGGAGGCTGGTCGCACGGTAATTGGAGCAGATTGTGGGATGGCCCTTTTTGTGGATTGGGCAGAGCACTTTAGGTTACAATCGTCGGGCATGCTTTCATCCTACCCATATTTTGCAGGGAAGCTGTTCCCTCCATATACCAAGTATGTGCTAGACATCGGTCACCAGATTTTCACATTCGCTCCTACATGAATATGCTCCTGTCTTGCCGTATCTTTCCACATAATTTTAGAGCATTACCCTTGTCGATCAGTTTCTCACTCATTTTGGCATCTTTCTTTTTTTGTTTGCAAATGCGCCTTGCTTGCTTCTTCTGCTCTCAGTATCTAATGCATCCCGCTTGGGTCGATCTTACAACATCAAAAGGGCTCCTCCTCCGAGGCTTTTTCTGATTTTTTCGTTGGAGTAAACTCAGTCCTAAGCCCTAGACACTACTGCAATAGATTCGCCTTCTCAGCTTGCGCCCAAATTGATGTTTGTTGGCTTGAACCATGTATAAAATAATCGCTACTGGTCACCACTCCCAGATGAAGGGAAGTCAAAAACTTCCCTCACTTACATACGTTAACTTATAAACATGTGCCCATTATCCAAAAAAAAAAAACAATTAAATTTTAACTAAAAGTGTATCATTACTTTTCCTGAAAAAGCTTAAATCCAAAAAAGTGGGGGTATATAAGCGGATACCTCTCGTGGGCGGGCAAAACTCGTCTGACGGGAAGTTTTACTTCGTACTATTTAATAATAAATGTAAGAAAGAACTTCATTAAAAAGTCAGTTAGCTTTTCTATTTCAGGGAATTTTTAAAATTAGCCAAAGAAGGAACTCAACAATCACTCATTTCGCTCAGCATGCTGTAACAATGCACTTATTTATGTATGTACGATGATCAACATACATTTGGACCTAGTGAAAATCACTCATTTCTTTTAGGATGAACCACTCAATATTGCATGTGAAACATACTCAAACTATTAAATTGAGGGGGTGGCAGAACGTGCCAACCGGCGCCACTCGGTTACCAACTCTTCGTGCAGTTGTGGTGAATTCCACTTGTATACACTTAAATGCTGGTTAGAAGCTGCTGGCATTACTTACCGCAGTCACTTGAGTCGAAATTTTGTTTAGTTTTGTCGGGACTGCCGCGGATTTTGGTTTAGTTTTTGTTGAAAGTCTGTGTTATTGACCGTGTCTGTGTGTTCTTAAAGTTCGTATTGGAATTGCTGGTGTTTGAGTATGTAGAAAACATGTAAAAATAAATAATTTAAAAAATTGAAGAAGGTGAATTGAGTGTAAGTGAAATTGTTTAAAACATGAGCAGCTAAAATATAAAATTTAAGCAAGCGAAAGGAAAATAAATTGCTCAAAATCTGTTCGATACCAACAAATGTCATTTCTGTATGAAAATGGAAATATGAGTCATAAATTAATAAATATTTAAATTAAATTTTTTTGTGTTCAAGCTGGCTGGATTATAAAAATAAGTAGCCAACCGACACAAAAAACAAATATAAACAGTCTCAAGTCTTCCTTTGTTTGTTCTTAAGACCCTGCTCCAATGCCAGCTGGCCTTACTTTCTCTGCAATGAGAACTACCAGAACAGAATAGAATTATGTTAGAACACATGAAAGGTGACCAAACGTAAATCTGTTTTAAAAACTTGAAGCGCTGTATAGTTTCCAATAGATATACCTTCTGCTCAAATATAAACGAGACTGGCTCAAAAAAACAAAAACGGTTAATTATTCTTCAATATTTATTTTATCCCCTTCAAAATAGTCACCATTAGAGCCGATACACATATGCCACCTTTTTTTCCAATCTTCATAACACTTCTGGTAGGCCGCTTTAGGTATGGCTTTCAGTTCCTTCTTCGAATTCTCTTTTATGACTTCAATCGACTGAAAATGCTTTCCACGAAGCGGCAATTTGAGTTTAGGGAAAAGAAAAAAAGTCACACGGTGCCATGTCGGGTGAATACGGTGCTTGCGGAACAATATTTACGTTGTTTTTGGTCAAATAATCGCGTACAAGACGAGACGTATGAGCAACAATATTGGAACAAGTCGAGCAGACACACGTCTCATGCCCAAAACATCGTGAATAATGCTATGAGCAGATCCATTTGATATGTTGAGCTCACTAGCTATCTCTCTTTCAGTCACACGACGATTTTCCAACACAATTTTCTTTACTTTTTCGACGTTTTCTTCGTTTATTGACGTTGCTGGACGACGATCATGGGACAAGTTCTCCAGCGATGTACGGCCGTCCTTGAACGACTTATACCAATCACAAATTCGTGCACGTGATAGGCAAGACTCCCCATATGCCTTCTGCAACATTTTCATTGCGTCTGTCGCACTTATTCCATTGGAATAACAAAATTTCAAACAAACTCTTTGCTCAACGTTAATTTCCATAGTAAAATTCGAAAAACACACTCGAGGTTGACTTGTTTATAGTGCCGTAAAAAAAAAAAACTATGAGACAGATCGCGCTCAAATTTGACATGTAAACATATAACAGTCCTGCCAACCTAGTATGGCCATATGTCTTGTCCTTGTCGAGTTATGGATAAAGTCTCGTTTATATTTGAGCAGAAGGTAAGTTATGTTGATGTTGTTGTTGTTGTTATAACCGCAAAAATATTCCCCTTTGAAGGATACAAATCCAGGTCGTTTCGGGATAAAGACCCGACTGTTGTGGGAACTATTGGATTTAAGTCAACTTTTACGACAGCCATGCCTTACCAGGGGTAAATTCTTGACCACCTAACCCACAGCGGTCAGATCTATGTTATATTCGCCAGTGCTTCTGACAGTAGATAATGTAACCACGATTACTGCTTTTGCCGAAATATTCTAATTTTGCCAGCGTTTAAAGTGCTCATTCAGTCATACAAGAATACAAAGTAAAACAAGTCAAGGCAAACCCACACAGCCTGTTAGCCTTTCCAGTACACACACACGAGTATTCATACAAAATTTACTTCAGACATATCCACCTGCTTTCAGCAACACACTAAGTGTTACTTGGCGTCTCTCAACCATTTGTGTCTGGCCATGGTCTCTGTTGTGTCAGGTCACACGCTGTGTCTAGTCAGCGGGTGTCCTTGTGTCATGCCGCATTGCCGTTGAATATTATTTATACATTTGATTATATTTAGTGTCTGCTTTCTGAAAACAACTAAGCGTGCAAATTTTTTGGCTGCCAATTCATGCTTCTACACAAAAACCCATACTTCGGTTACACAAACAAGCACAGATATACCAAGGCAGTTCAAGGGCGTGAGGACTCTCTGTTGTCCTTCATTGGTTTTGTTTTACTTGCACTTTTTTTTTAGATCTGATTTTGCTTTTTTAGTGTGTTTTTGTATGACTTTTTGTAAACTTTATGAGCACATGCACTTGTGTGACTGTAACCTAGGGTTGTTTCACAACTTTCTCCTGAACTCATTCCCAAGCTAAATGAAAAGTGGTAACAACAATAAATATTCCAACAATATGTGTATCCCTGCCGCCGCAGTAACGTGTGTTTACATAAGAAGTAAAAGTCGTAAAGAGAAGTATAGTGAAATTGTATTTCATTTAGGAAAAGAAAAGTCCAATGAGGTACCAAAAGTGATAATGAAACGAAATGAAATACAACAACGATAATTATTAATAACGATATTTTTATAACATTTTCATTTTTAACTTTAGAAAGTGCGGAATAAAGAAGTAAAGTGAATTCTTTAAAAGTAAAAAAACTGTAGCTTCTTTGCCGAAAAAGCATAAAAATAAATACACACTTTTCGGAAAGCTCGAAAAATTGCATGAGTGCATAGAAAATAGTTATGAAAGTAAAAGTTAAAAATGAAATAAAAAATGTATGAGAAAGATTGTCGAAATCAGAATAAAGAAGTTTATGAAAAATTTTCAAAAATATGTTTTCCGCTCTTACAAATGTTTGGATATAATAAATTCTTAAAGTAGTGTAAGTTATAAAAAAAAAATTTAATTTTATCAATTTCTCGTTTAAGTATTTATTAGCGGAGCAGTTTTCATAGATCTCTGTTGCTAATTAAAACATAATAAAATTGAGTTAAAGGATGGATAATAAATTATTGTTTTAGCAAAAACTAATACACTATTTTTGCACTAAGTTAAAGGCTTTAACTATAGTTAGAATTATTCGATATACGAGTATGTCAAATATGCACCAATTTGTTCGAGTATTTTTTGCCAGCTTCTCTTATCTCTATTGCCAAAAAATTTCACAGCTTTTCTTGAGGCCAATTCTTCAAGAGTCAAACCATTCACCATAGACAGGTGCGAGGTCCGGACTAGAGTGGATGATTTCTTGACAACAAACCCATTCTGCCCGTCAATTTTGGCTTGGAGACCATTTGCGTCGACTGTCTGCTCTTTGAATATGACCGTTTGTGTTTGACGTTGCTGTAAGTGTTACACTTTTCATCTGCAATCACCATCTGTTTCAGAAATGGGTCCATTTTCTTACGACTCAGCAGCGATTAGCGGTTAGAAATTCAGTCTATGAGGATTATTCTCATTACCTCATGTGGCATCCATAAATCGAGTTTTTTGTGCAATCTTTAGTTCCTGGGCAATCGAAGGCAGTGTTCGCATTATTTTATCGACATTTTCGACAATCGGCTTCCCACACCGTCAAGCATCTGTTACATCATAATTACCGGAACGAAATTGGCGGAACCAAAATTATCCAAGGTTGTCTGTTACATTTTCAGCTGTCTGACTTACGTTTTCACCTTTATCAAAAGATAAATTGTAGAATATCTTTGACATGCGCTCAAACAACCTACAGTTCATCCTCAACCGCCTCTGAACGGCCGATGGATTTTTATAAGAAGCTTTTTTTTCATGTCATGAAATTCACTCAGAGTGCCGGCATTCCCCGCAGAGGGACGACCGCAATTAGAGAAACTAATTTTCTATAAATTTTGTATGTTGGTCGAATCAGAACTCGAACCCTCCTAGCCTTCCTAATGCTAGTACGCAGCGCTAACCATTTGGCTATCGCAGACGCAGAGTTGGAAAAAAATTACTTTCTTATATTTTTATTGTTATTAGCTGCTTTATTCAAAATAAAACTATTTATGTGTGAACACATTTTTGCGATCTTTTCTACTTTCGTTTTTTCTTATCTGTGGCATATTTAAATATCCTACAAAGTTGCGTTACAATTTGTCTACGTGTGCTGCTTCTAAAGCACGTCCTTTCAAGTGCACACCACACACACATATGTACTCAAACGCATATTTGAGAGCCAATAAGTAGATGCGCTGGTTGCATAATAAATATAATTTAGTATTATATTTTTAAGGCGACTTCTTAGGTAATGTAGATAGTGTTTGCACATATAAAAAAATAGATAATTTTTTATTTACATATATTTTCTGGTAATCAGGCGTTCTGCAATGCACTTAAATGACAATTTACTTGAGTGACTACCAATATTTCTCCAATGTATATTTGCATATTTGAATTTTGGACACATTATTTCACCTCTTGTTATATTGACTTAGCCTCTATTTTGCTGCTAGCCATGCCTTCGTGGTCCCCATAATTGAGTAAAAAACAAATTAAATTATTATAATTTATAGATTACCGATATACATAGGTACATAGGATTAAATTAAATTTATCTACAAACAAAATTTTGTTTAAAAACATGTACAAACATATTTTAAAAATTTAGAAAATAAACAAATATTTTATTTATAATAATAATGTCTTTATATACACATGTTTAATTATAATATTATATTATATACAGAAATAAAATCATGGTCAAATATCTGTTTGAAGTCTTTTTTTAATTTAACTGCTCATCTAAGCAATTATGATCCACACACCAAGCCTTATTTTACAGAATTCTGAGCTTATTCCATATTTTTTTTCATTACAATGAGTTGGCTAAACACATTTTCACAATTATACAAAACTCTCTTACTGACAAAAGCTATTCCCAATATCAAAAGTTTTAAATTAAAGGTAAAATTGTTCACCCCTACAAATTCATAAATTCGTTAATTATTGTCCGGATATTCATTTGTTCGCGACTAAATGCCCATAATAATTAGGAGAACAACATGAATAAGTTAGGCTCGGCTGTCCATCAGTCTTCATTTAGTTTAACCGCAATTTTAGAGAATAAAGTTCCCTGTCATTCAAATCGTTAGTATTTTTTTATCGCTTGTCCGCTTGTTAGGGGTTGAGCTCTATTGTTTCTGGCAGCACACATTATTGTTATTATTATAATGCATTTGTTGGAAACTGTTGTTGCATATTACACTAAACTGTCAAACAATCGGGCAGTTTAACTGAATCAATAATAACAACAAGAAGAAGAGCTATTGTAAAAGCAATATGTCTGCAATAATTTAATTAAATCACCGCTAGTATAGATTTTAACAAACGCCACATATGCGCTTCCCTATGAACGTGTGTATAAGAGCGAAATTGAATAGCGAATTTAAACTGAATTAAACTAAAATTCAAACTCCCCTGTTGTCAGTAGGCTGACCAGTTAATCACTTCGACTTCCCCAATGCAATTCAAAATGTTTTTACCTGCTTGAGGGAAGAAACTGTGAGGTTAATTAGATAATTAATTGAACTCTAGTTGACGTACCATGTATGTACGTCACTTCGGCGCATAACAATGCCGGTAAAATATATGCCCATACGTGTCTATAAGAAATGCTAACACAAACAAACCAAAAAACATAACAATTAAATAAACATAAGTGCAATAAAATAACATAAAATAAAACAAACTAAAACAAACTAAAATAAAATAAAATAAAATAAAATAAAATAAAATAAAATAAAATAAAATAAAATAAAATAAAATTAAATTAAATTAAATTAAATAAAATAAAATAAAATAAAATAAAATAAAATAAAATAAAATAAAATAAAATAAAATAAAATAAAATAAAATAAAATAAAATAAAATAAAATAAAATAAAATAAAATAAAATAAAATAAAATAAAATAAAATAAAATAAAATAAAATAAAATAAAATAAAATAAAATAAAATAAAATAAAATAAAATAAAATAAAATAAAATAAAATAAAATAAAATGAAATGAAATGAAATGAAATGAAATGAAATGAAATGAAATGAAATAAAATAAAACAAAATAAAATAAAATAAAATAAAATAAAAAAATAAATAAAGTAAAATAAAATAAAATAAAATTTAATAATATAATAAAATAAAATAAAATTTAATAAAATAAAATAACATAAGATAAAAAAAATAAAATTAAAATAAAATAAAATAAAACAAAATAAAATTGTTGATAACCACAAAGATTTTCTTCAGGACAGCTTTATTGAAATTCGGATTATGTTCCTGTGAACGGGTTGCCATCTGTTAGACAAATAATAACTTGATACACAGGTGTGTGATTGAAAAAATTAAGATAAATACTAATTATTCTTCCCTGAAGTTGACCTGTTACCGGTCTATTCCGAAATTCCGGATTAGTATATGAAAAACTTCCTGTTGTGTAAGGGTATAACATACAAATGTGAAATAAAGTATATAAGTACAACTGCTTAACAAATATATTTAGCAGATCATTCTGATCATATCGATATAAATTTTGATGAGTCGTTCCCTTCTCCTTCTGACACTTACTTACTTTTGACCAATGTTTATATACAATTTAATTTGTTCATTATAAGTATAAGAAGCCATTCGACAACTTCAAACTCACTTTTTTAATGATATTCGCATGTTTACCTTATTAGATACAAGTTTGAGTGATGCATATTAACATTTTATGGAGAATTTAACTAGATCGTACCAGATGCAGATAAAAAATAAAATATTTTTATAAAAATTAGTGTTTGCTTCTTAAATTTTGCAAAATTTTACTTTCACTTGCTTGGTTCGGTTACGAGAACGAATGTCGTAATCTTATCTATATATTTATATTTATCAAAATGAATGCGACTTTTCGTTATGGTTTTATAGCTCAAGGACGTGCTCACCTATCCAAACCGAATTCGTAGGCTTTGTTCGGACCTTTTAGTAGATGGTTTATGTTTGCACAAAATCGATCCAGCGGTTCTTTATTTAACACATTTTTGGTTACAAAAGAATTCAATAATTGCTCAAAGTTGACAGTACAAACATGTTGGTCAAATTGAACCTTTTTTAAGATAGAGATTGTGCTGTCAACATTGAAAAAAGCTTCAGTGGATTAACAGAAAGACTACACTTCTCTCCGCACCAGGGACTGACCTATTCGAAAAAAGTTTATTTAAGGTTCGATTTACTTAAAATTCGGTACTTAGCTGGCATTTTGCTTAGATTAACAGGAATACTCTTTTTCTCTCCGGAAAGTTGGTCAGAGACTGACCTATTAAAAAATCTTTTGTATGGTACCATTTACTTGAAATTTGGTGAATAGGTGGCCTTTTGCTTAGATTAACACTTATCTCCGGAGAGCGGAGCACGCATTGACATATTCGAAAAAAGTGTGGAAGTGGACCAAGGACTGAACTATCCGAAAAATTGTATTGACTGATCGATTTACTTGAAATTCGGTACATAGGCGGCTTTTTGCTCAGATGAGTAGGAAAACTATTCTTCTCTCAGGAAAGTGGACCAATGTCAATGGTAAAACCAAAATTGTTGTATTCCCACAAGTATTGAGTAAATAAATTTATGATAAAAGGACAGCGAAGCGGTGTAGGATACAGTTAGGTTTTTATAAAACTTACTGAAATTCTGTTTTTGCGCGATTGCCTTTTTCCCACTCCTTTTGAAATGAAAACCATTCGCGTTTCGACTTATGTTCTTAAACAAATATTTTTATTTCAAATTATTTACAAAGTATATTAATGTTTTTCTATGTGGATATGTTTTATTTTTACAATTAAGTTCATTTAATTTGCTTTGTGCGTTTTGATGTTTTTTTCAAATATATGGAGCGATCTGCACTTTATACTAAGCCACCTTCGAGGAACTTATGGGTTTTTCAACGTGAACAAATTTTAATTCACAGTCAAGTGTTCATGCTATATTGAATGCATGATGGTCTTACCAATGCTTATAGCTGTCACAATCTCACGCAAGGTCACACGTCGATCTTGAAGTATACGGTATGGATTTATTTATTTTAACGCTGTCCAATCAGAAATTAATGGCGTGAAATTATTTCTTTTATTTAAAATAATATTTTTTGAAACCGAAATTTTAATTATACATATTCACTCACTGATTTTATTTTCATACTTATTTATCCACAATTATTTCTGTGGATAAAAATGAGACATAAAATTCAACTTTTGGTTTTATTCGCCACTTTAAAATGTCCTTTTTCTTGTGTTAAATAATTATTTGAGTACTTTGTATGTACTTAAAAGAGTGTGAAAAAACGTTCACAGTTCAGTCAGAAAATCAGAATTAACACCCACTGACGGTTTAACACCTCTGCTACCCTTTAGTTAACCATCA
The DNA here is from genome assembly GCA_037013455.1 of Ceratitis rosa. Taxonomy (NCBI): domain Eukaryota; kingdom Metazoa; phylum Arthropoda; class Insecta; order Diptera; family Tephritidae; genus Ceratitis; species Ceratitis rosa. Next base: position 15,284,537 of record JAWMAG010000004.1, read on the forward strand.
CCTTTCTTTGAGTTCAGCCCGGTGACCCAAAAACTTTACTTTGCCCCAAGCTACCACTATTTTGATGTCTACAAAGGCATTAGGCAAGATTTTTGTTAAACTCCTTCAACACAGAAAAGTTCACTGAAATCAACGAATTAAGTTTAATGCAACCTTTCGTGAATTTTTATGCGTTGTTGTTTTTGTTGCATGTTTATTTTTAACACTTACCTAGATAATTATACATACCATTATAAACTTGATTTCATCGGCAATATTTGTTTGTTTTTCTTACTTCACATTCGTTTAAATTCATTTCTTTTTCTCCTTTTCTACATCGATTCATACCTTTTGTAACCTAAGTCGACTAATAGCTATGGCTACTGGAGATTTAATCTGAAAACCAATTTGTCCAAGTGTAACCCTCAATAAACACGTACCCAAAAGAAAAAAGAACACAAAAACGATATTTGAGACTGCTACAAATCAAATTGAAAGACCAGAAAATCAACTCAGTTGACAGCCATAAAGGCAATGAGAAAGATGAAAATGAAATATTGAATAAATATTCAAAGATGCCAAGAAAGAGAGAAAAGCAAAATTCACTCTGATGACATATAGGCATAATTACATACCTTTGATAAATGCTTAAAAGGTGTAATGAAGGCGATGAGGAGGACATAGTATGGGTGAAGGCCTAAAAGTGCAAAAAAAATAAATATAAATGTTAAATTATTAAGGAAAAAGATCAAAATAACGATAACGGTACGGATGGCGATAAAGATAAGGATTCAAACAACGATAAAATTGAAGGTAAGTGTTGCGATAGGAATAAGGATATTGTTAGGGATATTCATAAGAATCCGGTAAAGGATCATGTTGAAGTTAAGTTTAAGAATAAGAATAATTATGCTGCCATGGTGATTGATTATCATATCCAAGTTATTTAACCCTTTGTCATCATATATTTATATATCTTATTTAGTTTAATCTGTCTAGATGATTCTTTTTTCAAACATTAGTCAGCGTTTTGGGGAAGAGCACAAATGCACAAATTTTAACAATTTTACTGACGTGTCTAACAGACACCTTTCTAATTTTAATTAACAGCGCTAATTAAATCCTTAGAATATGCAGTAAGAAATATTTTATCAACCAATGTAAGGTTAAAAAGTAAAATAAAAGACAACTGGTTGAAATTTAGTATTATTGTAATCTATAACAATCAGTGGCTTTCCTGATCCAGGGTCGGATTGCTGTATGTGGTGGGACGATGTTACCAGTAGTACAGTTTTATTTTTCTTTGGAATATAAGATAGTATTGTAAATTCCTCGGTAAAACCGTAAAGAGAGCTTCCGACCATTCGTTTTTTGGGCATGGATGAATCTCTCTTTTATTCTTCTTCAGTGTCCGCAGGTAAATCAAATTTCTTGTAAGCAAAACTTTCATGAGCAATATACAACTAAACCAACCGTCAACTGCTATGTATGGTTTGAACCTTCAAGTACTTTCACCAGTCAATTGCGATGGAGCTGCCTTGCCTTCTTCTTTTAATTCTATTCCATCAGAAATCATTCTGTGATATATGCAAACATTGTATATGTAAAAGGTTTGTGCGTCGCATAAAATTTTTAGCCCATATTTCGCAGGTTTTTGAGGAATATAAATTAAAAATTTGTATCGGTCTCTAAAAGCACCAGCATTTCATCAATGCACATATAGGGGCCAGGGGAGTATTGAGCATGAGAATTTGTAATAAACCTGTTAAACATCTATGATATGGGAGCAAGTCGATCATCTTTTAAACGTTCTTGTCTGATTGCTCCATCATCAAATCTTAAGCAATTTACTAAGCTTGAAAATCTGTACTTAGATATAACACAGCAAAATATTTCATGACCTGAGCCATCACTCACAAATATTATATAATATCGTGGTCGGAGTCATTGCATTTGAATACTGATGAATAATGCAAGAGTCCGATAATTTCATTCATTTTACCTTCCTTCGAATCTATAAGCTCGATGTTACTATTATCTTTGAAAAAACTTGAAAAGCGTGGTACATTTGCCCAGTTAGGTAATCTACAATAATAATGTTTCTATATATATAATAATATATATAACTCTGGATGTTCTTAGCCTTCTTGGGCACCCATACAAATCCACTTTTACCTTTGTGAGACTTCTCAACAATGGGATCCAATTGAGCGATTATTATCTATTATTATTTCTTCAAGCCAATCTATAATTTGATTTTCACTGGTTTAAAACATGCACCAGAAGTTTTTTTAATGATGAAAGTTTTTCCATACTCTTTGAATTTGCTATGCATAGATATATGTACGTAGGCTGCTATATATTGGTCTGGCCTAGGCAACACTAAGTGTTGCCAGGTGCAATCTGACATTTCCATTGGAAAGTTTGACATTTTTTAGCATAACATCACTCAGAACATTTTGTCATTTAATCGTGAATTGTTTTATTTACAGGGAATTAAAAAATTCATCTCGGCCAAAAAATGGAATTAACTCGTGAACATTTTCGTGCGATCATTTTTCACAACTTTCGACGTGGATTATCACGACAAGAGTGCATCGATGAACTAAAATCTTTGTATGGCTATGAAGCACCATCCTATAGCTCTGTGAAAATCTGGTACAACGAAATCAATCGAGGCCGACGCTCGCTCAAAGACGAATTCCGTGAAGGTCGTCCAAAAACAGCCGTTGTGCCAGAAAACATCGATGCCGTACGTGAACTGATCATGCAAGACCGTCATGTAACATACCTTCAGATAGAGGCATGCCTATGCATTTCTCCCACCAGCATACGTGTACATTCGATATTGCATGAACACCTGGCCGTAAAAAAGGTTTGTTCTCATTGGATCCCGCACAATTTGACAATCGCTCACAAAAATGCTCGTGTGGATTGGTGTAAAGAAATGCTGAAAAAATATGATCGCGGTGCTTCAAAAGACGTTTATAAGATCGTCACAGGTGACGAATCATGGATCTATGCGTATGAGCCCGAAACAAAACAGCAATCGACCGTGTGGGTCTTCCAAGACGAGCCAAATAAAAAAAAAAACATTTTCTATATATATATAGCAGCCTACGTATGTACAATAAGTAAATGTAAATATAATAACTGAAGTTCGATTTTATTGAGGTGTAATCTGCCAGACACTGCGCTTTTACGATTAAGCTGACGTGGTAGTCCAACAGACACTAAATTACGTAACTAGGCACATGTGCCACCCATTTTCGCTCTGTTTGCACGTATATGAAAGGTATTATGAACGTTGGGATCGTAACTTTCAAAGTTACGAAGATTTGCACTATTTACAGCCAAAATAACTATTCAGTGAATGCAAAATTGCCTATGGAATGATTGCACCGCCTTTAAAGACTATTTCTAAGTAGTTCCGAAGGTTCCAGACCAGACAATTTTCAAGGGCCGATGTTGATTTTGAATAAAACACAAACTATTTAGGAAATTATTGAAATTTTATTTTATTATGATATATTGGTATTACTCAATTATGTATGTAACAAAATATCGGCCAAATGAGCGCCGCGACCTCGGCGGCGCACCTCCATACGATGGTCCAAATTTTCGATGACGCTGAGGCATAATGGAGTTTCTATGCCGTTAATGTGCCGAATTATCTCATCCTTTAGCTCTTGAATTGTTGCTGGCTTATCGACGTACACCTTTTCTTTCAAATAACCCCAGAGAAAAAAGTCCAACGGTGTCAAATCACATGATCTTGGGGACCAATTGACATCGCCATTACGTGAGATAACACGGCCATTGAATTTGTTGCGCAAAAGAGCCATTGTTTCGTTAGCTGTGTGGCAAGTGGCACCGTCCTGCTGAAACCACATATCGTCCACATCCATATCTTCCAATTGTGGCCATAAAAAATTCGTTATCATCTCACGATAGCGAACACCATTCACAGTAACTGCCTGACCGGCCTCATTTTGGAAAAAATACGGCCCGATGATGCCGCCAGCCCATAAACCGCACCAAACAGTCACTCTTTGTGGGTGCATTGGTTTTTCGACAATCACTCTTGGATTCTCATTCGCCCAAATGCGGCAATTCTGTTTATTGACGAATCCACTGAGGTGAAAATGTGCCTCATCACTGAAGATGATTTTCTTCGAAAATTTTCATAATAAGTCTGGATAACTTTAACACGTTGTTGGATTGTGTATCTCTCCATGGTTCAAATTGAGTAAGTCTGAAATAGAGAAATGTCAAATTAAATTCGGAAAAAAACTTGGCGTTTAGGTGTGGTTCACATTCAACATCGGCCCTTACAATTTAACCACCCTTTATGTATATGTGTTAAACACAAATTTACAGAGTATTATTAATTTAAATCAAAATTAAAAATGTTAAAGTCTTTTCTCGGAATAAAATTGTAAAAATAAAAATATATAACATATAATCCGTAATTACAAGAATGGCGCTAAAAAAGCAGTCCTTTTGTAACAATAAAGTCGAGTGGAGTACACCAAAAGAGTTCACTTTGTATTACCCTTTTCCTCAACTCCGAAATTTGTCTGTCTTTGTTTCATAATGGAGTTATTCTGTAATGGATATTTAAATGATATATTTATTTTATTTTTTAAATCACGATGCTGTTCACTTGTTGAAATATATGTTTGCCCTCAATTTAAGGCCAACACTTGTTTACTCAGCAGGACTGTTGCATTGGCCAAAAAAAGCATGAATGTTTCTCAAATGTTTACAGCTTGTAAACGCAACAGCTGCCGCATTTTCCTTTTCATTTTATTACTCTACTTTTGTGCTTTAGCAAATGGACTGACTGAGAGCCTAAATGAAGAGTAAACTGTTTCTGTTCACAGTCAATGCTTACCTCGCTAGCTTCGTAAATAACAATTCTAAAAGGACGTGCACGGAATTCACAAGTAAGGAAGCACTAAGTTTATTACTTACTACTTTCGGCGTCTACCGTTTATGGCTCTCAGTGCGCATGGTTCTCTTTGTTTTACTTCTGTTTGCCAAGCCATTTTATGAATACTTTTTCTAAGTCAATTTTTTTAGACGTTTCATTCGGTTTCAATCATTTTCTACGTTTTATCATCATGGAAATAGGTTGTTTTTGTAATCTGTTACCATAAAGTGAAGAGTGACTTCTAGAGGTCTTGTGCTGAAATCCTGAGCGGGGTAAACTGCAGTTATTAACTTTGTTTATTGGTTGTAAAGTAGGTAAAGAGACTATAAGACTTAATTACAAATATAACCACATTGAGGAAAATTATTGAGCGAACACCTATACAATCTGCTAAACGGTAGTGAAAATGGAACACCACGAGATGGTGAATCCGGTTGTCCAATCGATGACGATGGAACAGATGTTTCAGTGTCCAACTATGATCAAGCATCCTTTGATTTCAAAACCGATCTATTCAAATATGGCGGCATCGGATAAATGCATGCGAGCGTATTGTGTATTGTGTAAAAACCTAAAGTCCATTGCCAGCAAAGTGTGGTTCTTGACCTGGTAAATTAGCCACTGATCAGATATTCCTGATGTGCCAAATTTTGAAAAAAGACCCGTGAAAACCATCAGTACCAACATAAACAACAATGTCAGTCCTGCACTATGGTACGAAACCATGGATAATGACAACATGTGATGAGTCGGCGTTAGGTTTATGTCCTCGTCGAGATGGGAACGGCGAATACTGCAGCGGATGGAACGATGAGCTTTAGTTCAAGAAACAGCGGCTAAGTTGGTTGGATCATGTGGTTCGGACGGATAAGAATACTGCAGCTTTGAAAGTTTTCGATGCAGTACCCCCCGGTGGCAGCAGAGGAAGAGGAAGACTTCCACTCCTTTGGAAAGACCAGATGGAGAAGGACTCTACTTGGTATTTCAAATGGCGCAATGGTATACATTCGGCTTTAATCGCGTAAGCGGTTTCTTCGTCAGTAAAGGACAAGAGTGTACGATAATGCTCCGAGTTCTTTGCCAACATTCAATATTTGACATCTAAATAATTTTCACATACTTATGTATTTGTTTTTCCTCAATCCAATAAAACTTTCACCTTCAACACTAATCACTGGACAAAGGACACATGAGTCCGACAAAAAGGAGAAAAAAGTTTTACATAAACAAAAAACACAAATTTGTTAGCATCACTGTCTATCGTAGTTTGGAATAACAAAAACACAAACAACAATAACAATAAAATAAAGCAACAATGATAATCTCAGTAATGAACAAACAAAATAGTGTAGATGTATCTGATAGTACACCTTGCCATAAAGGGATTTCAACTAAAGCCGAAAGTAATATTAAGCTCATACCATATATCATCCATTTGTGTCTCAACGTCCTGCCGTTCAATATTTTCCAATCCCATAATTTTTTCATTCATTTTTTATTTATTTTTTCTTCTTTTATTCATATACTCCTCAGCACGTTTTATACAACATTGACAACCATTGACGTGGGGTTAATGTGTTGTTTGGCATTAAAATGCCTCAACAAAAGCAGTTGCTGGGCGTGCTTCCGCTGCTCAGTCATACGAATAATTCTCTCAGCAGCTTCGGTCAACGTCATCTAGATTCTTGTTTACATTTCTGTTACCGTCATACTTGCCTCGAAGTCAGCTATGGTTTGCATATTAAATGGCAGCCATTTGACTGGTTTGCTGACTGACTGACACCAAACGACAGAAATTAATTATTTAAAAGTCACAAAGTGCCGTAATAACAAAAATAAAATCAACAAAAAATGCAAGAAAGAGAAACAAAATACAATAGTATTGCCGCTCCAGTCCGGCTCAGTCTGTGAGGATAATGATGCAATAACGGTGGAAATAAAAATAAGTAGACTCTGGAGTGTTTATTTTATGCTCACAAACATATGTATATACCATATACAAGGATTCGAGCGCTGGTCCGACCAACATCGATGAAATGGTATATTAAGTGTGATGCGAAGTATGTAAAAGAAGAAGGGAGTTGATTTGGCCATGCCCATTGGACCGTCTGTTTATACGCAAACTATATTAGGTAAGAGGCTTTGGGTGATAGATCTGACAAAAAAGCATTTAATGGTAATATTAGATTAATTCTACGCATGCACTTGTACGAGAGGTGAGTTCTCGGCCTAAAGTACTTAATAAAACAAATGTAGTATCTTATGTTTTTTATTTTTCAATATAGTCTCCCTCAAGTGAAATACACTTTTCACATCGTGAATACAATACCTGTAAAATATTCTTTAGTTTTCTTTTCGGCCGTTTTCATCCCACTGTCGTATGAAAATTTTTTTCTCCGTAACTAATTTTTTAAATATGAAAAAAAAGAAAAAGTTACTGGTAGCCAGGTCCAGACTGTAGGGTGGATGGTCAATTTCTGTTAATCCAGCATCTTTTAAGGCATCTCTCGAAACCCGAGCGGTGTGAGCGGGTGCGTTGTCTTGAAGAAACAACACACTGCGCGCTAACTTGCCACGTCTCTTCTGTACGACGGCCTCACGCGCCTTACTTAACAAATTAGCATAAAACTGGTCGTTCGTTGTAGTTCCCTTTGGCAAGTAAGCATAATTACAAAAAACCTTCACAACTCTCCAATCTTTACTGCTTGTCGAGTGGCATAAGCATTCGCGGTACCCAATGCGCATTAATTGTTTTCATATACGTATTCAAATATTCATGCAAATATTCAGCTCGTTCTTTGCTAACCTGTAATCCTTCTGCTATTTGCCATAATTTAAATCTTCGATCAAGCATTACTAATCTTTTGAATTTCTAAAAATTTTCTTCGGTCAGGACCGTCTCTGGGTGCCCTGGGCACAGGTCTGTTTCAAAAAGGTAGCTGAACCCATTTTTTCACCAACATGTGAAGGGGCAGAGTCCTGAAAAACCGATGATTTCTCATTAAAAATTTCTTTCGGCGTACTACCTTTTTTACAACGCATTTAATCACAGCGCGGTGCTTCAGATTTTTTCAGTTTCCGTTGATATAGTGTTGCATCTTGTTTCAGAATGTTAATAAACCTAATAAAAAAGTAGTGATATTTATGCTATGAGGTTAATGAGTTCCGCAGTTAGTATTTATCAGTAACGAAATGATGTATTATCTCTAACTACCTTAGGTGGCGAACTTATCAGCCGTGCCTCGTGTATACAAACTAAAAATAGATTACCTGTACATATGTATGTCCATATGTAGTAGAAGTTCATTCTTAGTAACGCAGTGGCATAACAGAATCTTAGGTGTAAGTTTGATTGGGTAGAACTGCTTGACTCTTTGAGGAGGCAACTGTGACCTTTTGTGGCCTGGTACTAAATTACATTGTACAACCACTACCGACGCTGTGAAGGTAAGACTTTAATGGTCGCTTGGCTGTTAACGTTAATATGAATTATCTACCCTTTAATGTAAGCTAGGTCCAAACAGTAGCTCTGTTGCCACTTTATCTTTGGCTTCGCAGCCTGAATGACTTTTTTGCCTCCCGTTGTGCGTAGATACTGAAGCCAACGTTCTACCGTTGATTTTGAATGATATAGAAAGCTCCCCGAAGGTCAAGGGGCGGTGCACTAGCTGTTTGTGTTCTTAAGGCTAACGCTATATTATTGTGGAGGTGGCTTCTGATTCTCAGCTGATTTGAGGTGTGGGGCTTTGGCACAGTCAAAAATGTACTCCTTTTGGCCACTGGGTACATCGGTGGTATACTCATAACTTCAGGAAATGCTGCCCATGTTGTTGTTTTGAGAGGTACGATAATACTAAGAATCGAAATTGTGAAGGGCTTCTACATCATTCACATATTTTCCGCAGCCTTCAACTGTACTAGATCCCCATAGGAGAGCAATGACTTAATAACAGCAACGAATATCTAATGCGAAGAAGTTGGTGAAAGGTCCCAGGTGTCTGTTATAAGCAATGTCACAGCACTGAAAGAGCCCAAAGAGAAGGCTTGGCTCTTGCACAATAATTTCAACAACTCACCGCATCACATCAAACTATTTTATACGTTAATATGTAAAACAAATAAAATGAAGCACACCACATACCGGAAATTAATTGCCATCGGCTTGGAAAATTTTATAAAAGTTCAGCCGCAGACGAAGAAAGAGTAGGTGAAGTTCTACTCCCTATCGTAGGTATCAGAAGCAGACGAGGTGCTACTCCTCTCTGGAAAGGTCAGGCGGAGGTGTTACTTCCCTCCTCTGAAAATTAGTTTGTGGTTATTTAGAATCGGCGAGGATCTACTCCTGCTCTTAGATGTTATTTGTATGGACAATTCAAAACGCGCTCCATTGTGTTCATTATTTTTTTTGAAGAGCTCCGGCACCTGGCGAGTTAACCCAAGCGATAATCCAGAGTTTGTCATAAGCAGAGAAATCATGGGTATTTTTCTTCATGATAGAATGGAGATTTGATTGCCTCGAGATCATGTGAATTCTGAAACTAATGGAAAACTAGACTTCTTTACTCTACGTCAAATAATAAGCTAGTCTCTTTTTATACTGATTAAAAATCAAGGTTTCCAAGTAAGTAAGTAGTAAGTCTATTAGTTGATTTTCATAAAAATTCTTTAAAAATTTTAATTTTGTTTAGTGAAGTTCTCGTCAATATAATTTATTTGCCATAGTTAGAATTAGTTCCGCTCGATAACTTTTCGAAGGGAATATCATTAAGTTTCTCCCATGGAAACTACTGTTTTTATTGGTATATATTCGCAATCGACAGGAACAGTTGGTACGAGTTTCGCACTATAAGGTGGAAGCATAGGAACCTCCCAAGCAAGTTCTCAAGGTTCCTTTAGACGATTCAATTGCTGAGAGTACAGGTACGAATGATGATTCTTTGCCAGTTGCATCAAACACACAAGAAAAGCTTTTTAGCTGTCATTACTGACTTGGATACCGTTTTTGACATCGTTGACGCTGCTGTAATTGATCCTATTCATCACCACTTCTCATACAGATCACTAAAGCCATCTATTGCAAAAATAATGGATTAATTTTTAGCAGACCTATTATTATTAATAATTATAATTTGTACGCTACTTTGAGATTATCGAATTTACGCGACAATAAGTAATATTAAAACCTTTTAATAATAGTCTTCTGTTCTAGAACTTTGCAACTAATTTAAAAAAAACACGTAACTGGCATATTTCTTGGTAGCTTAACTTGGTTAATAAAATTGGTGAAAGAAAATCAAACTTAAAGCTGCTTGAAGTTAAAATTGAAATTCTCATCATTTTAACATTTCTCTGAAATTTTATAAGAACCTTCTAGTGAAATATTCACAATATCATCAGCTGTTTGTTGGTTGATCATATTCAGTCATAAATTTCTAATATAACCTTAACTTGCTTATTTTAATTGTTGGTTTTCTTACGTATGATTCGATAACCAACTTGATTACAGCACATATGGTTCTAGTTTAGTTATTTATTGGGTGTATGCATTAATTCGTGCGGTTTTCTAAGAGAGGGCTCTACTAGTATTATTACGCGTCGTGTTCATGTGTGGCTATATTCATTTCAAAGGTACTGTCATTTCGCGTCGTTTTCAGTAGATGTCATTTGTTTTAGCGTGAACAACAATTTCTTTCATTCATTTGAAAATGTCGAAATTTGAATCAGATAAATTGTTTTTGCGGGGAGTTCTTCTTCATTACTTTAACATGAAGAAAAGTGCTACCGAAAGCCATCTATTTTACTGGATGTTTATGGTGAACATGCTTTAGCCGAACGGAAGTGCCAAAAGTGGTTTGCACGGTTTAAAAGTGGCAATTTCGACTTAAACGACGGAGAACGACCCGGACTGCCAAAAAAATTGCAAGACGAAGAATTGGAGACATTGCTCGACGCAGATGCATGCCAAGAAGAACTTGTAAAAGTATTAGGAGTTGATCAAGCAACCGTTTCCAGAAGATTAAAATCATTAGGATTCATCCAGAAGCTTGGAAATTGGGTGCCAAGATACGTCGAACGTCGATTCTGCATGTAGGAAATGCTGCTTCAACGCCACCAAAGGAAGTCATTTTTTCAACGGATTGTGACTGGCGATTAAATATGGATTCATTATGGTAACCCAAATCACAAGAGACCGTATGTGAAGCCCGGCCAGCCATCGTCATCCATGGGAAAGCCGAATATCCATGGTGCCAAGGTTATGCTATGTATTTGGTGGGACCACAAGGGTGTGCTCTATTATGAGCTATTGAAATCAGGTCTGACGATCAATGGGGACCTCTACCGAAAACAATTGATTCGTTTGAAAAAGGCCATCACGGAATACACGATCAGACATGTTGCAAGGCCAGTTAAAAACTATTTGGAAAACTGTGGATGGGAAGTTCTACCTCACCCGCCTTATAGCCCAGGCATAGCACTTTCCAATTACCACTTGTTCAGATCAATGCAGAATGCCCTCACCGGAGTATCAGAAATTGGCTCGATTTTTTCTTGACCTCCAAGCAGGAGAAGTTCCTTTGGGATGGGATCCACAAACTGCCAGAAAGATGGACAAACATCGTAGCTTCCGATGGCCAATACTTTGAACATTAAATGTATAACAATTTTTTCAAAATAGTCTTAATTTTCGAAAAAAAAACGCACGAATTAATGCATACACCCAATAATTTGATGATATTTCGGCATTTCATCATTTATATCAAACATTTTTGTTTTTTGCTTTTTTTCTGACAGTTATTCGTTATTGTTTTCGTTTCTCTCCTATTAATTTAGTGCATTTAGTGCCAAAAGCAGTGGCAGCAGAATCTAATCATCGACGAAATCAACGTTGTCGGACAGTAAAGATGGCCAATAGTTCAACTGGTCGGAGTCGCAGACATGTTCACGTACCTGATATGGTAGCATAATGTAACAAAAGCGCCGATGCTACTACAAAAATGGTTGAAAGAGCGAGAGCTTGCACTCTCGTATCTGTAACATGCAGTTCCTCTTCGAAGTAACCAGACTTTCGAGCACATCAATGATGTACCCTACGATGCTATGCTCTAAACGTGAACTATAGGAGTATATAACTACGTAGAGCCCTGCGCGTTAACATGCAGGTGAGTTATGAAAGCAAAAAAAATACAGACAAACATATTATAAGTATCGGAAGGTAAGGCACTTGTAGGCATATCCACAGAAATTCACTTTAGTTTCCTCAGCTCTGAATTTTTTTTTTAGTTTTTGTTTTTTCTTTATGCTGAACTCGAATGTCAGTTTGTTGAAATTTATGATCGTAACCCTCGCAAGGCAGTCGTGACTACCTGTTTGCCAAAATGGTTCATTATTCATCGCATTCACAAATGCAAGCCCAATTTATGGCATTCATACTATGCATAGGTGAGAGATGCGCTTGCTTATTGGACGGTAGTTCATATTTTTCTCGATGAGGGTTTTTCTGAGTGTGATCTCCTGGATTGAACGTGGATTTCTAATATGATTCCAAAGTGTTTTTTTTTAGTATTGTAGCAGGGAAAATATCTCTCATTGAAGAACGGTAAAAAAATACCAAAACATAGAAAGCCGCCTTTAAAAATATAATAAAAATATAAAAAAATAAAATCGGCTTCCAAAACAACTTTGCTTCAATTGTACTGACGGTTATGACTGAAATCATGCTAGACCGTCTTTTTATTACTTATTTTGGAATATGTAAGTGAAACTTTCGTTAAGTAAATTTCTTCAGTTTTCAGTCCCACATTTATGCAAAAACACTTGAGGTTGTAAGCAAAGCCGTAAGGGTTCCTTTTTAAGGCTTTGATTTATCAACTAATAGAGTAGATTTCTTTTCCGTGCAAACAAGAAATGCAAAGCTATTAAATTACCATTGAGTGTGAGTATAAATTGAAAATAATAAATAAGAAAACTTTTCGAATAACAACGGAAACACAAACTTTTTAAAGCATGGTGCTAGGGTGATACTAAAATCAACTCGTCTCAAATTCAACTACAGTTATTGACATTTAAAAGAAGTAACAACATCGGCAATGACGTGATGACATGTAATTTGATATGGTGAGCTTTTTTCTGTGTTCGCACAAGTATTTGTTTATGTACTTTATTATATTCTTTTGTACTGGTTTTTGTTTTTATTTCTCTATTGTTGATATCAACCAAGATTATACGTGTCTTCGGTGGAAACAGACGGTTTAGAGGATAAATAAATATTAGAGGATAAATAAATATTATAAATAGATATGCAAATTCTTCTTCTTCTTCTTTACTGGCGAAGACACCGCTTACGGAATTATAGCCGAGTTAACAACATTGCGCCATTCGTTTCTTCTTTTTGCTGTTTGGCGCCAATTGGAAATACCAAGTACAGCCAGGTCCATCTCTACCTGGTCTTCCCCTTCCACTTCGTCCACCGGCGGGTACTGCATCGAAAACGTTCAAAGCTGTAGTATTTTTATCCATCCAGACCAAAAGACCTAGCCAGCCGCTGTAGAGGTTGTAGAGGTTGGTTTCGTTCGTCGAGAGAGGATTTCACTTTTCAATTGCCTACTCAGTCCGTATCCGTTGGATACAATTATTATGTGCTGTATTACCAACCTGACATTGTGGTTGGTGTTAATACTGGTTCCAAGATAGACGAAATTATCTACGACCTCGAAGTTATGACTGTCAACAGTGACGTGGGAGCCAAGTCCCGAATGCGACGACTGTTTGTTTGATGACAGGAGATATTTTGTCTTACCCTCTTTCACTACCAGACCCTAATCGTGCTGTCGAAGGCTGCTCTGTGTTGGTGAAGTGTGTTGATGATCTACCAGGTCTAAAGCGACACTGATAAAGTCTAATCAGTTTGGGGCGGTGGGCTTTAGTCTTTCGCCCAAAACGCTCGAAAGTACCTTATAGGCAATATTAAAAGGTTTATCCCACGATTATCGGCGCAGGCTGTAGGATCCTCTTTTCATTGGGCAAAGCACACTTAAATTCCAATTATCTGGCATGCTTTCGTCCGACCACATTCTGCAAAGTAGGTGATGCAGTCTTGCTTTCCTCTTCAGTTCTCGGTATCTTTGGTCGATGGCAACGGTGCGAGCTAGGCAGGCTGCTTTCTCTCCACTGCAACACGGCAGTTCTCATTGTACCAGCTGTTTTTGAGACCTTTACGAAATCCAATAGTTTCGGCAGTCTATTGCGATTGCAGCTTTTCGACGTCGAACCTTCCTTGTGTTTGTTGACAGGCGTTCTTTGATACACAGAGGCGGGTGGGTATCTTCGCTGCAACAGGATAGTAGTCCGAGAGACATGTCTTCCATCTATCACAACATAATCGATCTGGTTTTGTGTTTTTCGATTAGGGAAGGGAGTAAATACTTGTAAAGCTTTAAGCTCTGGCTAATTATTTCCTGCCATTCGAATTATTTTTATGTATTTACGTACAACTATATATGGAAGAATGCATTGTTTGTAAAGAAATCTTCCGCTTATCAAATATTGAATTGTTTTATCTGTTTGTGCTTTCTCATCCCTGCGCTCTTGAGCTGATGTCTCAGACGGCAAGGCTGGTGAACTCATTCCCTAATTTTCACGCCCAAGAAAAACATTAATAGTTCAAAGGTCATGCTCTGCATATGATGGGACAAGATCGGTATGGTGCACACTGAGCTGTTAAAACCCGGCGACGCCGTTGATGCGAAATGTTATGGACTCCAACTAATGCGTTTGAGGCATGGCAACGCTTGACTCGCATTTTTCTAATAAAAAAACTTTTTCGAATACAAAAACATTTACCGAATTAATTTGTACTTCCATAATTTTTTATATTATTTCCTTTTTTTACAATATTTCATTCCATTCTGATTTTTTTTTTATAATTTAATTCTACTCTTTTTTATTTAATATTACGTTTTTTTGTTTTATTTTTGCTCTTTTACATTCTTTGTGCATTATTAGTGTCCTTAAGCTTGTTTTGAATTAAATGTTATTTATGAGGCCGCAGTTCAATTATATATTAAGACTTTTATTATCAAGCGGATGGTTACCCTACAATCACCATTCACGGAATGTACATACAATTGTGTAACTCAATAAAGAAATATAAAAGAACTACTTGCATTCAAATATATACCTATATGTATGTTAAATATCTACCAGAATTTGTCGGCAATCATATAAAAAGGTATCAATGTCATACTTACGTATTCACAGGGTCATAAATACACATATATTTACACACATTGTTGCTATTCTGGTTTTTGAAATCACCTGCTTTTGACAGCGCTGGTAAGTGAAAGTAATGTGCGAAAACTTCTATGGAATCTCCTTAGATTTGCACGGGCTCACATTTTAACCAGCCACGTATAAATAACTGAATTTAGATGGGTTGAAGATATTTTTTACTCTTGGAGTGGGTGAATTTTGTACCAAATGTTCTTGTCGCAAATATTTTATATATTAATTTTAAAGAATTTTGTAACAATATGCTGAAAAAGAATTTTAAATTATTTGACTTTATTTAAATACTTCAAAATTCTGGTTATAAATGACTGACCTTGCCCATTTTGTTCTGTCTATTGACGCAATTTTACCGCACATTTTTAATTGAGTCGACCTCCACGGCTGCAGAGGCAGCTTCAATATCGGTTTCCAAGTGATTAATCATCTCGGGATGGTTGGTGTCGAACCTACCCTTAAAGGCTCCCCACAAAAAAAGAAAAGATAAATAAATAAATAATACAACAGAGTCAAATCGCAGTTGCGAAGAGATGCAATTGCTTAATTAGGCGATTTTCGAATACAATTCGCAAACATTGGTCATTACGTTGACTTTGCAATACGTAGCGCCATCATGTCGAAACCACACATCGTTCCCTTTAACATTTGCAAACAAAAATCTCTGAGTACAGCACGATAAAGAGGGTGTGTAAAGAAAAAAGCTGACCACATGTCGCACCAAACAATCACTTGTCGAAGTTGAATTCACTTTTCCATATTAAAGTATGGATTGTCTGAGCTCCAAATGCAAAAGTTACGCTTGTTAACGTAGTCAAACCGAGGTCAAAATGAGCTTCAATGGAAAAAATGATATTTCGGTAAAAATGTTAATCTTCTGTTAAGCGACCTTCAGTCCATTAAACGAAGCGATATATCATCGGTTAAAAGCATTTATAATGAGTTTTATACGCAAAATCTTTCACAAAGATGTGGTGAAATGTTTAATTACTAAGAGGGGTGTCTAGTTCATATTGAAGTCTATTCGAGCAGACTTAAAGCTATATCAGCAATATTTTCCTCTGAACTAGCTGCCCAAACTTGAATTATTTCGCCCACATTTTGTGCGTAGTTTTTGTGAAGCGGCGATTGAATACTAACTATTTTGAAAGTAAATTTAACACATCAGGATTTCCATTGAAGATGTCTAGGCTCAAATAATCCGTAGCTCAAATAGCAAATGGTAGATGGCTCAAAGCTTCAGATCATTGTAAAATATATTGATATTAATTTTATACTCCATATAATTTCATTCATTTCAAAACTACAAATTTTCTGCTTTTTTCTCTTTCTAGAACGTCGCCTGCTATTTAAAAAGCGGCTCAAGGAAGGAAATAGACAGTTGTGGAATCTGTGTGGAGGAGAGTTCATGCAGCCAATATACTACTGGGAAACAGCACTAATAACACAATGCTCAGCAACAGTGACAGTGGCAGAGGTAAGCGTAAATTTATAAAACAATAATATTACAATAAGTACCCACCCCAGCACATACCACCACAATACATTTGCAATACACGTATGTGAATATTTCTTTGCCACCTCCTCCTCTTCCCCAAGGAGCCTGCTAAAGCTCGAATGGAAATTTCGCATTTCAAAACCGTTCGTATATACACTTATATTTAGCTTAGTTTCAAATTTTTCCCAAACATCAAAGAGTGTATTGTAGTTGCTCGAAATATGCTTCAGCGGTTACAAAGCGCCATTTATATTATATACTTGTAAACACATATATTTTATAAGGCCTTATTAATAAGTCGCTGTCAGAGAGTGACGCGTTTACTTGGAGGCAGCACCTGCAAAACCTGTAACCCCACTCGAATGCGGTAAGCAAAAGAATGTGGTACAAATAACTTAAATTTATTTTGACTAGCTATAGAATTTTCCATCATATGTTGCAGTGAGCATTGTGTAGAGAAGGCAATTTGAACCGATAGTCTCTTAGAAAAAGTAGCAGATTGGGACATGAAGATTACGAGGTTATACAAATTTACATAAGTTTAAATTCTTTTTATTTACTGAGCGAACTGTTTCTAAAAATATCTCTCTATCACGGAAAGATTAAAACCGAGAGAGAATTTGTAAAATCACTACCCAGATAGTGGTCATGAAAAGATTGTAAGTTTTAATACCTAGCTTACTTTTTGTCTGCAAAAAATTTGCTTTGAAAGTTTGCTTCTAAAGTATGGTGCCGAACATGTCAAATCAGACATTTAATGACACGGCTTATCACTGTCCTCGATGTTTTTCATCGGGATGACATTTTATATATAGTTGGTGCGTTTGAAAGAGAAAATGCAATGTGTTATTGAGCAAGTACGTCGAGTTTTAAGGTGTGATTGGGGGCTGTTTGTACAATACATCGGCTTGTGCCGCTTATGACTCTGCTTTATGATATGAATCAGTTATGTCGACTGTAGAGAAGATTGAGTGTTGGGTACATTTGGGATGTCTCGTTTGTGGTAGAAAGTCCAAACTTCAGATTTTCTCTGAGTATTGGTCTTATACTAATCGGTAATGGTTCTCTCAATGCCTTTCTGCATGAGAGGCACTTGAGCGAAACGGCGAGCTGTGAGCGTGGTACAGAGCAAGAGGATTGGATGCTTGTGTTGTGTGAATGCCCGATGTACTCAGACATTAAGGACTTAGGGGTATAGGAGTAGTTAGGACAGTTGGACGGTATAGGGTGTGTGATGTTCCCTCATGTGGAGATTACATTTGTGTGTTTGAGGTGTGTGCGCATGAAGTATTTAGAAAGCGAAGGCATCCGAGTATGAATGAGCATGCTTGAGTTGGTCGCAGTTGGTCCAGGCTGTATGCAAACTCAACTGGTTGTAGTTTCGATTACAAGGTTCAACTGAAGTCCTAAATCTGATACCACGGGGAATAGGAGCCCTCGGAGCTTGTTCCAACCTGTTCACGCGGCTAGGCCCCTCGAGGAGTATCGTGGTGGCTGTGGTTTAAACCCAATGTCAGCTCAATATGGAGTTGCATTGCAACTAGGTTTTAGATACCAAAGTGGTTAGTGTATTCAGTCCGCACTGATAATTGGTACCATACTGCTAGTAGTAATTATGGGACGTGTTATTTGTATTAGAAGTGATTTTGACTAAGAAAGTAGTGAAAAAACGAAAATGTGTTATTTTATATATGTGTTTACAGTGCCACAGTGAAGAATTTTTGAAAATTAAGTCGGTCGAGCAAATTGGAGGCAATCAAAACAGTATGGCAAAAATTCAAGAAAACCAATTTGGCATTGATGACAATCATCTGGAAGCTATCGCTGTATCGTTGCTTCAGATATGGTGACCTTGACTGCTACGCTACAAGAAGTTAACACTTCTGAGTCTTCTGCGATGCACAGTACATCGGGCTTGGGCAGCAAGTCGTCCCTAACCACTTATACATCAGTTGCCTTAAAACATTCTCCAGCTAATTTTTTTTTTTTTTTTGAATATTTCAATCATTAATTTTATCTCTTTTTGTCATTTTCCATCATTTCCAGTAGTTCGAATAAATGACTTTCGCATCTACATACATAATATTTTAGTTGAGTACTGCTTTCAAAAATGAAAAAATAATTAAGGGTAAGGAGTTTTAAATTTCTCTCAATTCGGATCTTCTTCGCTTTTGACAAAAATGTGCTAAATAAATGTCAGCCACTGGCTGTTTTTCAATTTTTAAAAGTATTGATTCATATAACCGTATATTTTTATTGAAATGTAAAGTATCGCATTTAAAAGCTCATTGTTGTAAAATAATAAAATCCTTCTGCTTTCACCATTGATTACAAATATGAAACTTCAAAATTGAGAATTTTTATGGATTTTATAAAGAAACAATGCCATAATCATTAGTACACTTTACGGTGATTACGATTTGTATTTACAATAATTTGTTATTATTATTTACTAATTTTGTTTATTATCATCATGAAGTTGTTTTTAAAGAGGTCAAAATTCACTCACAAATTTACTAAATAATATACAAAAAAAATGATGTGTGTGCATAAGAAACTGTGTAAATAAATATACAACACCAATTAAATTGTCATATTGTTAAGGTGTCGCCAACATTCTCCATAGATATATATATCACTCATCAACGACATTGTGAATTTTTTGTAAGTTGTCTGTTGCAAGATAGAATACATTATATAAATCGCTCTTCTCTAGTTAGTAGCTTTAAAAGTAACTCATACGTCACGTGCTACGTAATCATAGTGGCTCTCAATCCTTAATCCTTTGTCACTAGAATAGCAGTAAGAATAAATTTCTAGAATACAAAGTCAAGTGCAGTGATTAAAATAATTTTTTGCTAAAGAGCTAATACCTACATTATTTGTAGCATGCACTAAGTGCATACATTAAGTGCAGGCCTACATAACTTTATTCATCTCAAGCATATTTTGCATTTAAAAATTTTGCTGCTCAATTTAACTCAACAAATGCTCACTTTTTACGTTCTTTTTCATCATTTTGCTCTTTTCTACGATTTTGCATACAATTACGACGAATTCTCTGAATCACTATTTACTTAAATTTTTATGTAAATTTGTATGCTCAACTCGTTTTTCGCTTTGGTCGTGAAATGATCGAATTGAACAATTTCGTTAGGAGTATGTATCTCTACTCCGCTTTGTTAGGAGTATGTATCTCTACTTACTAAAGATTTTTAGGGACTGATTTTTTATATGTCAAATATTAAAGTTTTTGCACCATAACCAAAAAATTGAAAAATAAATAAATAATTTCATGCGTTTTACCATTTTAATCTTTAATTGCTTCTCAATACTGCTTTGCATGCAGAGAATAACGATTTTACATATATAGCCTTAATTCAACTCTCATAAGCCATGTGACAATTTTATATTATTAGCTAGTTGATATTCTAGTGGTCAATGATAGAAATTATAGGTCCTTCTATGTAACACCCCAATACCACTGACAAAACGATAAATTATTTGGAATGCGTAGAGTATGTGCTCGCTTCTGCCCGTTGTTGCCAGGGGTTATAACATTTGGCTTACTACACCAAATAGGATAGTAAATTACGGTAATAAACAGGCAATGACCGCTATTTACCTGAAGTACCGT
Organism: Ceratitis rosa; assembly: GCA_037013455.1. Lineage (NCBI taxonomy): Eukaryota > Metazoa > Arthropoda > Insecta > Diptera > Tephritidae > Ceratitis > Ceratitis rosa. Next base: position 15,304,868 of record JAWMAG010000004.1, read on the forward strand.
AGAGAGAATGTATGAAAAAAATAATAATGAAAAGGCAATGAAAAACATAACAGACATGTGACGCCTTTAATAGCATAAAGTGCTTGTTCTACAACGACAACATCATCTATTAAATAACGCAAAGATATGCTTTGAAGCACACATTTCGGTTATTGTTATTAAGATTGAGCTTTGATTATCTTACTGCAGTTAAGTTTCATTATGCCTCAACCAACGAGACATTTGCGGCGGTCATTCAGACATTAACTGGGATGAGAGACACAATTGTTTTGATGCTTGTCAGTTTTTTGTTGGTATTAATTTTTATTTTTTTCTTGTGTATGATTCGCCAACCACTTACCTTTTAAAGACCTCGCAAATTGTGAGTAGTAAGTATAAAAAGGGTCGAAAACAATGACAATAACCTGGGTCTGGTGTGTTGCTGTTGTAATATTCGCTGGATAGGGTGCCGAACTTTGGTGTTGGTTGGCGGCGGTGTTGCCGTTGTAGCAGGAACTCCAGTTGACAGTTGTCACATTCCAACGAAATATGAACTGACACACGAAACAGACTGTGCGGAAGTCTAGGGGATACTGGGTACCCTTCGCACGGAAGGAGGAGATATTGATGGTTGTAGGTGGGTGTGAAGGTTGGTGGGTACAATGAAAGACATGCAGAGAGGGAGTTCCGTGGAACCGTAGAGGTCTGGGGGTATTTACGCAGAGTGGGTAAGGCTTCTGAAGGCATTGCCGTGAAGGTTTGGGCGCATTTGAGCACTTGCAGCATGGGACAAGTAGCGCGTGGATCACTCTCTATGTGTAGCCTGAGGAGGACTTAAGATGACTCGAACCATTGCAGCAAAAGTAATCCATCGGACCAGTGTTTGGTTGGACGCCAACCCTAACTAGAATGATTTGGAACAGCCCAGTTGCGAGATTTTGGTTCGTTGATGTACTTAGACTAATGTTACGTGCTGACCTAAACGGGGTTAGGTCTTCTTAAGGTTGACTGCCCTTGGCGAAATAAAATCTGGGTCTACTCCTGAGCGTACAACGTATATCCAGCATGCAATGAGGCTCCATATGATACTAACAACCTCTTTGCATGCCCCCTAAAACCAACTCCTTTTTTGTCTGGTTCGAGGCAGTCAAAACAGCTAATTTCCTGCATGACCTTGATGCCATAGATAAATCACAGACCAATAAACCGTAATTTCTTCCACTGCCTACCAGATAATTTCGATTCTCTTAATTCTTGTTCTTACACGTATATGGAACATTTAGTATACGTATTTGTATTGGTTATTGGCCGTGTCCATGAGCTGCGCCTCAACATCACGCGTATACATTGGCACTAAACTCAAACTTAAAGTTTTTTACTATTATGCAATATTGCATTTTCTTTTATTCTCCTAATTTTCGTTTTATTTGGTTGAGTAGCTATGTATTCTTGTCCCAGTGTATGGGTTTCCATTATGGCTCAGTGTCGCCTGTTCTCTGTTGCCCTTCTTGTATCTTCACTTCGAAAGTTTGCTCACTTTTTTTGGCCAACGCAGCATATTTTTCGGCGCATATTCAAAATTTGTCGCATATAAAGTCTATGCTGTGTTGAACTGTAGGCTTACTGTGAAAAAAATGAAGAAGAAAATATTGTGAATTATTTAAGAGCATTTTTAGTAGATTTCGATAAGTAATTCATTTTTTCATTTCTACTCCTCCAATGAGAGATGTGTGTGACTACAAATTTTCTTGTAAGCCGAACCATAAATAAAATTTCTTCGAATAGGCCAGTCCCTGGTCCACTTCCCTAAATTTGTGTCTTGTAAAACTTCCCAGAAACCATAGAAAAAAGCTGACAAAATTTCAATTCAATCGGCTTGGCAACTATTGGAGATTACTGGATTTTTCCAAGCCCTTTGTCGCCCTTCAGGTTCACACAGAGACACTTTCTACAAGCAATTTTTTTGACATTTGTTTGGTGTTCATTTTTTTTCTCTACTTCGCTTTATTTTACACTCACTATTTTTCGTTCGCATCGCGCTATCTAATATTTCTAAAATAAAAACACTATGTTTGTGTAAAGGAAGACACCGCTTTTATTTATCTATTTCTTTTATATATTTTTACATTTGATTAAACATCAACTCTACCCTTTCCAAAGTGTAATCTAATTAGATATCTCATGCTTTTCACTATCATCAAAATCAATCTCAGCGGCTTCTTCAATAGTCTCTAATATTTCTTGCATTAATTCAACTTTATCTGCAAACTCCATTATCTGAAATATTTATTAATAATTGGATATAAATAAGCATAGACATATATGTTTGCATGCACATACATATTTGCAAATATTATAGTTGTTGTTGTTGTAGTTGTTGTAGTTGTACAACAACAGCAAATATTGTAGTAAAAACCACAAATATCAGTTTCCAAATTTACGGCATTTATGGTATTCATTTGAAATTTAAGACAGCTACAATTAGTTCAAAGTGAGAAACAAAAAAAAAGGGAATGTCAAAATCTACAGAGACGAATAGAAACACAAAACGTGTCGAACGAGCACAGCGACTCGGTGCTCTGCCCCCTTCGTCGTCATCCTCTCCCCTACAAACGAGTGTTTCGTCGACAAAAAGTATCCCCGTGTATACTCAGACTAACAACATTTTAACAATCCTTCTGTTTACACAGTCACTGTCACAGTCACACGGTGCTCAAAAAGCTTTACACTTGCGAGTTCAGCCTCTTAGTACTTTAAGATCTTATGCATATAGTAGTTGGAGTAGGCAAATTTCTTTGTGATAATAAACTTTTTTTGTATTATGTTTCTTTTTACTTTCCTATTGCAAGCACATTATTATTCAAGCACAAGTTGGTAGTTTATTTTCGACTGCTGTCAGTAAACTTGGCATAGAACAGACTTTGCGGCGCATCATACGGCCACCACTAAGCATTTGTTTTTTCATTATTATTGTAAAAATTTAAAAGTGTTTTTTATTTAATATCTCGGAAATTAAAATAATTTTCAATATACAAGTTTACGTTAGGGTCTATAATGAGTTTCTTATATTAAATGTTGTAGACACAGGTTCCAGTTTTTTCTACTATGTATCTATTAAACCGCACTGCAAGCCTCAAATTTGTTTTTGGTAATCAAATAGGATATTGTGTTTCCAAATGAATTTTTGATGCAAGTTTTCTGGGTCTGGTTACAAATCTGAGGTCTGATTGCATATATATTCGAAATAGTGCTTCTTAAGGAGCAGCCCAAAAAACCTCTAGGTACCACTTTGAATTTTTGAAATCTGGTCTTAGACTGGTAATCAAGGGCCCGGAAACTCTTTAGGTACATTGTAATATTAGAATGCCCTGAATTTAAAAATTCCTTTTACACCTCTAGATATAAGCACAGCCCTTGGGATTCAGTCTTTAATTTCCAATGTTAGCAAAGTTCGTAACGATTTAGCTGTAGGTTTTTTCTTTCAAAAACGTGACTTGCTGGGAACGTTTTAGTCCAGTTTTTTGTGTTTAACCTCAAAAATCCGTGCGGAAACACTACCTCCCATTTTATTCGCAAAATTCACGCGCGGCAGTGTTATTATTTTTAACCATCTTTATAGCTAGAGCATAAATAAAATTTTAACTAATAAGTTTTCTGTCATAGCACAAAAAATTTTAAATCTGCCTGTTTCTATTTGATTTGGATCTGATATAGGTTTCATATAAAGTCTTGCTGTAAATCAGTCTCACAATAGCCCGTGCATCACTTTAAACATTTTTTTTTTGAGTTCCTTGCAGTTTTTCACAAATGTGTGTGTGTGCTGGAGAAGCATAAAAACTTATGGCTTGAAAATTTCTTTTGGCCCGCCTGTTCATCAATAGGATTTTTATTGCCACATTTATCTGTTCTTCTACGTGGCTTTTTATGAAAAACTACTCCTAGATACTTGACAAAGGTAGGCCACGGCACCTAGAAATTACCTAGCCTAACCCTAGAGCTTGGTAGATATCAAATACTTCTTTTTCTACCTTTATGATTGTTTTTTTCTGAACAGTTTTGCAAATGTTCCAGAAGGTTTACTTTTTCAAGCAAACTTAGATTTCTATTCCAAACACTATTCTACATATATATGAAAATTTAATTTTGGTGTAAAAAGTCTATACCTACTCCTCTGCCTACGGTGAAAGTTTCTTGCTTTTTTAATTTTTAAGTATAAATATGTTAGCCTCAAGGAATTAGTTTTCAGTTTTGGGAGTCATTAGTGGTACAGAGTTTCAGCCTTTACGCTATCAAAAAGATATCTATGATTATATCAATATATCCCGGTAAATTAATTTGTCCTAGATTTGTAGAGGAGCTAAGCAGCACTAAGATAAATATTATATTTAGTTTTATTGTGATTCATATCATGGATTTCTTGAGTGGGAGACAGTTAAATAGGTAGTAAATTCCACGGTCAGATAATCGAATATAAGTACGTACGAGTATAGCGCTATTGGATGAGTAATATGCACGGGAATGTTTGAAAGTATTAAATCTACATTCGAAGGCGAAAACATTCCAGATGTTTATTTATGTAGACACTATTTTACATTAAAAATCTTTATAGAAGAGAGCATATATTTTGATGGTATATTTTTTGGGCACTTTAAATGAGCTCCGTATTAATGTCTTTGTCTTCAAAAGCTTTTACAAGCGCCCAATAATTTCGCGATTTACTATATTTCATAGGTTATTAGTGTTCAAAATTTTTGTCATGTCGTCTTCGGCGTGAGTAAACGCTCTTCTCTTCGCTATTTTTCGTCTGCTTTAAAAACGATAACACAGCGACTGAAGCTGGACCACAAATAATTATTTTTAGAATCTAAGTCAGTCTGATGTTCGTTTTGAAACTTGCTGTAGGCTTTTGAAGACCAGTTAATTCTGAAGATGCTTGAGACTGCATAGCTTATCTTACTGAAATATAAAGAATAAGTTCAGTGGAGTATTTCCTTTTTATTTTCTTTTTTTAACATCGACATTGGCTTCATTAAGGCTGTTCTAGAATCTTGTCTTCTGTTATTTTACCTAGCGGCCGCAGTAGTCGATATAAACTAAGAAAATAGGCCAGGGTTATTGCATAACTATAGGATAGGGCACATTAGCACAAATCTTGATAACTAGTACATTCTTAGCACTTTCTGAAGCTTCCAAGAGTGAAGGTCTGAATTCTATGAGGTTTGCGTAGTAAGTTTATTATACTATAACTCAGAAGCAAAGTTCCTTCACTAAGAAGCTTACTCGACAACCTCCTTTGAAAACTCCCTTTTAGTATTGTACTAAACAAATATGTTTCAAAAAAGCCCCTGACAAAATTTTTAGGACAACACAACACCATCAACGACATCAATTTGAAAGAAGCTCAAATATTTGTTTAGTTTTTTCCAAAAAATATGTCGGTCACTCTTAAATGTTTCCAATTTCTTTCATTTCTCTACTACAAATATAATAAAATCACATGTGTGTTTATGTATAAAATCCATATAATTTATAGCAAACATGAATTTAGAAGCCTTTTGACCAACTGGACCTTGTAGCTGCTCTAAAAACTCTTGCTGTTGCATATTCGAAAGATATTTATTATATATATTTATTTAGGAAAGTATGTTTGCGACATCAGAATCCAGAAAAAATTTTAAGCAACATAGAAAATATGTTATGTGTTATATGTGCATGTGTTTATATATTTAAGTATCGGAGAATCAACACTTCAAAAGTGGCATCAAATAAAAAAAATCAAAATGTATATAAGTAAACAACGGTGTAAACTGTGAATAAGTGCATATATACCTATATGAGTATATGTATTCAATTTGATCTTTACTCTCTGTTGTCGAGCAAGAGAAGCAGCTGAGCATTGTGACCATTAAAAGGCCAAACATCAATGAGGCACACACATGACTACGGCACGCATTTATACAAAAGCAAATAAGGTGCTTACTTGTGCATATAAGTAAATATATATACATATATCCGGGTTCACATATCCTTTCGGCAACAGCTCCTTTTCAGTGGTGGAATGGAAATGCAATGGGTGTATAGTTGCACAATTTAATGCATTCTCACAATCACTTTTGTGAGAGGCATACTAACTAATCCAAATTTTGTTGTTATTGTTTGTTTTTACCTTTTTTTGTGAATATACATATTCCATATTTTGTGTTTTCCCTTATTTCTTTTGTTCACAATTCCTATACAAAGCTTTACGAAGACGTTTATTGCAAGTCACCTACGTATTCTCTAAATACTTTTTTATCCGTTTAGTCGCTTTTTGTTTTTTGCTCTTTCTCTCCTACTTCCTCTGTCAATTCATAGCACTTGGGTTTGCGTTTGTTTATTCACTCTCTTCCTAATATTTTAAGACTCCCAGAGTAGAGTGAAGTCTTAAGTGTTTATAGCTTATATCTTTTTTGTAATTTTTTCCTGCTAGTCGACAGATGCCTGACTTTTATTACCCTTTCATATCATGCATGTGGAGTAATGGGGAGTTAAAATCAATGAAACATAAATATCGAAAAACAATGAATTCAGAAGTGCAGAAGGATTCTTAAAGGAAAGAGCAGGGGAAAAATCTAAAATTTCAGCAGAATTTTTAAGTAGACTTTAAAATGAATTCGTCTAAAAGATTTTAAGCAAAAATACAATTTTTTTACTAAAATTATAATTTTTCAGGTTAAATTAAGATTATGGCAAATAAGCTGCTTCATAAAATCCTCAATAAATTTTGGAAAGTTTATTGTTTATGGCAGATTCTAGTAATCCCTTGAAATTACTTTATTAGTCTTCCTTTCAAACTTTAGAATGAAGATGAGAAAACGCAAGATAGATGACATTTTTCCGTAGAGAACGAGTCCCGAGAAGGTCGACCAAAATCTTCCACTGATGACGAAGACGCACGATTGACACAAGGAATTATTGCTAATGAATTGCGATTGAATGCGATGGCTGCATCGCGAATATTGTGTAATCATCTGGGGTACACGAAGAAATCTGCTCGATGAGTGTCACGAATTTTAAATGAGATCCAGTAGATTTTGCCCAATTTTTCATAATCAAATCTGAAAATGATCAATTCGAAATGCTCAAGCATTTTTAGTAAAGTCGTTACTGGTGCCGAATCTTAGTTCTATTAGTATGATCCAGAAACCAACCAACATACCATTGTATGGAGCCCAAAAGCAGCAAACCCACGAAAGTCAGGAGAAAATGTAATGATGCCACTTTACTTCACACGATCTAAAATCGTAGCCGCCATTCCACTGGAAAAGGGTCAGACGGCAACTGCAGAATGCAGAAATTATATGCATCAACTTTGTATATATATAATACTCATATAACCATTGGATCATAAAATTCCTTCATACATACAGATGACCACCACAGCAGAATAATGGCTATCGTGGTTGTTGATTTCACAGCATTACTGATGCCAATATGCACAGCCGCAAGTCAATTCAATTGCTTTTCCTAAGTCCAAATGCATGACTTTGATAACAGTGTCGAACAAAGAGCTCATGCACGCAACCGTAAAACATAGTCTACTACGATTAAAAATATCATATTCAATATTCATATATTTGTTATTAGGTTTGCTGAGGATCATACATACATATGCTCCCATATTAACCATGAGTGAGTAAAACAGCTTAAGCTCCGATTGAGATTGAATTGCATAACTCATCGCCTCTAGTAAGAGTGTTTTATGTATTGTTTGGGAAGGTTAGATATTTTTACTCAGTTTATTAGATATTGTCGTTTAAGTTTAATAAATGTAATATTACTCATACGCCATGCGACCTAGGAGAAACAGATAAAAAGAAATAATGTAATTCTCTGAAAAGATTAAGAAGTTAGAAATATTTGAAGTGATCAAGTTATTAAAACTATCATAAATCTTATAATCTTCATATAGTTATAAACATAAAAGTTATGGTTTGGTAGCTACCGATTTATCGTTTCGATTTCACTTGGGCTTGACTAAGGCCAATTGAAGTGAAACAAAAACTTTACCATCAGGCTTTATTATCCTGCGATTTTAATTCTCTAATGAACCTCTATAGATCAATAACTTTGACGTCGACCATCCAACTTCTATTACTTTGGACATGTATCCTCTCTTTAAGGATTACATATCTCGTGATTTCTTCTTATCGCATTTCGGTCAGGTGTGCCGGAACTTGCGGCAGATCAAAGTGCAATTCCACCTGTCTGAGAATCAGTTTGCAAGTGGGACCAATGTGAGACACAGTCTGTTCTGTTTGGTCATTTCCTGTAGAGACGGTACTAATTTGGAATTCCACATAACACCTTCCTTCACTTAATTTTTTTTGCCTAATGAAACATTAAACTTATAAATTATTGGGTATATGCATTAATTCGTGCGGTTTTCAAAGAGAGGACTCTACTAGAGGACGCGTCGTGTTCATCTGTGGCTATATTCATTTCAAAGGTACTGTCATTTCGCTTTCGTTTTCTGTAGATGTCATTTGTTTTAGCGTGAACAACAATTTTTTTCATTCATTTGAAAATGTCGAAATTTGTACCAGATAAAGTGTTTTTGCGTGGAGTTCTTCTTCATTACTTTAACATGAAGAAAAGTGCTACCGAAAGCTATCACACTTTACTGGACGTTTATGGTGACCATGCTTTAGCCGAACGAACGTGCCAAAAGTGGTTTGCAGGGTTTAAAAGTGGCAATTTCGACTTAGATGACGGACAGCCAAAAAAATTTCAAGACGAAGAGTTGGAGACATTGCTCGACGCAGATGTATGTCAGGGGCAAAAGTAATAGGATTTGATCAAGCAACCGTTTCCAGACGATTAAAACCATTAGGATTCATCCAGAAGCTTGGAAATTGGGTGCCTTATGAATGTCGCAAATGTTGCTCCAACGCCGCCAAAAGAAGTAATTTTTGCATCGGATTGTCACTGGCAATGAAAAATGGATTCATTATGATAACCCAAAGCGCAAGAGATTGTATGTGAAGCCCAGCCAACCATCGGCATCGACGGCAAAGGCGAATATTCATGGTGTCAAGGTTATGCTATGTATTTGGTGGGACCACAAGGGTGTGCTCTATTATGAGCTATTGAAATCGGGTCAAACGGTCAATGGGGACCTCTACCGAAAACAATAGATTCGTTTGAAAAAAGCCATCGTGGAAAAACGACCAAAATATACGACCAGACACGAATCAATAATTTTTCATCATGACAACGCTCGGCTACATGTTGCAAGGCCAGTTAAAAACTATTTGGAAAACTGTGGGTGGGAAGTTCTACCTCATCCGCCTTATAGCCCAGACATAGCACCTTCCGATTACCACTTGTTCAGGTCAATGCAGAATGCCCTCACCGGGTACGCTTCACTTCAGAACAGTGTATCAGAAATTGGCTCGATTCTTTCTTGACCTCCAAGCCGGAGAAGTTCTTTTGGGATGGGATCCACAAACTGCCAGAAAGATGGGAAAACTTCGTAGTTTTCGATGTGAAATACTTTGAATATTAAATGTATAACAATTTTTTCACAATAACGTCTAAATTTTCAAAAAAAAACCGCTCGAATTAATGCATACACCCAATATAAAAAAATGTAAATTAATTATATAAAAATATGAAATAAATGTATTAGATCCAAAATATGAAGAATCAGATCAATGAGGCTGCTGTGTAATCTCCGCTTTGCAGCCGACCAAAGCGTATCGAATAACCATTGTATATTTTCTAAGGACATACATATGCTGACACATGTACGTGTACATAAGTAGCTCTGCAAGGTGAAAGTTGTATGACTAGTGCTTCCATTAATTGAACGCTTGTGTAGTCTGTTAAACTTACGCTGATTTGGTTAATATATTGATATGTTCCAAAAAAGTTTGTTCTTTAACCAAACAGACTAAACTTACCTGGTTTTCCTTTGCATTTTCTTTTTTTCTATTATATCATCTCTGGTGGCTTCAAAATTCCATTTAATAATATATTTGAAATTCATTGTTTAAGTTAGTTTTGCTTTTATTATTATAGTAGCCACTGCCTGTTTAAGAATAATATTGGCACTGCTCATTGGCAAATTTTAGTTAAGGAGTTATTTGCTAAAGATTTGATGACATGAGGAATTAATATTTTACTAAATTAGTTGCTATAACAATTTTAATAATAAATAACTTTTTTTGTTTTTCATGCTTATTTCCAGCATTAGGTTCCTGATCTCAACAAGGCGGACCACCACACTGATCCTGATAATTGTTTCAGTTTATAAATTCATGTGACATTTTCGCATCGCTTTAAGCAACGTGTGGCCTATTGACATTGAAAAATCGAGAAAAAGTCGCTTTAAAAAAATTTGTAAAAAGTTTAACTAAGTTTGTCAATTATGTCTAAGTATAATTGTAACTATCATCTAAAGGAAATAAAGTTCGAATGCCCAAAGCAATATTCAGGTGTGTTTCTATTAAATTCCGTATTTAAGTTTTTCATAAAAATTTTTTTTATTTTCATTTTTATTTTGTAAAGATCCCAAAAGCCTGGATTATTAAAATACTTATTGAAATCGCTTTCTTACATACATATATATACAGTTGCGGTCAAAATCTTAGTAGCGATTGTGCTAATTAAATATAAGTCATCATAAATTTGTATTTCAGACTTTTTTTTCGCTTTAACGGTAAATACCGTTAGGTTAAGGCGTCGACATGACCATATGCATTGGTTTGTTAAGCTAGAATTACTGTTGTTATTGCAATCGGCTAAGTTTTGAGGACAAATGTGTTTTTGACCAGTCAAATTCCTAGTAGCGCAATCAAGAATAGTTCAAAAAAATTAAGTTATTTTTGTTTTTTGGACTAAAAAATTAAAGAATCGGTAAGAACTATTTCTGTTATCAGTATTCTGTTTTAAAATGTGGAAATTTTGATCATGCTGCATGTAGTAATATCAAGAAAAAATAATTGTACACCGGAGATACGGGCTCTTATTAAAAAGCTGATTGGCGAAGGAAAAACCTACAGAGAAGTGCAAAACATCATTGGTTGCTCCCCCACGATGGTGTGAAATGCTATAAAATACAAACCGGGTGTCGAAAAACGCTGGCGGAAACGTGTAATGCCCACTCAATTGGTTAAGTCTGCTGTAAAATATTCAAAGCAATATCCGTTTGTGACTGCCACAGAAATAAAAAAATCTGTAAATGTGGAAGCCAGCGTTGAAACTCTCCGCCGACGCTTACGGGAAAACGATCTGTCAGCTCGGAGCCCCAGAAAAGTGCCTTTCCTAACTAAACAACATGTGGTCAAACGATTACGTTTCGCCAAAGACCATTTTGCTTGGCCTTTGACCAAATGGCGTAACATTTTATGGTCTGACGAGTCAAAAATTGTTCGCTATGGTGGAAAAGGTTCAAGGCAGTTTGTAAGACGTCCACCCAACAGCGCTTTTAATCCAAAATATACCACTAAAACGTTAAAATATGGTGGATCCAGCATTATGGTTTGGGCATGCTTTTCGTGGTATGGAGTTGGACCCATTCATTGGATCACGGAAACCATGAATGCTGCCCGATACGCCCAAATCATGCAGGAGGTCATGCTCCCATATGCTAGCGAAGAAATGCCACTGATTTGGACCTTTCAATAGGACAACGATCCGAAGCATACTAGTAAGCTTGCAAAGAAGTGGTATGGAGAAAACCGAGTAAATGTTATGGAATGGCCTCCACAGTCTCCTGACGTTAACCCGATAGAAAATTTGTGGACTGATGTAAAGAAATCGGTGTCTGATTGTTATCCTACAAATAATTTGCAGTGATGGGAATCCGTAAACACTGCTTGGAACCCAATTCCAGTCGAAAGGTGCCAAAATCTGGTGAACTCAATGCAACGTCGCTGTGCCGCCATAATTAATAATAATGGTTATACAACTAAATATTAAATTAATGTATAATAAGTAGTTAATTGATAGCCAATGTAAAAAAACAACATTTAATTGAACCTAAATAAAAAATGCTTTAAAATATACCCTATAACGTGTAACACTACTATGATTTTGACCGCTTAAAAGCTTAGATTTTCGTAAAAAGTATTATTATTTTTGTTTTTTATAACCAAGTGGCTCCAGTTTTTTTTAATTAGCTTTAATAGTCTTTTAACTACTAAAAAATAAAAATTAAACTGGTTTTGGTAAGCAACTACATAACTTTTTTTTCAACTGAATTTAGTGCTTGTCCGCGCTACTAAGATTATGACCGCAGCTGTATGTACATTGAATTTTATATATATATAAATATATATGCTTATAAAAAATTAGAATAGGAAAAAATGTACGCATATTCATATAAGTACACGAATATATGTAATCAGCATTAGAGTAGGAAAATTCTGTAAACAAACAGTTATAAGAAAATTATCCGTTTATATATTATATATCAGTTCGTACATATTTGCTTAGCCTGCCCAAGGCCAAATATCTAACATAATATTATCAATATATATGTACATACTTTTAGGGGCCTTACTTAGTGCAGCCTGTTCAAAGTCAATTATAAATTTTTATCAATATATAGGTATATACATACACACGCATAGAATTTAGATAAAATGTTTATTATAATAATTGTTATTTTAAAATATCGTTCTGCCTATATGGAGAAAGGTATAAAAAGAGCGATCATAGTTTGAAAATTTAATTAGCCAGTAGATGGTCGCTAGGTATACTTGTCCGTGAATATCTCCGACAAAAGTAGTACACCTGAGTGCTTCGACCTCAAGAGTACTTAGTATATTGTATATTCAACGTGGTTTTCACCTAGTTGAACATATGTGTGACTACCATGGGCTCTTAGTCTATTGAAGTAAATAAATTTTCAACAACAGTGATATAAGTTATTCATAAACTGCAGATTAATTTTATTTGGTTTTTTTCTGCCATTTTGGCCTACTGTCTTTTTTGTAGCGATTCAGTGATGGGGAATAAGTAGAATTTTCATTCACACTCACACGAAAAGTAGGACGCTTAATAGCTGAAGTCGAATGACCCTTCTAATATCTACATATAAAGGGTGGTTAAATTTTCAAGGGCCGATGTTGATTTTGAATAAAACACAAACTATTTAGGAAATTATTGAAATTTTATTTTATTATGATATATTGGTATTACTCAATTATGTATGTAACAAAATATCGGCCAAATGAGCGCCGCGACCTCGGCGGCACACCTCCATACGATGGTCCAAATTTTCGATGACGCTGAGGCATAATGGAGTTTCTATGCCGTTAATGTGCCGAATTATCTCATCCTTTAGCTCTTGAATTGTTGCTGGCTTATCGACGTACACCTTTTCTTTCAAATAACCCCAGAGAAAAATGTCCAACGGTGTCAAATCACATGATCTTGGGGGCCAATTGACATCGCCATTACGTGAGATAACACGGCCATTGAATTTGTTGCGCAAAAGAGCCATTGTTTCGTTAGCTGTGTGGCAAGTGGCACCGTCCTGCTGAAACCACATATCGTCCACATCCATATCTTCCAATTGTGGCCATAAAAAATTCGTTATCATCTCACGATAGCGAACACCATTCACAGTAACTGTCTGACCGGCCTAATTTTGGAAAAAATACGGCCCGATGATGCTGCCAGCCCATAAACCGCACCAAACAGTCACTCTTTGTGGGTGCATTGGTTTTTCGACAATCACTCTTGGATTCTCATTCGCTGGAATTCTGTTTATTGACGAATCCACTGAGGTGAAAATGTGCCTCATCACTGAAGATGATTTTCTTCGAAAATTTTCATAATAAGTCTGGATAACTTTAACACTTTGTTGGATTGTGTATCTCTCCATGGTTCAAATTGAGTAAGTCTGAAATAGAGAAATGTCAAATTAAATTCGGAAAAAAACTTGGCGTTTAGGTGTGGTTCACATTCAACATCGGCTCTTACAATTTAACCACCCTTTACTAGGCTGTTACTCAACCAGCGAATATATTTACTTTGCATAATAGAGTATCCTGCGCATGCATTGCTACGTTTTTTTTTCTTATGGTACCCCAGACAGATTTATAAAAAGCAAAGAAGAAAAGCATAGCTACAAGTTGCGTTATGGTTTTGTTTATTTTTAAGTTAAGGTATGTCATCTCTTTCTATAAAACATATTTCTAAAAAAAAACCTTTTAACTGTGTGATGCAATGCACTATTTTCTGTTCTGCTTATGAAATATGATGCACTGGATAAGAAAGTGTTTTTCCGGGAAGTTGACCTGGAACTGACACGATGGTTTTCGCTTTTGCTTAATATGAGAAATATATGCAATATATAATAGTTTATAACTTGTTATAAAATTAATAACAAAATAAACCTAATAAATAGTGTTAGAAGCATCTGAAAATTCTATGTTGACGGAGTGGCGGAAAAACTCCAATATGCAATAAAATACTCAAATGGAAATGCAAAATTGTTTGACTGCATTGAAGCGTAGTTTTGAATTCGATTTCCATAATTAAAAACGTTTATTTAGCAATTGAATGCCATCAAAGGGTAAAATCGATCGCAAATAAATAAATAAAACATGTATTCGTATGTAAATCTGTTTTTTTAAATGTAGAACAACTGTCGTTTGAATCTAAATTTACATTACTCTGTAGAATCATTAGAAAAACGATTTTCTCATATATGGAATTTATTTTCATAAACATTAGTCAAAACATATTCTTAAAAAATTCATTTTTTGTGATCTTTTTTGCTCCTCTTTCAATGCAGTCTTTCTTAATCTCCTCTATCGCAGCGCAACGTCATCGTTTCACAGGTATCTTCAGTCTTAGCAACAAAAAAATCACAGGCAACCGCTAGGGTTTGAGAAACACGAGGGCTGTGGCACTATTATTGTGATGTTTTTAGTCAAAAAGTCGCACACAAGCGAATAATGTCTGATCAGGGGCGTTATCATAGTGCGAAAGTCAATTAATGTTTTTCCGCAAATCCGAAGATTTTTCACGGATTGATTCGAACAAATTATGCATATCTTGCGAGCTATGTTCTTTACAAGATACTGTAAAAATATGAATTAGGAAAAAAAATTATAATTTTCTCTGGCAACAGATTTCAATAAAATACTACTTTATTGTAGTCTAGAGTACTAAGTAAAGCTAAATCTAATTATTTCACAGTTTTTCGTGAAGATAACCATGTTAAAAATAATTGGTAAATACTTCCAATAATACCTGCTATCATACCTTGTATCTGACCTACACGTACATCAAATTTGTGGGGTAACTGATGTCGCTTCATCAAATTAGGAGATCTATAGTTTACTTTGAAGCGATTCCGAACCACTAACACTCGGTGTGTTTAACATTCCCTGCCGGACATACTTCCAACATATTTTATGCAATTTTAATTAATTTTTTCATGAACGAAATCAACATGCGAAATCGAAAAAAAGTGAAAACATTATCAATAATACACCAATGGCAATTTACAAAATAAAAGGCAATGAAGAAACGACTCCTCCTGTGTATTTCCATACCTTACAGATTTAATTTAATCTTAACGAACCTACAATGAACGGAACACTTCCGGCTTATAATCATATACACTCATACATACACGTATGTATTTATTTGTGTATGCCTTGGGCTGCTAAAAGAGATTTGTGAATCAGAGTGCTTGTTTGAGTGACTTCTTCACGAACTCTACCTCTGGAATAATAATTGCTTTGTTTGGCGAGCAAGCAGTAGCACACAGCCATACACATTTACATATATTTGAGAGATAAGAAGGAATTTTCAATTTAAAGACATCTTGCATGCCAAATGATTGCGTATTCATACACACATACATCTTAAGTTTTCTGCCATCGGTTACTTGTTGCTGACCACCACCGCAAATAAAATATTCAAACTTTAATTTTCATTCCCGGTAAAGGCAAACTGTAATGAACAAACCGGCGCATATTTACATATACGAGTATTCATAAACCATGATATACATATAATGAGTGCCTTGTAAGTGCTGAAGCCATTTTCGGTTGAGCTCCTTCTACAATTTAGGGTATGCGACTTGGTAGTTTTCCAACCAATGAAGAGCTCCACAGTTTATTCCAAGCCGCCCGGGAATGGCCGGTGAATTTTTATGAGAAGCCTTTATTTCATAACAGAAATACTTTTGGAGGGCTTTCAGAATGGCAACCATAACAACCACTAAGCTATTGCATCCACTATATCTTGGGGGTTAACCATTTCGTAGTTTAAAAAGTACAGGGTTGTTTCCTGACTTCAGCCAAGGCTAACTGCAATACAAAACATGCTTTGTTTTAGACAAAAGTCTGGTAGTTATGAAAATGGATGGCTTGACAATCGCTCAACGCGTTAAAATTGCTAAAACCTTCTACAAAAAGTGTGATTTAAGGGTGACCACATTTCGTCCTTTAAGAGGAGATTATGGTGCGCAGATATTGCAATGCTTGTGCATCATTTTTTTGCTCGTTCCACCTCAAATATGGCAACTGTAAGTGAAAGAGTCGCCTACGACTCGAATATTTCAATTTCGCGACGATTGCAAAAGCTAGGACTTTCTTATGGCATTTCGGCCTCCGAGAATTCTCAGACAATTGAAGAGAGGACAATACACCTAAAAAAAACTTCCCGTCTGGTGCACACTTTGATGACGAGGTTATACTCACACCTCCGGATCAAAGAGTGCTACTTCTACTTCATTGAAAAATACAAAGGTGAGATTGTCACTGTCAATTCGGAGCGTTAAGATCGTATAATTATTGCTCTTTTTTGGCCTTCAATTGAAGAACATGTCTTGAATAATATAAGTATCATGGTGCCATATGTCCCATAACTCTATATATATGGATTTATAAATATGGATTTATTGCCAAAAAAATTTCTCGGCCACGTAATCTCTCCTCTTGGCGGTGTCAATTGGCCACCGAAATCATACATTTTAACACCGTTGGGCTTTGTTTATGCGGATATACCTTCAACGCTTAAGCACTTAAGTTACGGCTGAGATATCGCCTAATATGTGCCACAATGTGGTCGAAAAATATTTCAAACGGACGAAAATGATATGAATTTATAATAACGAAGACCCAATACCGAGAGTATATAGTTTGGTATTCCAAATTTATATCTACAAATAAACACTGAAGACGAAAATGATAAAATTCAGAAGACTATATCATATATCTCCAATGCAACCGAATATTCAGATATGGGGTTTATGGTAAAAAATTCATCAAAACTGCACCTAAGAGTGTTCGATTTTGGTATTCTACACTTTTATTTAAATATATACATATAACAGTGACACCGTAATCGGAAAGCTTCTCTATATAATCCAACCTATAAATCTTTAACTCTAAAATTGAATTCGATATGGGAATGAAAGGTATAAACCCTTCAACATTGCCAAAGACAGCTTTTATTTCTTCTTTTGTTTGAGAGAGGACATGCCGTTAGAACGCTGCATGATTTAATTTTTCATCTGATGACTTGAAAAAGTTAATAATGCAATAAGGCAGTAGTCTGATTTAGAGGTTTCAAAACATGCATTTTTTTTTTAAATCTATTATAAAACTATCTAAGAATATGTCTTCAAAAATTAAGGGCCAATTCGACATATTTTAGAAGCTAGAGTAGTTCTAGTGGCCTAAAGTCGAGAAGGTCTGAATGCTTGGGCACAATTTTTTTTTAAAAGACTTAGAAAACGGTGCCAGTGGTAGTAAAAAGAATTCAGTATTAAATGATCTTCTATTAGAACTAAAGAAGATGGATAATAGCAATATTTAAATTTTTTTTGCAAGTTGAATTGAATTTTTTTCAAAAAGTGCTTTTTTCAAGCTTCGAAAAAATTTTAAATTTTCCAACTTCTTTGGTAAAAAGTACCATGTAGAAGATACACTAATAAAATTTAACAAAAACGGATTCGAATATTTCAAATGCATCGCATCACCGGCACAGTTTCCCGAGTTCAGACTGCAGCCGCTTCAGAAAACTCATCACAACATTGGAAAATTCCAATATTTTTTGATACCAAAACTTTGTTTTTTGAAGCTTAATTATATTTTATTATTGTCTGAAAATTTCGTTTACCACAATAATTTCCTGCCCTTTAAAAAAAAAACTGCTGAAAAACTCTTTTTTCGGGTTCTAAAGCAGTAGTCTGCTGCAGGTTGGTACATTACTTAGCGTGTGGGGACCGGTAAATAAAAAGTTAACTATTTATGATATTAATTGACGCTTTGTAAGTGCTGAAACGATTGTTGGCGCCTTCATGCTAAATGCATATGAAATAAATATTTTTCCTCATTTTTGGCCAAACTAAAATTAAAATTTTCTGCATACAATGTTATGCATGTATAAAAATATTGAAAGAAAACTATGCAATATCATCTGCAGGAGCTCAACAAAAAAGTCGCCATTTTGTCTGCGCATTAATTTGCTTTGGAAACATTTGGGAATTTGGCATAGGAGCCAAAGGCCAAACATTGACTGGTAAATTTTTTAGTGCTCGCTTTTAGTTTGGTTTTTGTATATTAATAAAAGAAAAAAAAAACATGTAGAAAATTTGAGCTAACAATGCTCCCAATATACAAAAGCGCTGAAATATATTATCAGGATATTATTGCATGCGCTGAACATCGAACGCTTTTTTCTTATGAAATAAAGAAATATTGCTTTTCAAGGCACCCCGATCAAGTTAGTTTGAAAAAACATTGTCATCAGATATTTTTTTAACTCTCTCTATACATACGTAAAGAGCTAAGTTACACTTGCATATTTTTTGCCTCAATATTAATATTAATATATACATACATAGATGTAGTAAACGAAATTAAAAAAAAATTTCCATTAAATAAGAAATATATTTTATAATTTCTTCAGAATCTTTATCAAACTATCATTAAATTTCCAACCAATCTGAGGTTACGCTATACAATTGACATAAACTAAAATTAATATTTGCTGGCTTTTGGAGCTCGTAATTCCATACAAGTTTCTCTTACATACATTCGAGTAATAAGTACGTTTGTTGGGCATGAGTCTGCAACAAAATGGCAATGTCTGCCAAACATTTATGTTGCGCCATTGGCGAAAAGAACTCAAAGACAATTTGTTTAAATTTTTTCTTTTTAATTTTTGGTTATTTTTTTATATTTCGTATAGCTTGGGGTAGAGCAAAAAGAAGAGTAATTGACTTCATAAAAGGACATAGGTCCTCATACATACAATAGTTTGTAGCAATTTGTTTCTTCTTTGTTTCCCAAATTTATGGTTGAAGTCGTTAGCTTTATGGTGCTATATTAAAAATGGCAAAATTGATACATAACATACATGCACACATGTGGGAAATGGAAAACTTAATTCTTTAAGATTTCAGCTATGTTTGTAGAACACAAGTAGTTCATGAGTTCAATTTAGTAGCATTTGTAATATGTGGAGTGTGCCCATGGTATTTAAATTTATACAAAATAAGCACATGAAAATTTTTCAGAAAAATAGTAAAATTTAAATAGACTACAAAATTTTGCTTCACTCTTTTTGATTTGTTTCAAGTTGTTCGCAATGCAAAATAGATACATATGTGCAAAAGGTTTTCTTCAAGTCAGAAAGTATAAAACAATTTTAAGGGAGACATATGAAGAGTCTTTCTTTTGTGACTTGACAACTTCAAACTGTCACTGTGAACGCACCTTTAATCCGATAGTCAAATTTTAAATGTCAAAGTATTCAGTAAAGTCAACATTTTCATCATGGTAAAATACACGAGCGTACAACGTTGACAAATATTTAAAATCTACTACCGAGTCGGTGGTCTCAGCTTTAAGAACGTTAACACGAATTTTCGGTCGAAAGTCTCGTCCTTCATCACGGCTTCGTAAATAAGCAAAATATGCGTTACTGGACCGGTGAGAACCCTCACGTGCTTCATAAAACGTCGCTTCACCCGGAAAAAATCATTGTTTGGAGCGGATTTCATGCCGTTGGCGTCTTTGGTCCGTTTATTTCGTTGATGAAAATGACCGTCACGTTACCGCGAATGGTTTTCGCTACAGAGACATGTTGGAACTTTATTTTTTTGAGAATTGGACATCAGTGATTTGTGGTTTCAACGAAATGGTGCCTCATGTGTAGTATCGGGCGTAACAATCGAGTTATTGAACACTCAGTTCGAACGTGTATTCTCGAGAAACAGACTCGTCGATTGGCCTCCGAGATCGAGTGACTAAACACTTTTAGACTTTTTTTTATGGGACTACATTAAATCACTGGTCTATACCAACAATCCGGCGACGTTAAAAGTGCTCAGAGCCAATATTGAGCGAGAAATAGCGGCCGTATCGGTCGAAATGTGTGGCAGAGCCATCGAAAATTGCGTTCAACTAATCGACCACCGCAAACGTGCGCATGGTGGACATATGAAAGAAGTCAAATTACATTCATAAATACATTGATAGTAACTTTGAGTTGTATACAAACACTAGCTGTACAGTCGCTTTCAATGTTGGACTGAATAGCATGGTTGAGATCGTGGATATCTTAGTTTGTTGCAACGGGGATATATCACTTAGTCACACATAATCTTTATAATTGATTTGGATCTTTGGGAATACTCGGTGAATCAATTCTTCTTATGAAATCACTAACTTACAGAAGTTATCGGATAATGTAATACCTGAAGTCCGGATTGGCATTTTGTCGTTCCCCATTTTCAGTAGCTGACACGCATATTGATGATTAATTGCATGGTTTGTACATGTCGCTGAAATGCTGAGTACACATGTTTTATGCTTATATCCGTATCATACTAATTTTTGTCGGCAGCGGTGTTGGAAGTCATTTGACCTTGTAGAACCTTCTGTGTTTCACTGGAAACCTGTGAGAGAGTTGGAAAAAAATCGGCAAATTAGAGAAGTGAATTCAGGTGAAGAAGATTAAATTTTTGAAGATGACCAAGGCAAAAAAGTCAAAATGTTTTTCGAGACAATGACGAAACTCAGGGTGATAATGTGGCCAAAGATTTTTATCCGATTCTGAAAATGATAGTGAACAGAATTTTGAAAACACTGTCACGGCTGTTAATGGTAGTATTTGGCAGCGAATCCGAGAAGTGCCAGCAATCAAAAGGCAATCACTTACTTTCAGAGAAGTATCAGGGCCAACGGCATACGCCAAAAGAAATATTTTATCTGGTAAAGCTTCATCCTCGTTTTTCGTGATAATAAATCAAAACATTATTGAAAATATAAAGAAATATGCAGAAGCAGAAGCTTTACGAGTTTTGGGGACTGCATGGCACTTGGCGCTGCTCAGGGAAAAAATGTATCCATTTACCACTTGAAGAACTCGAATACAATGAGTTGGCATGACTTTTCAGAAATTTTGAGATTTTTGGGGTTCGATGACAGGAGCCAACGCTTAGACAAATTCGCTCTCATCCCATCTCGAAATTTTGAAGAAGAAAGGGAAAATCAACGAGAGAGAACATCAAGCAGCTCCAGTAATAATTCTCAATCCAACGAGAAATGCCAAATAAGTAATAAAACAGCACAAATTTGCGTGATTTGTAAAAAATGTATATGCGGGAAGTGTACGAAGGAGAGGAGAAACCCATCATATGTAAATATGTGTTTAATTTTATAGGAAATCTGAAATGATGTTGCAACTTATTTCCTTTAATAAATAAAGAATTTTTTACGAAAAAATCTTTGTTTATTTTATAAGCGGTCAAATGACCCGTTATGGTAAAATGCCGTTACCTTTAGTATTAATGCTATGTTCATTTTGAGCTCAGCTCTTTTTCTTGGTGACAGCAGCCTAAGCACACCAGCATACAAGCATTCTAGTGCAGTGGATTTATTGTATATGTATATTAAATATATGTGTATATAAATATAGCGTGTTTTGTATTTTTCTGGAAGCATATATTCTTTATTTCTTATAAAACTATAATTTTTCTTTCTAATTTATTTTGTTGTTCTTTTTCTATACTTTCAAGTATTTTGGTGAGTCCTTACCGGCGTTCCTCGGTTTCTCAAAGGAACGTATGTCACATAGAAAAAGCATTTCAAGTAAATTGAACCATACATTCGAATAGGTCCGTCCTTGGAGCACTTTTTATAAACTTTCCCAGGATCCATAGAAACGATCTGACAAAATTTAAGGCCGATTGGTCGGTAAATTTTGGATATTATCGGATCTTTAGAAATAATCACCAGATTTATATATTTATAGGTATATATGTATGCATAGATTAGATAAGCAAACAAAGTTTTTTTATTAAAAGTTAAATTTATATCCCATGAGGCATTTGGGTAAAAAACGCTTTCAGCTGCCACACTGTACGTGTACATTGAAAAGGCAACAGATAACAATAATGCGAAATTCGTTCAAGTGCAGTTGTTGTGAATGTAGGTATTTCCTTTTATGCGAGCGAACTGAATACAGAGCAATGCTTGTTACACTTTTATTTTACTCTATTTTATTATATTTATTTTTTTCTGTAGAAATGTGTGTCAAAATCTATCATTTCTAAATGTGAAACAATAAACACTTGGCTTACCTTCCTTCCTTTCTTACTTCCATTATTATTTTACATATCTGTATTTCTCACTTTTCAATTCTTTTAGCACATATTGCGATGCACTTCAAATGAAGATTTTTATATGTCAAAGATTATAGAAAATATTTTAACAAAAGTGTATGTATGTGGTTGCAAATGGAGATGAGTTATTGATTGATTTAAAATCTCAAACGACTTATGAGGATTCGAAAGAAACAAATCGGAACAGTAACGTTGAAGAAAATAGTTTCAGATGCCCTCACATGCTTGAAGCCGCGCTTCATCTTCTTAATTTTAAATACTGATTCCCTTATGTATGAAGTGAAGCTGAATTTCGTCTTTAAAATTTTTTCCTCACCAGCGTGCAAACCATTGAAATAGTCATTTGGGTCCACAAAAGGTGCTTAATTTATGCATTAAGGCTTATAATTAAATAAATCATTTTTATTTGGAGAAAATGCAATTTTCTTTCGCTCTCTCATTCCAATGGCTAAATCCATTTTGAAGTGGAACAGACTGAAAAATAAAAGTAGACAATGGTTTTATATAGTAATCAAATTATGTTAAATCTCAAAAATGCCACCGAATACGCACAGAAATCAATGAACCTGCTGCGAAGTTACTCTAACCCCACCAAATTCAACTGCTATGTACCAAAAAGACGTTCGATTTGTAATTTAATCTAACAATCGTTGCGTATTCGCTGCTCGAACATATTATGGCGCCAAACGGAACTGCGATTGAGGCCATCGTTAATATTTCCTCAACTCACTCCTCCAGGGCACACCATCTAATCCTCTTACAATAAACGGAAGTAGGTAGAAATTGATATGAAGGTGAAATAGGCGAAAGAATGTTGTTGATTTTAGGGTGTTGAAATGTCTACATAAGCGTAGTAGAGGAACGGTGATATTGTGGTACACCTGTTTATTTTGGAATCTGTATACGCTGCAGCAACATTATTTATAAACAGCTGAGTTAAAGAAAAGTAAATTAAAAGTTATGTAGAGAAGCTATTAGTTTGAATGTAACTGTCGCTAATGTGCGTGTATTCGTAAAAGTGTTGAGTGAAATTTTTTTGAAAATAAGCTCAACTGCCTATGTTTTGCAAATATATTCATCACAGCTTAATCCAAATTAAAATTTTATACAGCAACTGTTAGATTTATTATATTTAAGAGCGTTTTCTTTTAAACAAAAATCCTAAGATAGGTAATGGGGTAAATGAGGTAGAGTATAATATTATACATTACTATCCTTACAGTATTTTTATGTGCTTTTCAACTGTTTTATATAGAAAGAAAGAAAGCCAAGGAGAATATGCAAAGGGTGTAGAAGTTGTTCGAAAAGTAAAATGGGTATTTTGTTGTCATCAAAAACCTATGATGTTCCACACACACCCGTACAAATAATAGCTGGAAGAAAAAACCAATAAATGAATTATTTGCAGTTAAAATAGGCCGTAGACTAGTTTCTCAAGAAACAATATAGGCTGAACGTTTTAAGTATATATATTTTAGTAATAAAGTGGTGATACTGGGGATAATATAGAAAGGCTGTTAGATCTCCTGCTTTCCAAGTTTCAAAAACAAACCCATTTTAAAATAGATTCTTCATCATAAGGGGATGTGTTGGAAAAGAATGGCTTAAAGCATTTTGTAACCGCCACAAAAAGATTTTAAGCTTTCGAACACAAATAGACAAAATTAAGGTGCAAAAGATTTTACAAAAAATGTACTACAAATAAGAGGTGTAATCAGAAAATAATATTATAAATAAGTACTCTACCTCAAATATAATACAGCATTTGTTCTAATCATCGAAACTCTTCGAGACACATTTTTTGGTATAGTCAATAGCTCCTGTTTGAATTTTTCTTTTATCTCCTCAATCGTAGCTCTCCTTTCATCGCTGTCTTCAGTTTTGGGAAGAGGAAAAAGTCAGCGGGGGCCAAGTCCGGTGAATACAGTGGTTGAGGCATAATGACGGTTTTATTTTTGGCCAAAAACTCACCCACAAGTATCGATGTGTGAGCTGGTTACCATGGTGCAAAATCTATGATTATTTTTTCCACAATTCTGTGCGTTTCTGACGAATTGCTTTGCGCAAACGGCGCATAACTTCTAGGTAGTATTCCTTATTGTCCGTACGACGTCTCTGATAGTGATTCGACGATTATCCAAAATCATTTTCTTCACTGCTTCAATGCTTTCATCGGTTGTTGACGTGCCCGGTCGACTAGGACGAGTATTGTCATTGACATCTTCTCTGTCATCCTTAAACCGGTTATACCACAATTGAACTTGTGTTCTGCTCAATGTAGACTCGCCAAACGGCACAGTCAACATTTCAAATGTCCTTGCGCATTTAATTTCATTTTTTACACAAAACTTAATACAATTTCTTTAATGCATTTCTTGGAATAGTAAATAAAATCAAAGAGCACAAAACACGACTAACCTTTTTATCTGTCAAAAACAAACTGATGGCTGATATTGCCAACAGACATGCGTACCAACATAACAGAAGAAAGCGAAAATCGAACATGCGTAACTCACAAAATTTGAAAATAACGGATTTTTTTCTGATCACACCTTCTCTCTTTGGAATCGAACTCGCAACAAGCAAACAAATCTAAAATACAAAACTCCTTCGAATCGAATTTGGAATATAAACGACACCGAGCTCATTGTAGTTCAGTCCAAGCAACCGCAAGTTCTTGGCCATATTGGGTCCACTAATCGTAAAGATATTCTATATATAATACAAGATATTTTCAATAATTATATTTTTTTATTGACTAAAATATTAATTCTAGATATATATTCTCGTGAAAAAGGAAGAAAATTTAATCAGTGTGTTCTTGTTGCCATATTTAAAAGTACAAACTGGTCAAATTGCATTAATTAATTAATTAGAGTCAGAGGAATATACCCTTTCGACAAAAATATATTTTTAAATACAAATTTATGTTTTTCAAACCATACTAGTCCTCTAGCGATTCTGTAGCAACCGTAACTTTTCACGAATCTTATGACGAATAATTTTTTGAGGACAGACCTCCCAGACACAACACATCTTACGTTCTTTGGAATCGAACTCACAAAGCTAACAAACAAATCGTGTACATCATTTTACTGATTGAGCTATGAAATGCAAATAAATTGGTTTAGGATATTATAATATATATGTATTAGAGCCTTCCTTGCGCTAAATTAATCTTTCTTGAACTTAATATGAGTTTAGTACCAGCCTGTCTTAAGGGATTCAAATTCGGTAAGATGCATTTCATGTTTGCTTATAATCAACTATTTTCACTTCATTCCTTGGCTTAGTCAAACGCTAACAGTTCAACATTTTGTCTTAAGTTCAGCTTTATCATTCCCATACTTTTTGGAAAATTTTAGATTTGCTATCGACTACTTAATCGTCATGCTCGTCACATAAGCTGATCAATGGTTTACGTGATGTTTTTCTAGTAAGTACAAATAAGCGTGGCTCGCCAAATTCTTGAGTAAACTTAAAATAGAAGAATTCACGACTAACTTCAAAGTATGCATAGAGCAAGAGAATCAAACTGGGGTAAGATGAGTGAAAGCCCGCTGGCTAAATACAAACTGTAGATACTAATATAGTAATTTTCTTCCTTTTATTTGTGTGAGTAAATATTTCCGAATACTTAAAAAAGTAACTGGCATAAAAATATTAGGTATAGTAAATCCATTGTTTTTGCACTAAACTGAAGTTTTTACTTACCATAGCTAGAATTATCCCATTTATGTCAAATATGCGTCATTTTGCTAGATAGCTTTTCGCAAATTTGAAGATAATGCCATTATGCCTCCCTTATAGAATCCCTTGTCCCTATTATCAAAAACTTGGGAAAGCCGATTTTCACAAGTTTCTCTTGAGTCCAACTCCAACCAGCCAAATCATTCGCCATAGACGTGGATAGAGAGTAATGATTTGGTGCATGGTCTAGCCTATAAGATGGCGAGCCACTACCGATATATGTGGACTGGCGTTATCTTGATGAACTACAACTTCCCTCAAGTTGACCAAAGCTGGTGTCTTCTGGGCGAGTGCTTCCTTCAGAAGATCCAATTGCTGACAGTACAGGTCCGAGTCAAAAGTCTGGCCGTTGGGGCAGCTCATAGTGGCTGATTCCTTATCAATTCTACCAAAATCAATCCTCGTTGACTTGACCGTTTCGGTTTGACGTTGTTGTAAGAGATCCATTTTTCATCACCATTTATTATCCGCTACAAAAATCTGTCGATTTTGTTGCGATTCAGCAGCGATTTGCCAATGGAAGTTGGGTCCATGAGATATTTTCTCGTTGGTAGCTATATATCCAGCATTTTGCAAGTAGTTACAAACTTGCGTTTGGGGAATGCTAAGCTCCTGGGAGTCAAAACAGTATTCGTATAACGGTTACGCTTGATTTTTTCCATTATTCTTTCGACATTTTCGGCATTTGGCTTTCTACCCCGGGGAAGCATCTTTAAAATCAAATTTAACGACAAAGTCAAGGTTGTACATGATTGACTGTTAGAGAATCAGGATCATAAACAAAATTTACATTTGAAGTTGTCTGAATTTCGTTTTCTCCTTAATCTTTCCACCTTTGAGGTGAGCACAAAAACTACTGCGTTGAATGGTCAACACTTCTGCATTTTGCGTAACCCAATCGCACTTATAGAACTCGAGATGCACATCACTAAAACCATCCATTGCGAAAATAATGTATTGCTTTAACTACATAGATCAATATACTTGAAAGCGATATTGAGTAGATGGCTCACTTATGAGGCGCTCTGTTTTACGATGTTATTAATAAATACGTAATTATAAATATCTTTTAAATTTCAGTTCGTACTTAAACCACCTTCACAATCCCTTTGGGTATTTTAATCCTGAAGCTGCGTCAGACAAATTAAACCCACACAAAATTTGTTATGCAACTTTATTGAAATCATATCCTTATTTGGTTCGGTTTTACTTTTTCATTGCTATTTTTTGCTGAACCTAATTGTTTAATTGCTACACTCCTCTGATAAGACTGCTGCGGCTGTTCGGCTGCTTAAAGTGCATTTCCTTTTCCAGTTCCACAAGTCTGAGTCAGTCAGCAACGACAGAGGCAGCCAGCCTTAAAAAATATATATATATAAAGATGTTAGAGTTTTCAGTCACTTGGTCAAAACTTGTTATTTCAGCAAACGATGTCATCACAAAGGCATACAACGTGGGTATTTTTACTTGAATTAATTTGTTCATTCATCTTCGTACTTACATCACTGACACTGACTGTGGTTTCTCTACTTACGCAAGGTCGTGGATATCTTTTGCTATTACTTTGTTGCAAAAAAGAATTTGCTTGAGCGTACCACAATTTTTTTTAACTACTTACATAGCCGAGCATGATTCTATCGTTGACCAGCAAAGTTATCTCATTTGCCAATTTGATAGTAACGCTAAGTGTGACTATTAGATGAATGGATAAGTTAAGTACGAATAATTAAACAAAATAAATGATTTTTAAATTAAAAACCCTAATTGCACTGCACGCGTTGGTAGAAGAAGATTGCGGTGGAGAAGATTAATACAGGAAAAAAATAAAAAAAATTTATTTAACTTTTGCAGGAAGCCACTCTACTATCCTAGAGTAATATGAACGTTTGCTTCCTTTTTCTTAGAAAAAAGTTCTGAAATGGTGGAAATAATTCAAAACTTGCTGAAAAGCTACCAAAATATAAGTTTGTTTTGTTTAAATTGGAATATTTTTATTCTTTCTTTGAGAGTTTCAAGGGAAACTTATAGCTAGAGTTTGCAGTAAGCCTGAAGTCAACATTTTTTGCTTAAAAGAAAATTATATTAACTTAAAATTCATTGAACGAATGACTATTCTTTAAAGGCTTTTTGGAAATTTTTTTTTAAATCATTTTGATTACTAACCTAGCCAGTGCTCAAGCCCATGAACGTGCTACTAACAACCCGCCTACCACAATTTCAAGTTTAGGCTGATTCTGCACAGCACGCTACTCTATCTTTATACCTGGGTTATTTGCAAAATGTCCCTCTTTTGTTATAACTGCTATTCTATTGGATGTGTTTGCCGTCAATTGACCAACCACACAATACAATGTGCAACAATCGCACAAAAGTACAATGAGTCTTGATGCTCTTTCACCGAGTTTATTTTGCCCAGAAACGCTCTTTATTGCATCTTTCTCCATTACTAGTTTTACTATTCCTGTTTACCTTTCGCTCAACTTGTAACCCGTCTGTCAACTTAAATTTTCATGCCATTTGTGAATGCGTTTGTTGCTCATTTGTGCACTTGCCTAGCTCGCTCAGTTCGTTAGCCGCAGAACTACATACAGCCCACAATGAGGAAGTCGGTAAACTGTTGAACAATAATTGATGTTGCGATGACCTCAAAATCTAGATGCTTATTAGGTCTAGTAAATATATTAATTATACATTAAATTGGCGGCTTTATTTATCAAAGTTAAAATGATCAAGAATATAATCCTTTGCTCGATAACCTTGTGTCTATTGGCAAAAATTTAATTTTGAAGGACTGCTCTTGAGGGCAATGTGTTCATTGGCCAAATAATTCACTATAGACAGGAACAGATTGTAATCACTTGGGGTGAGGTCTAGACTCTAAGTGAATGGCTATGAGTATGAACCTCCCAATTAAGCTCTCGAAGCAACTGGTGAGTCACAAACGGTGTGTGTGGTCTGACGTTGTTTTGCTGAAACACAATTCCCCCCTAATGGGCAAAGCTGAGCGCTTTTGGACGATAGCTTACTTCAATTGCTAACAGTGTACACGTAGATACGAATTAAAAACATGGCTATAGGGCAGCAGTTTGTAGTGGGTGACTACCTGCTAATCGCACCAAACACACAACAAAACCTTCCTGACCATCATTACTGGCTTAAATACTGTTTATGCCGGATCATTGGTTTTGGACCACGACTTTTTTCATTTGACGTTGCTGTAAGTGATCCACTTTTCATCACTAGTCACTATCCGCTTCAGAAATGGGTCGATTTCGATTTTTAGATGGAATTTCAGTCCATGAAGTTTCTTCGCCTTAACTCATGTGGCTTCTTTCTGTATCGTGGGACATCGTGCTGTTAAAAAAAACACTTTCTTACATTTTAAATAGATGGAGGCTGAAATAGTTAGTGTAAAAATTGAAATTAAATGGATTCTAGACAACAAGCGGTATTTTCGTCATAAGGTTTTAGTTTAGTGAGCTGAAGGCCTGGATTGTTTATATGAATCGAAAATTTTTATTATACAACAAAGGAAAATGGTGGAAGCGGGAGTATTTTCCCTGCAGGCTATGTATAAATAATTTAAGCTACTATATGATTTATATGCATATGTTTTTGTCACTGCGATATATTGATGTGCTGTCAAATTGTGATGTGATACGCTAGATAAGTTGTTGTTATTATTTTGCGCTATTCTAACCCTGGCTTTGGGTTCCTAATAAACTGGAAAATAATTGTAAGAGATTTGTGCATAAAATCCCTATTTAAATACTCTTTTATACAATAGCAATTGATAATAACAATTCTTTACTGTTTTTATAATATTGTTTTATAATTTTTTCACCTTTAATTACCAACATTTACCGATATACATTTGATATTTTGTTACATATTTTTCCAATATTAATTTTTATTCAAATTATTGGTCTGATTCCCAGTAGTATGCACTTGTATTTTTTCTCTATTATTAGGAGAATAACGCTTGCAGTTGCTACATTGAAATTAATTTTACAAACGCATTGCTTTACTTATATACGACATATTCCACGTATTTGTATGCTACCCACTAGCAGTTGCAGTAAAATCGAATTTAACTTTGAGTTTTTAAGAACATACGTGTATGCACCATAATGCTATCAAGCAGAAAACTGCTCTTCAATCATACACAAATTTACACATTTTCATTTCTTGCTAAACGTATTTTTCTTTGCTGTTTATGTTGATGTCATCACTTGGGGTTCATCAGCGACGCACAGTGTAACTTTTTACAATAATAGTATGGCAAAAATAAAAAAAAACATTGTTGATAGTTCACAATAATTTTTCTAAATAATATTAGCACTCTAAACAAACAAAAAAAAAAATAGTTAGGTTAATAACCGTAATCAAACTTCTCCCCCGGTGACAGGGGTTGGAATTAATTTCACAGTTTGAAATTGTTGTAAACATTAAACATTAATTCTTAAATCTCTCCGTCTCGGAAAAATTGTATTTTTAAGGCAATTCATATCCTTTTTTTCTGAATGTGGCTTGGGCAAAAACTTTTTTTGAGGAATATAAAACAAAACCAACTCTTCTCAAATAACTTCATGACATTCGCTGTTTGGAGAAAATTTTTTTAAGCATTTTAAGTCGATTTCTGTCACTTTTGCGGCTTTTGCCATCCTAAAAGCGATAAGAATCAAACTGTGCAATGCCATCTGTTGACGAAAGCATGGTCTTGTTGACAATAATACTATTTTTTTTGTTATATATATTTATATATATATATATATGCGTTGATTTCGCAATGAGACGTAAAATATTTTCTACTTATAATAGCAGCTCTCAGGAAGACAATTTGTCACCATTTCTGTTTTTCGCTTTTGGTTTTCTTTGCTGTATTAGCAATTTAGTATTGTAGCGCTTGCCGCAGTACTTCTTTTAGTATTTCGTTCCTTTCTGTTATTTATCTCTTAAGGAGTTTTGATTCGCACGCGGTAATGAGGCCGAAATTGATTGCAAATAATTCCTCTATTCATTTCAGAGTGGCTTAATTTTCGTTTAACTTTTTAATCATACGAGTATATTTTTATAAATCATTTTATGCAAAGTTATTGTTGATTTTACTAGTTGCATGCCTTCATATCAGCATTTTCTTCTTCATAAAGATAACTCAACTATTAAGTCAAATTTCCATTCTCTTATTAGTTTGTCTCGAAAAATGCTGAATAGTGGTTGTGGCATCAGTTGGCTTTTTCACTAATTTATTGTAATTCCTTTGCAACACTTTTACTATTTTGATTTTGATTATATTCGCACACTTCACTTGACCTGCCAAACTGTCACTTTGCACTTAACAAACTCAACTTGTTGTGAAACTTAAATGACTTGACTATATAAATATGCCAATATTGCTAAAGTGTTCCGATTGTAACTTTTGCATTGATTTGTGATTATAACTTCATAAAATTACTCGGAGTGAGTGAAAAAATCTATGCATTAAATACTTTCTCTTAAGCTTCACTTAAGCACTTCTCTCAGCGCGTGTGCTCTAGTTATGAACTCAATATTTTATTAGCCCATACATGAAATGGAAAAACTTTTACGACTACGTTTACGGGTTACTTTGCCTACTATAGTGGCAGCAGTACAAGAAATCTAAGAGGTTATTGAATGTTACCTGCAG
The DNA here is from genome assembly GCA_037013455.1 of Ceratitis rosa. Taxonomy (NCBI): domain Eukaryota; kingdom Metazoa; phylum Arthropoda; class Insecta; order Diptera; family Tephritidae; genus Ceratitis; species Ceratitis rosa. The sequence continues at coordinate 15,336,913 of JAWMAG010000004.1, forward strand.
AGAACAGATAAACTATTTGCAAAGTTCGAAAGTTGTGTGCAAGCATGAATAATTAGTTTTTATTCTTGAAACTGCGAAATTAAGATTCATAATTGAACTTGAGGAGCAGGCTGTCTACCTCGTAACGTTGCTATCGACCACTGAATATACGGAAGAGTCTGATTGTACCTTATCAGTGTGGCTTTAGACCAAGTAAAACAACCACTAACCAGATAATCACTATGCGCCAAATATTGGAAAAGCCTTTAAAAAAGGAACCAAAACACATCAGCTCTTCTTCGATTTTAAAGCAGGGTTCGATAGCACCAAATGGAGCACCAGCTTCTGAATTGTTATGCCCGCAAGGCTGTGTAAGCAAACGTTGAGAATCAGCGGATGCGCAGTCAGAATTAGGAAGGACCTCTCCAAGTCAATCGATACCAAACGAAATTTCTGCCAAGGCGAGCAGAGCTTCTATATACGCTTGATTGGCCCCAACAACCTCGCCTTGAGTTCTGTTTTCTCCAGTGGTCAAGACAAAATATCTCCTGTCATCAAACAAACAGTAATAGCATTCGCTACTCGGCTCGCACGTTACTGTTGACAGTCATAACTTTGAAGTTGTAGATAACTTCGTTTTTCTAGGAAACAGTATTAACACCAAAAACAATGTCAGCCTGGAAATTCAACGCAGAATCAATCTTGCCAATAGTTGCTTTATTGCAATTGAGACTGAGTAGGCAATTGAAAGTAAAGTCCTCTCTCGACGAACGAAGGCCAAGCTCTACAAGTCGCTTATCCCTCCCGTCCTGCTATATGCTGCGGAAGCATGGGCGATGACAAAATCTTATTCGTAGTCTTTAATAGTTTTTTAAAGAGTGATTTTGCGTAAAATTTATGAACCTCTACGAGTTGGGAGGGGCGAAAATTAAAATGTTATATGTTACTATTGCTATTTATTTTCTGAAAGCATATTATTCCTTTAAAAAAATTCTTCGCAGAGCATTTGGCACATTTTGCCAGGCACACAAACCCAAACATAGTTTTTGACACAAATGTGTACAAAACCATATTTTAAAATTATGTTCGCTTACTTGTCAACTTAATTATTTATCAACCTTTCAAGTTCTTTCCAGTGCGCAGTGCCTATAGGGTGCCTTACCGCAATGCCATTAATTCATAGTCAGCTTTCTGCAAACACATGCGTATGGTGCACCATATATGTACATACATAAAATGGTATATATAAATATTAATCCAAAGTATGTAAGTATTAGAAGGAGAGAGCTAATTCCTTCAAAATGTATACCGATCGGGTCAGAATGACGAGTAGAGTTTAGCCATGTCAGTTTGTGCGCAAACTTCTCCCTCAGTTTTTGAGATGTTGCAACCAAACCTGATACACAGATACAGTGGACCACTATAGCCTATACACATACTACGGATTTTTGTAGAATTGAGACTTTGGGTCATACCTAAATTTGTCCAAACAGCTTCTGTGAGCACGGAGTTCTTCACACATGTGATTAACTACACATTGGTGTTGAATATTATCGAAATTAGAAGACTGCAACATTTAGCGTTTTAGTCAAACATCAATCAAAATAGCATCTACGAGCGCAGAGAAAACATTGACACCGAAAATCATCGAAATAGGAGGAATATCATATAGTCTTCTTCAACTAATTTTTCAGAAAATCTACGCATTGTCGCAAATTGGTTGATACAATTTAAATTGCACACTCTTGCGCCACTTAATTTCTTTTGTTTAGAGACACGAATGTAAATGTTGCTCATACGCCATGGCAAAACTACCACTGAAGCGATGAATATTTCATGTGAGTCTAATGGATGAGGAACGTACATGCCTACAAATGAAACATTTTTCAAGTTAAGAATTTATTAATTACTTTACGTCTAAACGTTGCCGTGACGTAACGTTTACCCTCCGCTCCTACTTTATTATGATTCAACTTTTAACATAATTAACTGGTTTACTCATGCCTTCTCATTTTCATGCCAAATTAAACTTGAAATCAGTAAAGCATACATTTAATCACAGCTCAGATGTGTAATTAAAGGAAAATGTATTCATGTTTCATACTTTAAGAACGGAATTTAAAAATTTTCTGTGCATAAATTATTTTCTTATTACTTTTTTATTTTAAAGAAATTTTAGTATATTGAATGCTTTCGTAGTGTATAGTGGTTCCATATGAATATAATTCTTCTGCAAATTGAAATTTTGTAGCAAATCGATATATGTATGTACATAATATAAAATAAATGTATTTAGAAAGCAAACTTTGTGCATGTGTGGCAGTGTACGATACAATGCCCAAATAAAAGTAGAGCATAACTGATTAAAAGTGACATTTATTCGACAGCAACCAGCGTGAATGCTGGCATTGATTTGACATAAATTGATTTTTATATTAGTAATGTGTTTACTTACTAAAAATATAATAGATAAAAGTGTTATCGCAACAATTTATTATATCTGTTTTGTGATTAATGTGTATGGGATTATTCGATGTATCAGGAAAAAAGTATTTGTGCACTTTTAGCTGCTGGGTTGGCCAGGAATCGAAACCATTACCATTATTGCACTTTTTCAATTCGAAATTAATAAAAGTGCTCTTCGCAATTAAGCAGTCTCATATTAACAATACATTAAGAGTTTCATTCGACCGCATAATTGCATTACCAAATAAAGAAAAGCAACAAAACCACGTAAATTCTTATTATTATTTTGATTTTTAAAGGGTGTCCCATTTTGAGGTTTCCTACTTTTTAGGGAAAAAAAACATATACAATTCTAATTTAATGTGGAAGGTTTATTATCATTCGAAATAACATTGCTTGACATTTATTTTTTAAAGATTATCTCTTTCAAATATTGGCCGCTTTTACGTCTCAGATGGTCCATCCGTTAGTCCAATTTTCGATGACTCGACTGGTAACTGGCGGCATATTTTGCTCCAAGGCCTGAATCGAAACGAGTTATCCGCATAGACTTTAAACTTTCCCCACAGGGAAAAATCTAACGGTGTGATATCAAACGATCTTGGTGGCTAATCGAACGGTCAAAAACGTGAAGTTATCTGCTCACCGAATTGTTCTCTCAATAAATCCATTGATTGATGCTCTTGTGTGGGATGTGTGGCCGTTTTGTTGAAACCAAATGTCGCCGAGATCCCGAGGTTTAACTGTAGGCATCAAATAGTCTGTTATCATGGCGCTGTAACGATTGCCATGGAAGAAATATGAACCGATGATTCCACCGGCCCACAAACCACACCAAACCGTTTTTTTTCTGGATGAAATGGCAGTTTTTGAACCTCTTCAGGTTGCTCTTCGTCCGAAATGCGGAAATTTTGCTTGTTTATATACCCATTGAGCCCATTGGGCCTCATCGTTGAATTAAATTTGGCTCGAGAACGTCGGATCTTCTTGGACCTATTCAAGAGCCCATAGAGCGAAGCGATGTAGCTGCGGAAGGTCGCACGGCTTCAGTTTTTGCATAGGCTGTATTTTGAACGCTTTCAAAGTCGTTCCATATGTATGTCGTCCAAGTTGCTGCGAATGACCTCGAATTCACTCTTTAGGGTCTTCGTGTACACTCACAGCTACAGCCGCTATATTATCCAATAATTAATGCTGGGTCCCTAGATGAGTGATGGTGTTGCGAAAAGTACCATAAGTTGAGCGAAATGCGCGAAACTCATTCTTTACAGAATGTGAAATTTTGTAATAAAGTTGAACGATTTATAAACGTTGTTAAGTTTTCTCATGATGAAATGCCAAAGAATACTGAGCAAATGTAGCATGACAGCTTGCTCAAGAAAAGGCTATTGAAAAAAGTACCTCTACTTGGATCACCCGAAATGGTTACTAAATCTGAAGCAATGACCAGACAATCCGCAAATAAATAATTGGAAAAAAATTCAAAGAATTCATATAAAATCAAAAGCAGGTCATTGTAGTCAACCACATTTTCTCACTTCTTTTATGACTATTCGCTCTTACACACACATAAGTAAAGGGTGGTTAAATTGTAAGGGCCGATGTTGAATGTGAACCACACCTAAACGCCAAGTTTTTTCCGAATTTAATTTGACATTTCTCTATTTCAGACTTACTCAATTTGAACCATGGAGAGATACACAATCCAACAACGTGTTAAAGTTATCCAGACTTATTATGAAAATTTTCGAAGAAAATCATCTTCAGTGATGAGGCACATTTTCACCTCAGTGGATTCGTCAATAAACAGAATTGCCGCATTTGGGCGAATGAGAATCCAAGAGTGATTGTCGAAAAACCAATGCACCACAAAGAGTGACTGTTTGGTGCGGTTTATGGGCTGGCGGCATCATCGGGCCGTATTTTTTCCAAAATGAGGCCGGTCAGGCAGTTACTGTGAAAGGTGTTCGCTATCGTGAGATGATAACGAATTTTTTATGGCCACAATTGGAAGATATGGATGTGGACGATATGTGGTTTCAGCAGGACGGTGCCACACAGCTAACGAAACAATGGCTCTTTTGCGCAACAAATTCAATGGCCGTGTTATCTCACGTAATGGCGATGTCAATTGGCCCCCAAGATCATGTGATTTGACACCGTTGGACTTTTTTCTCTGGGGTTATTTGAAAGAAAAGGTGTACGTCGATAAGCCAGCAACAATTCAAGAGCTAAAGGATGAGATAATTCGGCATATTAACGGCATAGAAACTCCATTATGTCTCAGCGTCATCGAAAATTTGGACCATCGTATGGAGGTGTGCCGCCGAGGTCGCGGCGCTCATTTGGCCGATATTTTGTTACATACATAATTGAGTAATACCAATATATCATAATAAAATAAAATTTCAATAATTTCCTAAATAGTTTGTGTTTTATTCAAAATCAACATCGGCCCTTGAAAATTTAACCACCCTTTATATATTCTAGCATGCATACATTGTGCCGCTCACAATCAGTGCTTTTGGTTGTGTAAATTATTTTATTTTTTAAATATCTGCAAGGCAATTTTTTGCATTGTAAGGAATGCATAATTATTTTTTTCTTTTTTTATTTCGTTTCTGACCATAGAATATGGATTGTGGTCATTTTAATAAGTATACATTTCCGATATATTATATTATGAACTCGTGAAATGGTAGTGTGGCCGCAATAGCCGCATATAATTCCCATATAATTTCTGTCGCCCACGCCAGGGAATATCAAGCATTCTCAGTGTATTTTTACTCGAATAACTTATAACACATAGAAGTTTTTGCAAATTAAAAAATGTTTTATTTTAATTTAAATCTTTTTAGAACCATTTTCGTAATCTATGCGTGCAAAACCGAGTCTGTAAGCATTTTATATCCTTTTAGAAACTAAAATCTCTATATTTCTATTAGATTTGGTTAGGTTAGACTGGTTGTCCTATCAATAACACTACATGCGACCAAACTGTACTGCCACACTCTTTATACCTCTTTGGCTTGAGGAACATTGCTGTTCTCTGTGCAAATTTAAGCAATCGATCATTGGTGATTGCAATAGTCCAGTCTCTTTTTTGCTAGTAAGAACCTTATAAGTTTAGCGTCATACTTTTTGTGACTCACAGCCCTGTACTCGTTCACAAAGTCTATTTGACTGACTAAGAAAGATCATTACTTACTGCTTTACTTCCTTTGTGTAATTAGTAAGTCCATAATTACCTTCTGTTCTACCAGCTGTCTCATTGCCTTTGATGCCAATGTGACCTGGTACCAAGTAAATCAAAATCCTTCATGTGTCAGAATGTATTTTTGTCGCTTCTTTACATAGTAAATAAATTAGGAATATCATGACCAATTCACGAAATGTCAAACCGTAGAAATGCTGATTTAATTTTTTTAAATAAAATAAAAATTGTATTCAAAGAAATAAATAAAATAAATTCATAAAACTGCGGAAAAGTTATTTTAGAAAAATACATCAGTTAAATAACACAAACACAGATGTACATACACGTAGGCTTTCGTAGCCCAGTTAGAAGAGCATATGCGGGTAGAGGCAAAGAAAAGTATTATTATTATTCTTATTATTACTATTATTATTCCCCAGCCTTATAAACTCTTGTCAACTACACTTGAATGGTACTCATAAAATATGCGACACATATCGATTCAGCTAACAATCATGCAATCAAGGGAAAAAACATAAATAGTATACAATAAATAATTGACATTTGATTTTCAAACAAGTGATCAGGGTATGCTTGAGGTCATGAAATATTGTGTGATGGTCATATCCACATTTTGATGACATTTGCTCGTTAAATGCCAAATGAAGGCCTAAGTCTAAATGTGAAAAAATTGAAAACGTGTATGCAAATATAGGGTTAACCATTCTGCGGTTTCGAAAAGAAACGTATAAAAAATGTATGTATGTAGCGATATTCGGAGTGAAACGAGCAAGATTTTGATGCACAAATCTCTTAAAATTTCTTTAAAATTTTACCAATTGCTTGAATAATTAGCGATTATGTGTACCACAATCTAATCTCCAAACATGAAACGTGGTTCGTTTGAATCACTAGCTTTGTATTTAGTAGGTGTTAACAACTTAAAAGCGTTGTGCGATTTTTAAACGGCTCATTTGCATATACGCCAGGCTTTTAACTAAAACAAAACATGTTTGGCTTACAGTTAAGTTAAACTTATGTTAAAAATCAGCGCTGTACTTTTGAAACCATGAAATGGGTAACCCTAGAACACATACATACCTATATACAGTTTGGTTTATGCCTCCAGCACAACACGTCTCGTCTGCTTGCGTAGGCAAACATAAATGTTTTTATAAAACCTGCAATGCCACATATGGCTCATATTAGAAGTATTTTTGCGGCTGTTAAACCACCTCAATACAAGCAGTCATGACCGTGCAGTCATTTTTCGATTACACACCAATCAATGTCCCACCGTACATATTATAACTTACATATAATTGAGAGCTCATAAAATAACCTCAAGGTTTCTGCAATAACCAAGAAAATCCTTAAATATATGTTAGCTGATTTCGGATGGTTATTTGTTGTAATAAGTTTTGTATGAGGAAATGACCATAGTTATTACGGCATAAATATGTATGTATGTGCTTTCTGCACGCTATCGATCAAAATGTCCTATTTAATAATCACTCTTATTGATTGTTGCGCCTTTATTTCTCCTGGTAACCCCTAATGATGTGATTACAACATATTTTTGTTGGCATTGTAGATAAAACTTAAAATTCTTAATAGAGTTTTTAATGTTAACACACGGTGTGACATAAATTAAGAAGGACCTAGATGGCGTTATCTGAGTTATAAATAGTCATAATGACATTGAAATCACTTCAAAGCCTTAAAGTTTCGCCGAAACATTCTAAATCCTGAAAACTCAAAAGTCTGATCAGAATATTTCTTTTTTTCCATCACTTTTACAGTGCCTGAGCATTTTTGAATAACTTTCTTAATAGACTTTATTATAATAAATAGCTAATAAGGAAATATTTATATACAAAAGCATAGTATGTCCAAAGTTGCATCTGGTAAACTGTATAACGATTGTAAATATATATGTATAACTAGCTGTACCCGGCAATTTTTGCTGTGGCTCATACTCGTTGAATGTATTGAAAATTAAACATCTTATCATATCTTTTCATCATAATAAACAATTTTCTGGTTTGCTAACCATAGAACATGAAAAATACCATTGTCCATGCGCGAAGCAATCCATAACTAAATGTAGACTACACAATTCCATAGATTGACCATGACTTTGCTTATAGTGATTGGAAAGTTCGTTGAATTGAAAAGGAGTTTCAAAGGAATGCTAAAGATTCGATTATTTAGTAGATCTTCACCTTCCTTTGGACTAATTCATTTCAACTTGGCGACATCTACATGCAGTTTCCTTGAAATACTGAATGCACTCTACATATCACCCTGTTTCTTGGAGTATTTTGTTATTTGCAACGCCATGATGTATGCAACGATTCGCATTTTAAATATTTCATATTGGGATCGCGTCACAACTAAATGATTATTTTACCGAAAACTGTTATTTTACATCTGAAAGAAAAACCAAAAAAAAAATAAATATAGTTTAAAAACGCTAAAAAAACACGCTTTTAAAGAATATTAAATTAAAAAGTTGAAAACAATTTTGGAAATAAACTTAATATAATAGAAAAGGTTTGTATAATTGAGAGAAAAGCATGGGGCGCTCGATATATGCCAGGTCTGAAACCACACATTGGTACTGGGCTTTAATTTTTCACACCACACAATACACTCGACCATTATAAATAACTATACTAAACTTATCCCTCAACAACGAGTATAATTGGTGCAGATTATGGGGTCCTCCTACTACTACTATCTTATCGTAATCAAGCTACCCTCGCACCTCTGTGAAGTTAAAAACGACCCTCAAGAAAACGATATCGACAAGAGGCAGCCAAGCGCTTTTCTGCTCGACTTAGCAATTAAATTCACCTTTTCGCGTATTTTTAAAATGACCATTTCAGCTTCACTTCCCCCACGGAAAATAATTTAATAGAAAAACATTGCAAATCCTTTGAAATGCATTGCTGCATACATATTAAAGGTGACAATAGTTCACAGTAGGTGATTTGGCACTTTTTTGCGCATAAAGCTTCTTATCTTCAGTATTAAACTTCATCCGTAGAAATTTCAAATTAATCTTTTGTTAAAAGCAATTCGTAATTTTTCGCATTCACTTATTTTCCTATTACTTACCGAATTGATTCATTTACTGAAGCATATCATTCTTTTATGAAATTACTCCGAGTCAATGATTGAACTGAATTCTGTCGCATTCAATAGAATCACTTTATTTTCCTAATGGAATGTCACATAAATATTGACGGTTTTCACCTAATGCCACTATTCATCACATCAAAAGAACTTAGATAAATTGAAATGAAAAATTAATTATTTAAATTATTAATTAAAATAAATAATACTATTAAAAGTTTAATATCATAAAAAAATAAAAAAATATTGTAAATAAAATAATAAAGAAAAAAATTAAAATAAAATAATAAAGAAAAAAAATAAAATAATATGAAATAAAATAAAACAAATAATATTAAAATAAAATAAAATTAAATCAAAAAAATTAAATAAAACAAAATTAAGTAAAATAAATGAAATAAAATAAAGTAAAATAAAATAAATAAAATAAAATAAATAAAATAAAATAAGGTGAATAAAATAAATTAATGTGAAGGAAAAAAAAATAAATTAAACTAAAATAAATAAAAAAATAAAATTAAATTGCTAACATTTTCAATTCAAATAAAATAAGAAAAAAAAAGTTAAATTAATTTTGAATTAATTGAATTAAATTAAATTATTTTAAATAAATCTAAGAACATTGCGCCATTCGTTTTTTTTTTATCTGCCAATTGGAGATACTAAATGCAGCCAAGTCCTTCTCCGGTTGTTGAGGCTAATAATGTCAATATAACCGGCATTCGCGAGCAGCTGTACACTCTAATAAAAGCTTCTCTATTCAGCTCTGTAGCTCGTATTATTTTCTCCAGCAATAACTTAAAGAAGTCACACGATAGGGATTCACCTTGTTCGGTATCGAGGGGCTCGGAGAGGTATTTCCTCACTGACCTTAGGTGTCAGTTTACATAGATGTGAAATATCTGTTCAATAGCTGACTTACCAGGTTTAAAGCCACACTGATAAGGTCCAATCAGTTTGTTGACGATGGGCTGTAGTCTTTCACACAAAATGCTCGGCAGGACTTTATATTCAATATTAAATCAAGTAGTTTTATGTATTTTCTTGTGCTGAAATCTAGTACTACAAAAAACCATATTTCGGGCCCCGGCGAAGTCGATCAGCCTCAACCCATTTGGGGATGTTTCGTCGTGAAGGCTGAATTTTCCGACTGTTGTCCCAAAAATACCTACTTTGCCCATCCTAGCGTTGAAGTCGCCAAGCACAATTTTGACATCGTGGCCGGGAAAGGGCTCATAAGTACGTGTATGTTACAGGCGCTCATAAAAGGCATCTTTGGCCAAATCGTCCTTCTCTAAGGTCGGAGCGTGGGTACAAATCAACGATATGTTAAAAAAAAATATAATATAATATATTTATTAAAATAAATTAAAATTTATTAAAACAAAATAAAAGAAAATAAATTAAATTGGTAAAAATATATCTTCCATATATGAATATCTATGTAATACCTCTGTGTATGTGTGTAATCATATGTTTTCGTGTATAATTTCTTCCTGGAGTGTTACAAGTATGTTTCGGTATTTGACATTTTGACATCCATTGCCTCACTTGAAAGTTTCACCGGTCGAACGAGTGTTGGATAAGACAAGTAGTGTCATGTTCAGTAGCATACATGATTAAGTTGCAAGTTTGGCTGCAGTGTACACACTTACTTGTAATCTCTTGCAGTACACACATTTGTAAGAGCACTTGAACGTATCATAGTTACACATACTTATTGGGTGCTCCTTATATACATACATAGATGCATAAATGCAAGTGTCGCTCGATGCTTGGCTCTTGCTGTCAAAAACGGTTCAACATTTTTCGGTAAAACCAAAAAGCTTCGATAAATTGTTTGTGTTCTTATGCATATAATTCTTCATGTTTGCATATATGGTATATGAAAAAATTTTTTTTATTAACTTTTGCAACTTTTATAACTGTCATACAAAATATAATTTGTTGCATAAAGGGTTTTGTAAGCGTCATTATAGTCATTAACGTTCAACTTTTTTCACGGTCTTCCACACATATCCTTAAGCACCTTTAGCATAATGGGTCTTGTAATAACTTTAAGGATATTACCAAGGATATGTGAAAGGAAGCTCAGTGAGGGAGATTTTTTCAACAAAGAGAACGTGCTGTAATATTAAGTGCACGGTATCATAGAATATTGTATGAACAGCTGCACCACTCGAGTAAGTATAAGAGGGCCCTTCAACTTCTTCAAATTTCTCAAATACATATCAGTATCTATTCATATATCAATATATTACTTCATCTATAATAATAAATTATTGAAAGAATATAGTAAATATATATATATAATTAATTATATACATAATTAATTGGCGCTTTATAACCGCTGAAGCGATTTTCGGCCGAGTTCCTCCTCTAATTTGTGGTTTTTCGTCTTGATGTTTTTCCAACAAAAAATATAGTAGAGAATAATTATTCATTAAATAAAGTAGTTTAGCCGAAATGAAATATAGTGCTAAAGGGTGGTTAAATTGTAAGGGCCGATGTTGAATGTGAACCACACCTAAACGCCAAGTTTTTTTCCGAATTTAATTTGACATTTCTCTATTTCAGACTTACTCAATTTGAACCATGGAGAGATACACAATCCAACAACGTGTTAAAGTTATCCAGACTTATTATGAAAATTTTCGAAGAAAATCATCTTCAGTGATGAGGCACATTTTCACCTCAGTGGATTCGTCAATAAACAGAATTGCCACATTTGGGCGAATGAGAATCCAAGAGTGATTGTCGAAAAACCAATGCACCCACAAAGAGTGACTGTTTGGTGCGGTTTATGGGCTGGCGGCATCATCGGGCCGTATTTTTTCCAAAATGAGGCCGGTCAGGCAGTTACTGTGAATGGTGTTCGCTATCGTGAGATGATAACGAATTTTTTATGGCCACAATTGGAAGATATGGATGTGGACGATATGTGGTTTAAGCAGGACGGTGCCACTTGCCACACAGCTAACGAAACAATGGCTCTTTTGCGCAACAAATTCAATGGCCGTGTTATCTCACGTAATGGCGATGTCAATTGGCCCCCAAGATCATGTGATTTGACACCGTTGGACTTTTTTCTCTGGGGTTATTTGAAAGAAAAGGTGTACGTCGATAAGCCAGCAACAATTCAAGAGCTAAAGGATGAGATAATTCGGCACATTAACGGCATAGAAACTCCATTATGCCTCAGCGTCATCGAAAATTTGGACCATCGTATGGAGGTGTGCCGCCGAGGTCGCGGCGCTCATTTGGCCGATATTTTGTTACATACATAATTGAGTAATACCAATATATCATAATAAAATAAAATTTCAATAATTTCCTAAATAGTTTGTGTTTTATTCAAAATCAACATCGGCCCTTGAAAATTTAACCACCCTTTATATATATGCGTACCTATTAGGGAACTTTTCATATATTTACAACCAAATTGGTTTTCCTTTTCAGTAAGCGATACATTTTCCGTTTTTTTTAATTTAATTATTTTTACGCTCATAAAAAAATGTTGTGGACTGTTGAGTGTAGGGTGATTCACAATATCGAAACACACCTTATACAGGACAGCCAACACAACGCAGCAGTGAGCGAAGGCGTGAGCGTTCTTGGCACTTATCTTGCGCTGACCTTAGTCAAGCCAAGCTGAAATGATTTTTGGATAAGTTCTGGTGTGGTCACCTCGAAGTACTTGCACGACTTAAGGTCGTATTCGAGGGATTCTCTTCCTTCTTGTTTAAATAAACTTTGCAACTTGTACATACTGCTTTTTCCGGATAAGAGTCACCGCAAACCAATGCCATCTCATTCAATATGGTCCCAATTGATTCCCTTGCCTCTTTAAATTTTTTTAAAATTTTACAATTATGATGCACAATCTCCAATTAAACACGAAACATGGCCACGTTTGAATCACCATTTTTAAATCACTATTGTTAAATTATCAATCGAGAAATCAGGTTTTTATTAACGTTTATTTATTTTCTAAAAAAAAACCTGGCCAGCTAAAGAAAATTTCATCATTTGCTAAATTATTAAAAATTAAATTAATATTAATTTATAGTAAAATTGTTTGAAAAATTAAAAATGAATAGTTTTTTAACTTTTTTTAATAAATCGGAATTTTCTTCTTCTTGTATAATATATATATAATATACTTATTTTCTAAGAATTAAACAAAATATTAAATTTTGTTGGCAGCAACTAATTTATTACCGATTTGTTATATTTTATTTTTTTCTTTCTGGGGGGTTAAAAACAAAATTGTATTAGGGGTATTATCTTAGTCTAGGAAATGTGTGCTACTTTTATGGCAAACTTAAGTCAAACAACAACAATTAGCTGAAGCAGGGTTGCTTTTTTCCCTTGCAAATTGTGAGAAATAAATATACATAGGTTTTGGTATAGGATATTTCTCTATCACGTGATTTTTGTTTGCCTATGTTTTGTTATTGTACTAATGCACGGATAGGAAATCCTTGCAGTCCGTGTACCCTAGCATGCAATTTCTATACTTAGAGAACACCCCTATTATATTTAGCAAACTACCTGGAATTTTGATGAATCATTTTCTTATGTCAGGTTGAATAAAAAGTTATATAAAGTCTTCACTTATTCAGAAAAGATGAGATATCAGATCACTACGAAAAGAATATATAAAAAGATGCGTAGTTAGATATTCTCAATATTCCGCATAAATTTTTAATAAATGATTGCTTATTTAAAGGTTGGCGCATTAAATGATTTTACTATTTTTTGCAGTGTATTACGATTTACTCACTGCGGATTTGGTTTTAATGGACACTATCATAAATACTTCTTCATCTCTTACATAACTTAACTGTGATCAATGGAACCCTGTTTATTACTCTGAAGCATCTATGATATTTACGAGCATATGTAAATGTACATAAGAATGAATGTGTAATTTAAGGATGTGTAGTAAAAGCATTGCTTGAACAAACGTTTCTTACAACCACGGGTTGTAGTTAATTACCACCAGAGGGGGCGAATTAGTAAAAACAATGTTGTTAACTGCTCTCCAGGATTTATGAGCAATAAAGGGTATATTTTATTGCAGAGTGGTAAACCAAAACAGCAGGAATGATTTTAATAAGTGTGTAAGGAGATAAATGATGAATGATGATGGGATGGGACCATGTGTAGAAGTTCACGCAAGTGAGGAAAGTTTTTGACTGCCATTCACCTGGGGGTGGCCAGAAGCGATTCTTTTGTATATAGTTCGAGCAGCTTACGACTTCCGGACACACCACTTAAAAAAATAAACTCCAATGAAAAAACTAACAAAGCCTCGGGCGTAAGATCTCCTGACGAGCCCCGTAAATGTTTTAAGGATTACGAGGGCATGTACTTGGAATGTTGGGTCCCTTAATTGGAGAGGTGGCACTGCCCAGCTGGTTGATGTCCTCATAAAATTAAAGGCTGATATCACCGCTGTCAAAAAAGTGCGATGGACCGGACAAGGACGAAAGAAGAAGGGTCATTGTGAGTACTATCATTCACCGCAGTGGATAAACATTTTTTAACACATCGTTGATTTGCGCCCATGCCCCGACGGAAGAAAAGAACGATGTGATAAAGGATGCCTTTTACGAGCGCCTCGAGCACACTTATGAGCGCTGCCTGCGCCACGATGTCAAAATTGTGCTTGGCGACTTCAACGCCAGGGTGGTCAAAGAAAATATCTTCGGCACAACTGTTGGAAAATTCAGCGTTCAGGACAAAGCATCCCCAAATGGGCTGAGGCTGATCGTCTTGTCTGTAGTACTAGATTCCTGCACAAGAGCAATAACCAAGCTACTTGGCTCTCCCCAGATCGAAAAACCCACAACCATATCGATCATCTTGTGATAGACGAAAGACACGTATATATACATATAATGTTTTTGATAACATTATAACATCCACTCAGATCACTATATTGCCGCAGCGAAGGTACGCATACGGCTCTGTGTATGAACAAACACAAGGAAGGTTCGACTTAAAAAAACTGCAATTACAAGAAACAGCCGAAAAGTTTTCTACTCGACTTGCACTCCTGCTTTCTGAGAGCACTCATCAGCAACTCGGTATACCGGAACTGTGGAACGGCATCTCAAACTCTCTACGTACCGCCGCTACGGACACACTTGGTTTTCGGCAGTGCTAGAAAAAGGACCGATATGATGAGAAATGTTGAACTGCAGTGGAGAGAAACTAAACTGCCTACCTCGCAACCTTGCGATCAACGGTCCTAATCGTTGACGATAGAAACGACTTTCCATTACCTGACTATGACGAGGTTCGAATAGCGATTGCCCGCTTATAGAACAACAAGGTGGCCTGCAGAGCTATTCAAACATGGTGGTAAAGAGCTCGCAAAGTGCATAGCTATCAATCCTGGCTTAGAGACAGTTTGTGCCGCCTCATTACCCTTAAAACACGTCTCTTTTCATTTTACGTGGCTATATGGTAAATGATCAACTTTTCATCACTAGCTACCATCCACTGCAGAACTTGAACGATATTGTTACTATTCAGCAGCGATTCGCCGATTGAAATCTAGCACCTGTGGTTTTTTCTCGTTAACTCATTTGGCACCTATGCAACGAGTTTCTCTGTGCATCCAGTTTTTTCAAATTGTTCTAAATTAGCATTTTTGTGCAATGTTTAGCTTCTGAGTAATCGAAATAGTGTTCGCATGATATTCAAGGTCTACGATTTCCATTATTTTTGTCGACATTTTCTGCATCTGGCTTTCATCCTGGGAATCATCATTTAAATCAAAATTACCGCAATGAATCGACAAATGCAAGATTACGCATGATTGATTTAGGTTAAATTATCAGGGTCATAAACACTATTCCCATTTTCAGCTGCCTGACTTGCGTTCTCACTTCTATCGAAGAAGAATTACAGTATATAGCTGACTTTTTCCAATTAGGATTCAACTTACTATGAACTCCAAGCAGGATTTACAGAAAATATTAAACAAACAATATTATTTAATACGAGTATATGTGTGTACATATTGTTGTATTTTTTATAAGGATATGCTTAAAATAGAACTCAGCTGTCAATCACTTATGCGATTTAAGCCGCATATCAATTGGAATTAATGTATTGCCTATCTAATAACCATTAGTGGCGATAAAATGTGGTGATGTGGTGTTTACTTTTAACGATTTTGTCACAAATTCATAAAAGCTCCAAGTAGTGCTGTAACGGTTGCGATTAAATGAAGGCGTAATGGGAGTTGGGCATTCAACAAGATATGCATTGCATACACGTATAATAAATATATACGATTGTTGGTGACTGTAAAATTATTATATGAGTATGTGCAATCATTTGCACGTAATTAAGTCAATGGTGATAGAAACAGTATATGATTTTTGCTGGTGGCTATAACTGCATTTGCGGTGGTGTATGAAAACCCAAATATGCAAAAGCATATGCACACATTACGATGTTGCATAATATCATTAACCAGTATATATATACTGTGTGGTTATTACTGGCATTCAATCTGCAACATCATCATGGAAATTAAAGGACATCCCTGACAGTGTGAAACAGACATTCCTCCGAAAGTATTCAACGGTTTTTAGTTATATCCTTTTGCAGTACTCTGTTGTGTGACTTAATTGAAGTGTTGGCGCTTTTTGCCAATTTTCATAATTGCCAATGACTCGGCTTTTATGTACTACTGTATTAGTGTATAAGTGGCAGTGTGATAAATGGTTCACTCATCCTTTTTTCGCTCTTTAAACTTGTGCATTAGCAATGAAATAAAAATGGGCAACCTACAATTAGAGTTATACATAAATACATTCCCTCAATCATCAATATGAGATCCGTTCTCGACACCTTTATTATTTACTTAATATTCCAACAAAACTCCCGTGTTTTCACTTCCTTGCTCAGTTGTGTTATGCACACTCCAAATGCAATGAAAATTTATTGACTAGTTCACTTGACTTTGACATTGAAAAAATGAACGGATAAATTGATAAATCTAAGAAATCAATTTATATATATATAATTGGCGCTTTGTAATCGCTGAAGCGTTTTTCGGCCGAGCTCCTCCTCCAATTTGCCATTTTGCGTCTTGATGATTTTTCCAACAAATGGTTTGTTTACGAGGAGATTTTATTTCATGTCCGAAATACACACGGAGGGGTGGACATTCCCTGCCGAGGGGCGACCATAATTAGAAAATTTAACTTAATTTTTTATTTAAATTAATTTTTCATAACTTTTTTAGATGTTGGTGGCACCGGGAATTTAATTTTATACTTTTGGTTTTTTTAACACTAGTTTTCTCTACTAAATATAAGATTTTATTGGGATCACAAACTAATTCGTTTCTCTCTCAAAAGATGGTACCACCCACAAGTTGTGGCCGAGTTTGAAAGCTACTACCTAATCCATTAGAGGTTTTACGTCTGTCAACGACAGAAAGGGTGCACCAGTGTCTGTTTCTGACAATAACATAATTTTTTTTTGTCTCTTCAGGAAGGTTGCATTTCTGTTTTAATAAGAAGAGAAGTCCTGCTGAAGCCCATTGAATGCTTGTGGAGGTTCATGATGAATCTGCGCTAACTGATAAGTCATACAAATGGTGGTTTCGATGCGACAAGGGCAATCCAAGAAGTTTGAAGATTTGGAATTACGAATCAGGCGAAACCATTGATGCAAAACCTTATAGGCCATAACTAAAACTTTTGAGCTTTGCTTGTAAAACGGCTACAAGCAACCGAAAGGCATGACAAGGGGATTTTATTGGGACTACAAACCCCCTGCGAGTTAAGGGTTCAAGAATTTACCAGCGGTAAGGCATAGCTGTCGTAAGAGGCGACTAAAATCCAATAGTTCCCGCGACAGTCGGGTCTTTATACCGGAACGACCCGCATTTTTTATCCATTTTGCTTCCACCAGCGGATACTGCATCGACCACTTTCAAAGCTGGAGTGCTTTCATCAATTCGAACGACATGACTTATCCAGCGTAGCCGCTGTCTCTTCATTCGCTGAACTATGCCAATATCATCATATATTTCGTACAGCTCATCGTTTCATCGTCTGCGGTATTCACCTTTGCGCAAAGGACAATAATTCGTTCGCAAAACTATTTCTTGAAGACTCCCAAAACCGACTCATCAGTTGTTGACATCGTCCACGCTTCTGCGCTATATAGTAGGGCGGGTATGACGAGCGGCTTGTAGAGTTTAGTTTTCGTTCATCGAGAGGATTTCATTTTTCAATTGCAAAAGTAATTCTGCGTTGAATTTCCAGGCTGGCATTATGTTAGTGTTAATACTGGTCCAGAGATAGTCGAAACTAGAGAAGTGTTTCCACCATACACCAAGAATGTGACATCGGTCACCATATTTCCACATTGATTCCTTTCTGAGTATGCTCCGTTCTTGAATTTTCGAGCTTCTCAAGCCCTTCATACGGCGATGATGTCAGCATTTAATTTTAGGAAGACATCAGCCAGCTGGGCAGTGGCACCTTCCCGATTAAGAGTCCGGACATTCCAGGTGCTTGCTCTGAAATCGTAAACCTTAAAAAAATTGCGGGGGTCGTCCTCAAAAGGGAGTCTCTCATCCGAGGTTTTTTTGATTTCTTCATTGGAGTTGGTTTTCATGTGGTGGCTCCCAAAACCACGCACAACCGTGTGGGACTCGCCTTCTCGCTTTAGCTCGCTTCCAAACGGATGTTTCCGGCTACCCAGGGGATAATTGGTTAAAGACCAGCAGTCTTGAGCTGCTTGAACCATATACAAAAAAATCGTTTCTGGCCACTCCCCGGTGAATGGAAGTCAAAACTTTTCTTCACTTGCTTAAAATTCTACATATGGTTCCATCCCCCAACTTGTGTAAAATGTATCAAAATGTGTAAATCGATGTACAAACGCACATATGTTTATGCAGAATTATAAGCCTTCAGCTGTAGGCCATATTTTTAATTTATTACGAATAAATATTTATATATAGGTATATACATATACATATATACATATATACCTTCTAAGGGGACAAGTTAAAATTGTTTGCTTCATAAACTACATTTATTTTTGTCAACATTATTTAAGCTCATTTTATTGACCTGATTTCAATAATGAAAGAAAGTGACTTCAATTAAAAGGAATTGTTATTTATTTTTTGCATATAAACAAATGAATTATAATTATTTACGCTAGCTCACAAAGTCTCCCATATGTTTCACATTTTGTTTTGGGCTTTTTGCCAAAAAAGCGATACAAAATAATTGAATTAAACGAAATTGTTAATGAAATATGAGAGAAAAATAAAATGAAAATATCACAAAACATAAATATTTTTGGGTATGTTATATAAATTTAAATTTAATAGGACCCTGTAGAAAAATTGTTGAGTCGTACACAGAGAAGGTCATGTCAATGGCTTCCAAGCAAGAAATCTCATATGCCAGTATCTCTACAGGAACTCTACTCCAATAACCGATTTCCAGTAGTGTATAAAAAAGATATTCTATTAAGAATAAATTATTATTATTTTTTTTTTAATTAAATTTAATATAATACAAGTATATGTTTTATGTAATGTTCTATTCATGGTCTCTTTGGGTCTAGCCAATGCGCCAGTGAAAATCTTTCTTTGTTAGCATAATGAGGCCTGCGCACTATTAATACGATTTTAATTGTTGTGAATATATGAAAAACGTGGAAGAATTAATGGAACAGTGAATGCAAAACTAATTAAATTGTATCTAAAATTATATTCATACTTTTGAAGCAGTTTTCAGACAGACATATTTTATTGGCTGCCTGAGTCGTCGGCGGCCGCAGAAGCCTAGTGCTTAATACTGCAATAAATGCAACGCATTAAAAACTCAGGTCATATTTTTTTTATTATTCTAATAATATTTCCTTACAGTTTGTAACTATTGCTTTTCGAGTGTTGTAAGTAGTTGTACCATTGAAGCTTTAAACTTTCAGAGTTTTTTCACTTTCTTTAAACAGAAATCGAAGCTGCTTGAGAACATGTATCATTTCAAAAAGAATACGTAAATATATACAATATGTCTACCAGTTCAAAAAGGTTCTTGCTGGCAGAATTCGAGTTGTTAAGATGGGGATGCTTTTCCTTTAATGGAACAGGTGTGGGGAAAAATGAGTTGTAGGTGGTGGTGGGGGGTTTCACCCACTTTCAGACCCCGAAAACCAAACTTACCGAAGACCTTTAGTTTTCGAGATATTCTTAGTTGAAATTGCGAAAAAATAGGATTTTTACCCTATTATTTTGTACATAAAGCAATTACTTTGAATTTTGGTGTTGCCACATATAAAATAGAAATTCTAAAATAAAACAACTAAAATACATTTTTTAGACTTTAAATATATATTTAATGGTCTCTACAAGTTTTAAGAAGGTGTCTTCTTAGGTACACCTGTAAAAATTAACATCGGTTTCGCCTTGCACAGTATTTAAAAAAAACTCCTTTATAAGTTGGCGGCCTTCGGCCGCGCTTTTGATTGTAACCCTGGGCCGGACCAACACCAGCTTCGCATTGCAAAGTATTTTTAAACGAAATGCCTTTTTAAATTGTTATTGCTTTTATGAAGTATAAAAAATATTTTTTTTTTTTGTAATATTATTGTGTACATACAACCTTGTACAGTAGTGTATTTTTATTTTTACACCGTATGGCATCATCCACTTATTGCCATTATCGGCCATTTCTCTTGCAAATCGTTCATAAATAATATACAAAAATAAATTATTGTTTAGCAGTAAAACCAAATAAAATAAAATTACAACAATCTTTGTAAGCACATGTGAACAGATTAAAGTTACTATTTTGCATCATGTATGTTAAATAAGTGCACGTGCTAAGTAAAAGTTTGTGATGAAAGTGTAAATATTTTAACAACAAATTATATATAATTTAGCTACATTTATGCGTAAGATATTATAAATAAACACAAATTAGATCAACAGCAACAACTCCTGCAAATTTCATTAGGATTGGTCAATTAGTTTGGCTGAAACAAGCATTGGTCCACTAAAGGAAAGCACAGCCTCTTTATGTTTACCTTTATCTTTATCTATATTCATTCTTGCTTAGCCGCTTTTAGCCATTTTCCATACCTTCGTCCCTTCCGACATTTCTTTTACAGCATTCGTCGTTTTTTCTATTTTTCTTGGGATCTTTGAATATTGTTTTCATTTTACATTTTTATCTTTCTTATTGCCTTTATGACTGGCAACTGAATGACCGTCCAGAATTTCTATTTGCTATTTCAAATATTGATTTTTTGAGTTTTGAACAAATCATCAGTTACTGTTAATCCATATTTTTTAACTTGCCTAATTTGTAAATTCCTTTATAAGGTTTTTTTTATTTTAATTTTTTTATGTAAAGGTATGAGTAAACAGGCATAAAAACCATGAAGTATTGATATAATGAAATATTTTTATGCATAAAAAATTTAATTAGCTTAATAAAAATGTTAATTAAATTGCAATAAATAACTAATAACCAAATGTAATATAATAATGTAATTAAAAATAATAATTTTACCTGATTGGTTTCTGATTGGCATGCAACACAGTGTAATAAATTCATAAGATAATGTGTTCATATATATCGTAGCTTAGCAACCGCTGAAGTTACTATCGGCCGAGCTCCTACTCCAATTGGTGGTATGCGTCTCAATTTTTTTTTTTTTCAAAAAATGGAGGAACCTACAGTTACAACTAAGCCGTCTCCGAACGGCTGATGGATTTTATATGAAGAGCCTTTATTTCACGTCAACAATACGCTCGCATCGGTTGAGATTCCCTGCCTAAAGTTGGCCGAGTATATAGAAAAGTAATTAAAATTTTTATTTAAATTAACTCGAACTCTAACCTTCCGAATGTTAGTACTTAATGCTAACAAATCGGTTACCGCGACCGGTAGTTTAAACAAGTATATGCATATACTCTTCGTTTTTATTAATACCGTTATTTGCTCTCTCAATAACTTCAACTCCTCGTGCCTTCCTATTAGGTGTTTGTATGTATGTAAAAAACCTACTCAAATTAATTACAGCAAATGGATAATCCCGACACCAGAAAGCAAATAATTAATTTTGCACTTTTCATTTTTAAAAGAATAAAGAGCAAAAATAACGTAGAAGAAAAAAAAAATAAATTAAATCAATTCGCCATCGATAGTAAAATAAAGTACTATATAAATAAAGTTTGAAATTGTGTGCAGAAAATCAAAAACGAAAATTAATTAAATTTAATTTGACGAATCTGATTTATTTCACAACTTTGAAATCACATATAAATATAAAATTATATTATTTTATAAGTGCGATTGGAGAACGGATATACGAATCACTGCGGAATCGTAGCAAAATGAACCCACTTCTGAAGTAAATGGTGACTGGTGATAAAAATTTTATGACTTATAGCAACATGAAAGGAAAGCGATCGTGATCGAAGGGCAGTGAGCCGATAAAAGTGGTCTCCAGGCCAGCATACATGTCCAGAAAGGTTTTGTTATGTATATGTTTGATGGGATTGGAAAGAAATCATTAACTATGAGCTGTTTCCCTATTTGACCATCTGAAGGAAGCAATCACCCAGCATTTGTTAAGAGGAGGGTTAAGGGTTTCAGCGTATATGTGAAAGTCATAATGACATTATCTTTAAAGTGGCAAGAGGCCATCAAACAAAATGGTCAATGTTGGATATCTGTCGGATAATTCTAGCTATGGTAAATAAAGCTTTCAATTTAGTTACTTGACTTAGCAAAACTATTACAAGAAAGCATTAAACATTTACGTGTAGTAGAAGATGGAAAAATTTTAAAAGTTTCAATAAGAGTGAAATGATTTATGGGAAACGCAGAAGTGGCTAAATATATATTTAAAATTTAAAAAATTGTGATTTTTGGACTCAAAGTGGAGTCATTCATAACGACAACTATCGAAGAACTGATGTTAAGCTGTAAAAATTGAATAGACTTATTACAATGGAGTAAAATTTCAAAGGAAATATGAAAGTTAGTTAAGTCCTTCGTGTTGGTATTGAAATTTTAGTCTCAGCCATTTCTTGGCTCTTAAAGTAACCCAAGCATAATCACGTAAATTCATATCGAGAAATATGCAATCAAAACTTCCATTAAGTTCGAAAATTTTGATTTTGGGATCCAAAGGAGTTTCCCGGACCTTCCATGATTCACCTTGACCTGAATGATCTCGCACTCGTTGAGTTAGTTCAAAGCTCACACGTTCAGAAGTATACGCATGTTAAACCTGTAAAAATTTCATCACTATTCGTTTTGCTTTTATTTGCTTATGTTTTCGTGCCAATTTTTAACCTACAATTTGTGGTTATCAAACTCATGTCAAACCGCGAAGCGACAACAAAAGCTTAGTTAGTCAGTGAACAGTTGTAAGTAATCACAATGCAGAGATTAAAGTTAGTACTTTTGTGTACACAAAGGCATCACTAGAAGAGTCATTAAAAATTCACAGTAGAACACATGATTATTGACTACGGCGATTTTTTTTACAATCTCTCTCTTTCACATTTCCAGTCAGGTGCTTAAATCCCTGCAAGTGTCAGCATAATTAAAAGTTGTTACAAAATCGGATTGCACCGTTAGACTAATTGACACATTGGAAGTGTCGATACATTATCACGTGTCACAAATAAAATGGAAACACGCAAATCAGCCAGAAATACAATCAAAATGAAGTAATGAGGAAATAGCCAGAAGCTCACAAGTAAAGGGTGGTTAAATTGTAAGGGCCGATGTTGAATGTGAACCACACCTAAACGCCAAGTTTTTTTCCGAATTTAATTTGACATTTCTCTATTTCAGACTTACTCAATTTGAACCATGGAGAGATACACAATCCAACAACGTGTTAAAGTTATCCAGACTTATTATGAAAATTTTCGAAGAAAATCATCTTCAGTGATGAGGCACATTTTCACCTCAGTGGATTCGTCAATAAACAGAATTGCCGTATTTGGGCGAATGAGAATCCAAGAGTGATTGTCGAAAAACCAATGCACCCACAAAGAGTGACTGTTTGGTGCGGTTTATGGGCTGGCGGCATCATCGGGCCGTATGTTTTCCAAAATGAGGCCGGTCAGGCAGTTACTGTGAATGGTGTTCGCTATCGTGAGATGATAACGAATTTTTTATGGCCACAATTGGAAGATATGGATGTGGACGATATGTGGTTTCAGCAGGACGGTGCCACTTGCCACACAGCTAACGAAACAAGGGCTCTTTTGCGCAACAAATTCAATGGCCGTGTTATCTCACGTAATGGCGATGTCAATTGGCCCCCAAGATCATGTGATTTGACACCGTTGGACTTTTTTCTCTGGGGTTATTTGAAAGAAAAGGTGTACGTTGATAAGCCAGCAACAATTCAAGAGCTAAAGGATGAGATAATTCGGCACATTAACGGCATAGAAACTCCATTATGCCTCAGCGTCATCGAAAATTTGGACCATCGTATGGAGGTGTGCCGCCGAGGTCGCGGCGCTCATTTGGCCGATATTTTGTTACATACATAATTGAGTAATACCAATATATCGTAATAAAATAAAATTTCAATAATTTCCTAAATAGTTTGTGTTTTATTCAAAATCAACATCGGCCCTTGAAAATTTAACCACCCTTTATATAAAGTCATTGACAGATTTCAGTAAGGTGGTCTGTGGTTGTCAGATCAATTTTTTATGGGATAATTACAGCAAACAAGAGCCCAAGTAGTAGAGGGAGTAGCAAGTTAGCTGTTGGCTTTATGCGTGCTTTTCAACAAGAGAGAAAATTCTCTTATGACCATTATGCATGGGGCGAATAGTGCTTCACACATACGCACTTATCGATATACCATAAGTGCGTTAGTACTCACATAAACACTTACTCACAAGCAAATTGTTCTTCTGAAGTATATGTACTTTTAAAGTTCCGCTCAAAAGTCCATTGTAACATACACACTTATGAAGGATATCCACATACGCAGATTTAGATAATTAATGTCACTCATACGCACTGGCATATTCTAAGATTCAAATTTAAAGATTTTTACCTTACTTACTCGCCTAGTGAGGTTGTGTGCCGGGTTTGGGACACGGCACATAGAAATCAGCTCCTCTGAAAAAATTAATTATACCTCGGATTAGATACGCCCTTCTGATGACGACCCCGCGAATGTTTAAGGATCACGATTTGAGGGCATGCATTTGGAATGTGTCGGTCTGAGCTGGTTGCTGTTATGGTAGCAATAAAGGTTGACTTCACCGATGCCAAAAAGGTACGATCGACGATACAATCATGTTCTTCATGTCAAAAGCATGATCATTTAGTTATACGTTAAGTTCGATTCAAGCCATTGTGAATGTAAATACTCGTATGTGTATTGTGACTTTCATATTTTTAGACACTTCTTGCGATTGTGTACATATAATATTGCCAATCACACTAAGATATACATATGTATGAAAATTGCGTGCTGCCTAAAAGTTTTTATAAATTTATGTGACTTAAATAACTGAAATTTTATATTTCTTACAATGAGAAGCAAAATTAAAAAATCTAAAAAAAAATATTCTATGCTGTATCAGAATACAAAATAAATTAGAATATCGATTTTAAAACTCTTGTGGACTCTTTTATTTTGCCTCTCATGTTTTCAATTTCCGTCGAATCGAAATTCATCAGGGCTTATACAAGTGCAAAATACCATTTGAGTTTCAGTTTTGGTGATTATCGCTTGTGGGAATTTATGTTTGTTTACTTCCATCTGTGTACCATTTCACTTTGCTATGGTTAAATAAATTTTAGTTGGCGATGCCAATAATGGCAGTGCATACTCGTATGCATATGCGGCATTTAAAATGAAATGTAAAAAACATGCTTTTTGGATGGAGTATTTTTCTTTCTTTTGTAAAACCTTGACGATGCGCAGCGATCCGCAGATTGCAATGCAATAACTTTATACGCCTGGTCGCCGCCTGATGCAGTTGGCATTGCCCTCATCAGTACTTTTGTTTTTTTTCTGGTTTGCTACTCAATAACCAACATTCCAAAGGCTACTTTTTTACAAAAACTTTCTCTGATATAGTTTCTAGCGTGGGTTTTTTATTGATTTTATATTTCTGTTGATATAAGTTTCTGTATAAATTTCATTTTGTTAATAATTATGCACAACTTTAATGCTCCTTTCCATTTGTAATAATTTACTCTAACAAATATTTTATATTCGTCCGGCAAAATAATTTCGTTTTCTATTTCTCACTATTTTGCCATTCTGCAGGCTACAAGATATCTCAGCGTAAATGCCGAAATCTCGTCATTGGTGTAGAAGTCGAGGACTCCATGTACAACGGTCCACAACTACCAAGGCCATAAGTGCTACTCTGCAGAACTCACACTTGACAACTAAAGTAAGTTTCTACTTCTTCTATTATTGAACTGTGTTGAAATGGAAAAGTATGTCAAACTTGTTGTGCTCTCGTTTATAAGCGTCACACCCATAGCCGCCTCCACTCGCACTTTCGCTGCATAAAGTTTATGACTTAACTTGTTTTTCTTTAAGAAATGTCATATATCCTTTGCATATAAGTTGGATGAATACTTTTGTTTTGGTAAAAGTAACAACATTCAACTTGTATGTGAGGTTGTATTTACGAGAGGAGTGCATAATTGTAGGCGCTTGCTCAATGCTTCCAACCATCTGAGTTTTTTGCTTTCTAGCATGTAAATAGGAAGGTTACATTCATTTACATACCAGGTGTGTTTGTTGAAGTGTGCCGGTTTTACTAGTAGATGTCGCTAGCAATATGTATAATTTTCTATGATTTGGCATGTATGTAATTTTTTTCTATTGACATTAACCTACAAAAATACGCAAGTCACATTCCGCCAAAATAATAGCGTCATATTTGTTTACCTCAGTGAATATGTCGAGTTTCGTTCCAAGTAATTCGCATTTGCGGCATTCGTTGCTTTTCTTATTTCATCAAAAGAAAAAAGCAGCTGAAGCTCACCAGGTGCTGGTAAAAACTTATGGTGAACATGCTCCAGTGATTAGAACATGTGAGACTCGTCAATTTGAAAGTGGAGATTTCGATTTGACAGACAATGAACATCCTGGTGCAGCGAAAAACTTCGAAGACGAGGAATTGCATGTTGATCCAACCCAACCGCAACAAAAATTGGCAGAAACACTACATGTGACTCGAGGAGCAATTTGCCAACGTTTAAAAGCCAGGGAAAGATCCAGAAGTATGGAATGGATAGACAAATGGAAAATCGAAAAACCGTTTCTGAAATGCTGCTTCAACGATTCGAAAGGAAATCTTTTCTGCATCGAATTGTCACGGGGGACGAAAGATGGATTTATTATGAGAGCCCGAAGCGAAAAAAATCATGGCTTTCCCCTGGTGAAGCTGGCCCATCGACTGCAAGGCCAAATCGCTTTGGCCGTAAGACAATGCTCTTTGTTTGGTGGGACCAGTGTGGTGTGGTGTACTGCGAGTTGTTAAACCTGGTGAAACGGTGAACACGGCTCGCTACCGACAACAAATGATCAATTTGAATCATGCGGTGATCGAAAAACGGTCGGAATGGGCCCGAAGACATGGCAAAGTTATCTTGCAACATTACAACGCGCCGTCTCATACCGCTAAACTGGTGAAAGACACATTAAAAACACTTAATCGGGAAATATTATCGCACCCACCGTACTCTCCAGACCGTCCGACTATCACCTTTTCGCATCGATGGGACATTCCCTTGCAGAGCAGTGCTTCGCTAATTTTGAAGAAGTCGAATGGTTTACCTCGAAAGAGAAAAAGTTTTTTTGGAATGGTATCCATAATTTGCCTGAGAGATGGGCGAAATGTGTAGAAACCAATGGTCAATACTTTGAATAAAAAAATTTTGAGATTCCTCTGAAAAATAAGTGTTTTCTTTATCAAAAAAAACGGTAAATTTCAGCTTGTATATGCATACATTCTTACATATACGCAAGAATGAAATTGTCAAGTGATCAGTGAAGTGATCCGGTATCTGATTTTCTTATGTTTTCTGCTCGCAGCGTCAGATATCTCTTGTGGCATTGGGTAAATTTCGGAAATTTTTTTTTGATACGAATCTACTGCTCAAACTAATGCACTCAGCATTCTCCCCTACCCACTTAGGTAGTGTAATTGATATCCCATTCTTATACAAGCGCAAGTACATATGAGAATATTGTGGCAGTATTTAACCTAAGGCCTGATGAGTGGTAAAATCCAAAAGGGCTAAGTCATTTTAACCCGAGTTTCGCCACTAAGGGCCGCTTATAAGGAAAATACTAATATTCCTATCTTTGTTTCAAATGATCATATTTTCACACATTATTTTTTTAATTTTCAGAGGCAATTAGTGTTTTTATATATGTACATAAACCTAGCCGGTCTTTCCTGATTCGCTGAACTATGTCAATATCATCGTATAACTCGTACAGCTCATCGTTCCATCGTATGCGGTGTTCGCCGTTCCCAACTCGTAGAGGACCATTAATCTTACGCGAAACTTTTCTCTCGAAAACTCCGGACAGGAACGATAACCGACTTGTAGAGTTTGGTTTTTGTTCGAAGAGAAGACTTTACTTTTCAACTGCCCACACAGTCCGACAGGTGGTACTGTAGGCACGAGTGATTATGCGTTGGATTTCCAAGCTGACATTGCTGGTCCCTAGATAGATGAAATTATTTATGATCTCGGAGTTATGACTGTCAACAGTGACGTGGAAGCGAAGTCGCGAATGGGATGACTGTTTGTTTGATAACAGGAGACATTTCGTCTTGCCCTTGTTCTCTATCTGACCCATACCACTGCTTTCTTATCCAGTATGGAGATAACAAAACTCATGTTGCGGTTGTTGAGGCTAATAATGTCAATATGATAGACATAGTCTTTCCCACAATACGTTCTGTAGGACTCTAAATGCGATACTGAGGAGATTTAATCCACGGTTAGTGACGCAGACATCGGCATCGTTTTTTTCGTGGATTGGGCAAATCTCACTTTGGTTCCCCTCCTCGGGTATGCTTTCATTCATCAATCTTCATTTCATCGACCCCCGTCGTTTTGTTCTATTCCAAATTTCTGCGTGGTCGCGCAATAAAACAGTTGCTCCGTCGTCATTGATGGGGAATCGGGTTCGCTAACTCCTAAAAACCCAATATTATATCACAACATGTGACATTGTGACTGGACAACAATTGTTTAGAGTGCTCCATGTATTTACTCTTATGTACAAATATAGTAGATCCCCATAATTTATTATATTATGGTATTCCAACAACTTATAAGCCTAACTTGTCCGCCAAATGTTCAACGTAAATAGTTACTTCAAAAAATTACCGTTTTTTAACCAATGTGTCTGACGAAAGAGTTACAACTAGATTTGATTTGGCTCAAGTTGTGGCTTTAAGAATTTTTCATTCAAATTGGCTCGTTTGGTTAAGTAAAAAATATAATTAATAAAAAAATATCCATAATTTTGCTTCTTAGATACATATCCGATAATTGGTCCATGTAGTCATCTCCAGGGATCCTGGTTATCTTGAAGGTATGGTGATGTGTGCCTAGGAAGGTACCAACATTCAGACAACGGTAAGTGTAAATTGAGTCATAAAGTAACTACAACGAAAAAAAATCAACAAAAACCACACTATGCTCAAATAAAAAAGAAATAGGAGAAGTTAAGACAAAACAAAAACAGAAACAAAAAAACAAAATAAAATTACTTTTAACAACATTTTTGCAGTATACTTACTAAGTGTACAACAGTTTACTGCTTTGGTAACTCTCCATCTCTACGCTTTGAAGTTTAAAGACTATAAAAAACCGCCTCAAGCTCTCCGTATGAACAACTAGAAGCTCGTCCATGGCAAGCGAGCAGTGCGCTTTTTTCATTGTATCATAATTGGCACTGCCGCTACTTAGCGTTTACTCCACATTTTTATGCTTTTGTTGGGTGGCTACTTTTAAAAAGATATTTTTGTTATTGTTTAATTTTCTCTTTCATATTATTTGTAACTTTTTTCATTTTTTTTTTACTTTCACTGTAATCAACACTTTACAGGTGTTAATCGTGATGTGCCAGAGCCGGGAATATCAGGAATAGGCCGAAGTGAGTACGTGTAATGTTATAAAAAAAGTACAAATTTTTGGAGGGTTTTCATTTTTCGGGCGGGTTGTTGGTAACATTTATACTTTATTTTAAATTTCGCTATATTTCCTTTTGCTTAATCCATCTTTTGTTTTCGTTTGTACCTGCCAAATATTTTGTGAATGTTTAAAACTGTGTGTCCACATGTGGTACGGGGCTCTTATATCGAGATGCTGATGAGGGCTCTCAGAAAGTAGATGTGAACGTCGAGTAGAACCTTCCTGTGCTTGTTGACAGGCATTCTTTGCTGTACAGATGCGCGTGCGTATCTACACTGCGACAAGATAGTGATTCAGGACAATGTTAGGACCTCGGAACGTACGCACATCTAGAACATTGAGGATATGTCTTCCGTCTATCAGCAAAATATCAACTTGATTGTGTGACTTTCGATGAATTTTTTTGTGCGAAAATCTGGTACTACAGATAACCATATTCAGCCTCAGACCGTTTGGAAATGTTTCGACGTGAAGGCTGAATTTACCGATAGTTGTGCCCACCCAGTTAAAGGGGCGTTAAAGTCGCCAAGCACGATTTTCACATCTTGGTGAAGGCAGCGTTCATCGGGACGTGAGCACAAGTCAGCGATATGTTGAAAAATTCGATTTGAAGTGAATTTCGGCTGGACGTTCATCCCCGGAGTTTATGCAAATACTCGACGATAGAGTCTTTTCTTACCACAAATCCTACACCAAATTTTTGTTCCTTTATATGGACGCTGTAGTAATTTTCACAACTGAAGCCAGCTGTCCATTCACAACACCGTACATACGTCGATTGAGTTCTACGAGGTGTGATTGGACCTTACTTCTTTGAAAACGACAACGGCGAGGCTGATGCTATCACTTCAGTCGTATTATAACCAACTTTTTCTGTTCTGTAATTGAAGAAAAGGATTGGGCAACATGTGGTTTTACCACGATGCGATTTGACACCGTTGGACTTTTTTGTGGGGTCCCGCGGAAGATCGTGTTTATGCGGATAAATCTTTAACTCTTGAGCACTTGGAAACTAACATTCGTCAAGTTATGGCTGACAAGTGCCAAAAAGTCGTCGAAAATTCCATCCGACGGATCGAGGTTTGCAAAAATTTGCGAGGTGGTCATTTGGAGGATATGTTTAACATACATATATAAAGTTATCTTCATAATAAAAATTAAATTTCAAAGAAAAAATAATTTATTTGCATTTTATATATTTTTATTTTGTCGAAACCGCAAAATGAATAACCATGCACTTGAAAAGGAAGCTTTCCAAAATTTTTGAGCGCAATCTCTATTTATTCCATAACATTTTGTTCGAAATTTAAGTATCTTAGAATTTACGGCAAAATATGTCGGTTGCCCTTTTATGCTTGCAGCTCGGTTATTTAATACTTGCCACTACACACATATACTCGTACATATATTTATCTAATAAAATTAGTGTGTACTAAGCATTAACTTAGATGCTTTTTGATCAGTTTGGAGTTTGTTCTGCGATGAAAATACCACATTTTGCTTGCAAAAGTTGTTTGTATATTTTTTTTATAATAAGTTAAGCAAAGGAGTCAATAAGCAACGTTGTATATGCGTATGTGTATATTTATTTAAGTACCGGAGTATCAACACTCCAAAACTAGCAGCAAATAGGAAAAGTCAAAATATATTTATGTAAGCAGAAATGTTGAGTAAATACATTTTAATATGTGTGTGTGCTCAGAGGTCACACATATACTTCACACTAAATTGATCCTTGTTGTCTCTGCTGCTGAGACCCTTCAAACAGTATACACCAATAAGGCACATACATGTATATAGTAGCAGATAAGGTACTTACTTGAGCCTATAAATATACATATACGTGTACATACACGTACGTGTAAATTCACATATGCATACCTTCTATACCAAATACTTTTCAGCAAATTCAAGAGAATGCAATGAATAAGACTTTATGTGTTTTCACATTGACATTCGCGATATACTAACCCACATAACTATATTTTACCTATGTGGGTTTGGTATTATATATATTAACGTACTCCATATTTGTTCTCTTACTTTATTACTTTTGCTCTCAATTCCTGTACAAAGCAGTTTTAAAGCATTTACTACAAGTCATCGACATATTATGTAAATATCTTTTACTGGTTTGTCGCTTTTTGTCCTTTTTGATACACACTGCATTCCTCTTTTTTTTTTTTGCTGTTACTAGATATCAGTTGGTCTTGATTCCCTTGATTCACTCTTACCTTATTCTTATATTCTCAGTAAAGCTTTCTTGCCTGCTTCTTCTTGAACTTTTTCTGTTCATTAACAGAGGCTTTTTCTTTTGTTATTCCCTGCTATCATGTATGTCAAGTATGTAGGTACTTAAGTTTTTATTGCCCAATAGAGAATTCCGATAGAATAGAAAGAATTTAAGGAGGTGTAGAAGAAGTTTTAAGGAAAATCTTTAGAAAAGAGGTAGTTGAAATAGGTTGGACAGTAAACTCACAAACTAAATTAGTTTTTTTATTTTTTCATTAAATTTTAACTATGTGTTTTTCTAAACAAATTAAGGGCCTGATGAGCATTTTATTTGCTGTTAGATTTTATAGTATTGGATATTGGACCCTGGAGTGGCCATGATTCTAAACCCACCAAATACTGTTGCCTTTTCAGATTATTAAAATGTACTATACTTTCAGTTCACAATGAGATCTTTCTCTCCCGTCCTTTTTTAAACACTGAATTTGTTTATTCAATTGTTTTTGACTTTCTGTTTTTTTTTTGTCATTCAGCTCTTGTTCACTTGTTCATTGAGTTGTTTAATTTGTTCCTTTCATTATTTCTTTGAAACATCAATATTTTTTCCTTTAATATTTTTTTTGTGTACCATTGCATGGCATTTATTGACCTCAAGTCGGCAAACAATTTTCAATCTATTGCCAAAAAAATGAAAAATAAAATGCATTTATTATAGGCTTTGTTCGTGGAAGAGGTTTTTAGGCCAAAATTTTTCTTTTGTATGCTTATTCAATAATAATAACAAATATTTTCCTCCACTTTCGTTTTCACAGTGAGTTACAGTTTTGATGGTAATATTCGCTACAACTATTTGAATTTCAATAGCTCATTGATCGCCATTTCGGAGGTATAAATAATTGCCGTGAAGCTAGTGTTGCCGCTTCTGTATTATTACAACAATGGAAATTTGAATTTCTTGAAGTGCTGCCGTTGATGAGGCTGCGTTAAATCTGTGCCAGCTTACGTAGCTATCTTGGAGTACGTATGTATTTATATGCATAGTGTGTCTCTGGTGCATATAAGTCCACTAACATATTTTTCGTTTTGCCATCCCTCCATTGCTTTTTCGGTTTTTCATTCATATTTTTATCCCGCCTGATATACCTTTGTAAAATTTTTGGGGCACTTCTTCAAGCAACCAATAGTAAAAACCGAAATTACCGTGAAAAGTAAATTGAAAGCGAAAATATTAAAAATATCACGCGAGAACGATGAATGAAATAATAAAATATAAAAATAAAATGTGAAATGTTAGATCTAAGCGAAAATTAAAAAAATATGCTCAAAAAATAATATTTGAGAGTCAGTTAGCCGTTGTATTGTTCGAGGGCGTAAACTGCCATTCAGATGCAATGCTCAATCTATGAACTAAAATAACAAAAAAGTAATGAAATAAAAATAGGAAGTTTCACGAGATTGCTTATAGCAGAAACACACAAAAAAGTAAATAATAAATAGAGAGGCCATAAGAAAGAAATGCAATTTCTCTAACACTTTCTATTTTGCAGGCAAAAATAAAAATTTATACATATGTGTTGTGCAAAAATGTTTATTTTACTTAGGAAAATAGTTTCCTTCATATGTTCATCCGCTCCAATTAGGCACACACTTACGCACTTACAACCGAAATATACCTACGCGGATTAGATAATATGAATACAAGAAAGACAGTGGAATTGTGTTTATATGAACAACATGTCGACGAGCATTTGACTCTGTCGATATTGCGTAGATATGGCGGAAACTGTTTTAACGGTTTAAGCTTTAATTTTTAACAATTAACACATTTCACATGCCACCAAAATGAGTTAAGAAACATTGCTTACACGGCTAAATTCCTCACAAGCGGGCAGAAATCTGTGCATGCAGTGAAAAATCCCTACAAATTTTCAAAATAATATTTAAAAGTATAATACAAATCCATGTATAAATGAAAAAACACTACTTATACCATTTACATTTAATTTAAATGCAGTACTTTGAATATTAAAATTAAGCAAAAAATGCTGGCCTGCAGAGACAATTTTTTTTCAGTAAATTTGCAAATTATTTTTTAGTTTACTCAGAAAAAGTAAAATCATACTAACGGTGCGTTTATGATTGAATTATATATATTTTTTGCACTGAGTTCATTGAAATTTAGTCTTTTAACACCTCTAGAGTAAACGTTAAATATCAAACTGAAACTGCCAACCAAACATGTTTTTGTTTGGATATACACTGTACCTTATCATATGGATAACCTTGTACGTAGTAGCACTTATTTCACTATTTTTAATCGCATAATCAGAGCAAAATTTATACTTTTGTTGCACTTTTCGTTTGCAACCATATCAGTAAAAACGCGCTCAACGCTCTTTGACACCAAAATCAAAATAAATTTATATATCATAAATTTTGCAAACGATTTATTACAATATTGACAATGATTTTAAAAAGTGTCATAGTGCTGAAGTATCGCTGTTTCGTATAATTAAAAGTACCAACCCCAACATATGCATAAATTTGAAAACAAAAAAGCCAAACTAATACCCTCCTATAACTCAGCCTGAAATCAATGAATGCACAAACTCTTTGCAATACAATTGCAGCAGAGTGCAAGAACCGTTCAAACTGGGTAATTTACACGATTTCATTGTGCGCACAAATTTTAATTCTCACTCTCCCTTGGCCTGTGTGTGCCTGTCGACATACATATCTTTTCCTCATGGGAAATCAGTACGCCATGTCATAGAGCATTGTTTCAGAGTGCAAATAGTTCATTTAATATGAATGAAGCTGAATATTGACTTTTCTTGGTGTGCAGTTGTTAAAATATGGAAACATACATTCAACTGTCTATCATATCCGAATAGGACTGATTAAGAAAGAAATTGTAGTTTTAGCGTCAAAATATTAAATAATTTAATTTTGGTTTTAACCACTTAATTAAAAATAACAAAAGATATTATTTTTTCGCCTCTTAAACCACCAGATGATCATTAGGAAGAAATATAACACATATAATTTAAAGTTAAGGCCAAGAATTATGTTTTGAAATCGAGCAAATGATCGACGTGGCCAGCTCGTATTATTTGCTGAACGAAAGGTTTATATATAAACGTGGAGCGAAGCCGATCTATAGTTGCTCGAAGTACCGACTTCGCTGGGTTGAATTATTAATAAATTTTTCCGATTTGCAAACGTTACTGTCTATTAATTAAACTGCTTATAAATCAAGTAACAACTATCAAAAATACCAGTTTCGAAAGAAGTATTACCTCACTGAAAGCCACGCTTTTAATAAATACTCTTTCGAGCCGATAATGGAGATACAGTCGATTCTTCTCTTCTGGGTTCGAGGCCACTTGGAGGAATTAAGTGAAGTGACCCAATATTTCCGTAAAGAAGGTATTCTCTTCCTCTAGTTCCACCAGCGGGTGCTACATCGAACTGAACTGAACAATAAACATTGCCACCATAGTCGCTGCCCATTTGTTCGCTATCTATGTCACAGACAAAATTACTTGCGACTTCAAAATTAAGACTGTCAATAGCGAAGTGAGTGCCGAGCTGATATGTTGTTTGATATTTGTATAATTATATCATAACTTCGTCCTCTCTTCGATCACTACTAGACCCATTAGCTTCGCTGTCTTATCCCGTTTGAAAAAAAACCCGAACTCACCCGAGCCATTAATGCTGCCAGTGAGATAGCTTTATCTCATTCGTCGTTTGTCAGGAGGAAGTGGGTGATTCTGCGACACTCTTTTGCCATACAATAAATTTATGTCTGTAGGATTTAAAGATTTGAAAAAGTAAAGGAAATTGATCTGAATTAATACAAAAATATTTAACTGGTGTTAATAAAAAGGCAAATGAATTAATCAGGATGGGAAATTAAAAAAAATCAATATCTTTTTATCAATCCCATTGAAAGTCATTACTTCATCCCATTTTGCTTTACAAATAGCGGCCAATATCTGACGGAAAATAGTGTAGAAAATTTCTATAATTACAGAAAAAATTGCAGTTAAGAATTTTGGGTTTGGACGATGAAAAGTTTGGAATGAGCAATTTTCTAATATGGTTTAGGCATAAAGGAGTTTGTCAAATAATTAAAGATTATGTTAACATAAAAACACTTTTAAGAAATATTCATCTGCGCTTCTCTGTTAAATTTTGCTACAATGGTTTGGTGGTTTGGCAATGGAAAAACTTTTCAAATATTTAAGAGCTAATCCAATAAAAATTGATTTGTGAATTTGATTATAACTTTTTTTTTAGTTTTCTCTCATTTCGTTTTATATTATTTCACTTCTTTTAATTTAATGCAATTTTATTTTACTCTATTTTATTTTAATATATTTTTTATTTATTTTAGATGAACGCAAAATATAGTTTCTAATTGAGAATTAGAAATTTAATCATTAAAAATACTACATTTCATTAAGTATTAGTTTACTCTTTCTCAGTCATTTATTCATTAAAGGTTCACACACATCTATTTAACCACTTATTTTAAAAGTAAATAACATTTTACCAACAGTGATTCAAGATGTTCATAAATTGCAAATTCATTTTCTGTCACTATTTTCTGCGGATAAGGCATTTTTCCACTGTGTCAACCGACATTATTATATGCTGAGGCATAATTAATATTTACAAACATACAAGCGCACACTCATGAAGTATGACGTTTAAAGGCTATAGTCGAATGGTGTATTTAATACCGTGACTTATTGGCGCCTACAGTTATTGTATCTACAGACACTACATCTACATACAAAAGCCATTACTCGACAAGCGAGTAAAGTTTGTGTCACATATTGGTGTACACTGCGTATGAGTTACGCATATGAGTTACTACGTCATAGTAATAAAATATTGTAGCGATGTTGCTTTTTCTTATCGTCGTAGAAACATGCCGCCAGACATCAGTATAATATAAAAAAGAAAAAAGACAAAGCTTTATCGTAGAAAACTAAGAATAAAGTAAGCTTCAAAAAAGAGAACAAAAACATCTCCTTTACAAGGCGTGTTCTGTTTTTGTTTTATAAGTTGAGATAAAACAACCCAACTTTTTCAATTTATATAGGTACTATAAACGGCACTTTGTGACTTCTAAAAAGATTGTTGGCCAAGCTCCTCCTTTTTATTTCATTGCAGAAATACACTCGGAGGGATGGACATTCCCTGCTGAGGAACGACAACAATTATTTCGACATTGGTCATAGGACTTGAACACTCCCATTACGTTATAGTAGTACGCACTGCTCGCATTCAGCTGTTACGGCCATATATATACATATATTTATTCTGACATACATTTCCATATTAGAGTTTGTGTGTGTGTATTTCTAATCTAAATAAAATACACAAAGAGAATAAAATGTTCAATTGTATTAATTTTCACTGATTTCTTTGAAGTGCAGATTGCAATTCGATTGACCTATTTATAAGCGTTTATTTAGCAGTTTATTGTTTATCAAAGGGTAAACGAGAACAAATGAAAATAAAAATAAAACATATTCGTAAATAAATATTAAGCGCCCATTGATGTACTGTTAACACAGTTTGCTCCATAAAGTAATAAATTAAGAAATTAATAATTGCACATTACGTATTCTCTCTTTTATCAGCTATGTGCAACTAATATCTAGAATTTTTTTTATTGAAACACACTTCCTTCATAATTATGTTTATTATTGCCAATAAAAAAAATAAATCCTGAACTAATCTGTGTGTGTGGGTGTGTGAAAAGCACAGAAAAGTTTATTTGTAATACAATTTCTGTACTAAAAGAGAAGCAATAAGCTGTTCGTCCTGCTTAGATTACTTCTAAACAAATAATTTTTTATAATTATCCGATATGGAGTGTGGTGAATGAAACCCTCAACAAGAAGAAGATCCATAGGCCAATGTGCTTGGTGAATGATATAATTTCCATGTATTTGCCTACCTTAGAGATTTATTTTTAATCTTAACGAACTTATTTATACATATGTATGTGTCTCTGAGTGGAAATACATGTATATGGCAGATGCAAGAGATATGCGAAACACAGTGCATACATATTTGAGTGGCTTATACTTAAAGCAATCTATTGGAGCTATTGACTATTAGAATAATAATTGTTTTGTTTGCAAAACAAACAGTAGCATATACCTAAGTATAAACATACACATACTTCCAGGAAAAGAGAGGATTCGATTCAGAGACTTCTTGCATGCCAAGTAGTTGGCTCAACCACACTCCTGTATTCTGCTTCTGTCAGTTTCTTGCTGCTTCGCTTGTTGACCACCACCGCAAATAAAATATTCAAACTTAAATTTCCATTTTCTGTGAAAGCAAAATTTATACGCTTTCACAATTCAGATATATTAACATGTGGATGGACTTTCGAGTTTCTCAAAGTATTGTAGTAATCCGAATGTTAGGTGTGTTTTTTTTTTTGAA
Source organism: Ceratitis rosa (assembly GCA_037013455.1). Classification (NCBI taxonomy): domain Eukaryota; kingdom Metazoa; phylum Arthropoda; class Insecta; order Diptera; family Tephritidae; genus Ceratitis; species Ceratitis rosa. The sequence goes on from JAWMAG010000004.1 coordinate 15,375,643, forward strand.
GTTTGACGAAGAAACTTAAGGATGTCGCATTCATATTTGCTTTGGCGCTCTAGTGTAAAGGCTTAAGGATTTGGCATATTAAAATTCGTTGGTATTAATTGTACAGTTAGCTTCATTGTATAAAATTTAAGCATAGTAAAACAGCTCTTGCAGAATCATCAAATTATAAAGCGATCATGAAGCATAAAGCTGTCTCCCTTGCTATTGGCTTCTTGTACATCTGTACAGTCCAACTTCCGTTTGAGTGCTTTGCCAAATAATATTTTTCAGATACATAAATTATTTTACCACCTAAATACGGTACTATAGTACGACTGCAAACTATCAGGGTTTTTTTTTCGCTACAATTCGGAGAATAAACCATTTTATTTCTAGTTATATCAAAAAAGACAAAAAACACTGCCCCCGAACTTCAAGTAACTTAGAAATATTGTATATAACTTTTCTCTACTTTCTAAACATAAATCTTGCAAGAACCAAATATATTTATGAAATTTTTGTAAAATTAAGGTGAACCTATTGCCTGAAGGGATACTTTCAAATCAAAAATATGTTTTTAGCAGTGACGAGCGTAACGATGTCAATTTGTTTTGCTAATATAAAACATACACTTAACGTAATGAAATTGTTAATGTTGAAATCGCACGAAGTCAGCGTTAACATTAATTTTAAAACGGCTGGATGATACGATATTAACATCACACTTCAATTTTAACGTTTAACCCTATCTGTTAACGTTAACGACATCATTTCCTTTCGAGTAAAAACGAAATGAAATTTATTTTAATAACTGCTTTTATAATAACATTTCCGAATGTTTCAACTGAAACAACTGAAATTTTATTATTAACGTGAAATTTGTAGTTACTTTGCTGCTTTGGGTTTTAAGATGCCCTATTCGTCGAATTATTTGTTTTTTAAATTAGTTAGGTACATTAAGGGGTTATAAACAGTTAATGGGCAAAAAAAAAGCAAATTTTTAAGAATGTTTTTTTTGAGGAGTCATTAGAATTTATTGATTCAAAAAGTTTACATACTTATTATGGTATTATTCAGCAATATTTTAATCCTTATAACTAGTAAAAATATTTCTCTGGAGAAGAGCTACAGCTGATCTCCAGGAGGTCCTCTGAAAAAAGACGTCTTGCGGTGACCACTATATCTCTGAACTGGATCATCTGAAATTAAAAAACCAAACAGATTTCATTAAAGTAATGTTAAATCTTGTGACTAATCACGAAGCAATAAGCAAAAAAGCAAATTTCTCAAAGAAAAAAGTCGATTTTTCAGCGAAATTTCGATTTTAAACTGTTTGTAAAAAAAAGTATTTATCGGAAAAATAAAACCTTAGTTTAATCACTGAAAAATATATTCGAGAAGCTTGTGTTAAAATTATAGACATATCGGTTCAGCCGTTTTCGAGATATAGTGGTCACCGACTTTGAAAACACCATTCTGAGAAAAACGCGTTTAAAGTTATACTTACCATATACTTCCAAGCGCTCCGAGACGTCTTTACAAATGTGCGTGCAACTTCGAAAGTATTTACCGGATCGATTTGAAATTTCTTGTGTGTATTCTTAAATATATGTAGATACAGAAAATAAAATAAAAAAATCGATTTTTTGAAAATCATAACTGTATTAAATAACCCCTTAACTTGAAAGCCTTAGTGTAGCGAAGGCAATATTTAGGCAACTCATAGTAAATGATTACTTCTCGTTAACTTATGTGGCACTCATTCGCCGAGTTTCTTTGTGTGTTTACAAACTCTTCCTGGGCTATGGAAACAGTTCTCGCATAATGGTCAGCTTTGACGATTTCCATTATTATATCGATATATTCGAAATATATCTAATACAAAAATACTTTTACTTTTACTTTTTACGAGACCAAATATGTATTGCAGCGCTAACTACTTATTTGTAAATTTTCTTGAAGTTTTGCAGTTTGTGCTCGTATGTCTCAACAGTCATATTTTCATAAAAATTTAAATTTATCAAAGTTCTGCCAACGCCGATTTGCCGTTGGCGTGGCATGTCGAATGCTGGGAGGTGATATGCGAGATGTCAGTAAAAAAACCGAATGGATATTTAATGGTATTGGCAGTCATATTGGCACACAACGAGCAAGCCAACCAGAGAGCTAACTATTAAGCGTTGAATTTGTAAGAGTGCGTGTAAGAATGGAGAATTTGCGAATGTACAATAATGAGAAAAATGCAAATACTAGAATACGCGGAAGCTGCATTGGGAAGACCACATGAAGCCACAAGAGCTTTTGCGGCCTCACATATAAAAGATAAATTCTGCAATTCAAGTGATTGGTCCGCAGTTGCCGATGTGTATATATGATGGGCAAAAAGGCCATAAGGATAAGCGAATAAAACTTTTTCTGTCCTTTTGCACTTTGACCATTGAATAAAATAATTTGCAAATAAAGTTGTTGAGTAATATATCACCGACAACAAAAAAAATTTGACACAACACTTCAACATACACTTTGACATACACCAAGAAAGCAGTGCTAACAGTACTCTGTACACAAGATAATAATGAAATCAACACCAACACTAACAATGCAATTACAAGCTCTAAGAATTATAAAATGTTATTATCAAATTTACTGCAAGAGAAATATAGATAGGACAAAGACTAAATCGCATATTTTTAAATTCAGTTCCCCATCCTATATGAACTGCTTAATGTAATGGTAAAAAAGTCCAACTCCGAATTGACAGGGACAAGCTCTAACCATGTCTCCAGACCAAACTGCGCACCAAATCTGTATCTCCCATGGGAGGAGAATGCCTTGTCACCGAAGAAATGTTTGTTTGAAATCTCGCCGTCCACTGCTCGTTATTCAAGCACCAAATCGACGTACTCGTATCTACGGTATTTTGAATGGTCAGCTGGCTTCAGTTGTAATATGGGCTGGACTTTAAATAAAGTTCCAAATACGACGCAATGAGCGGTAAGAAAGCCTGAGATAGAACACCGAAAAATACACACCATCGGGCCATCGGCTATACTTCCACTTACAGTTGCGATATTTGAGGTGAAATGAGCAAAGCGATGATGCACAGGCCTTGCAATATCTGTAGCCGATCTTTTTATTTTAAATCCCAATTGCTCTTGAAAACGTGGCTTTCGAATCACCATTTCTCTAGTAGGTTTTAACATTTTAAACGAGTTTTGCGGTTGTTAAGGGATCCATTTTCATATGAGCCTGGCTTTTAACAACAACAGAGTATGTTTGGTTTGATAGTTAAGTTTGACTAAGTCTAAATACAACACTTTTTTAAAACCACAAAATATTTATCCCTATAAATTTCAACATACTTGTTTATTGTCATTAAAGTGTAAAAATTTCATGAAGGAGGTCTAGCGTTAACCTACATAGTAATCAAAAAGTTATTGACTTTTAACATATAAGTAAGTAAAAACCAAAAATGTTAAACCCTAAAATTTTAAATAACAATAACTGTTATATAAATAAATGTTCATCATTGTTGTCCATTCCCTATTGTCAGTAAATTCGTTTTATAATAAAAAACCATATAATGTGGTAAATCAAAGCAAAACACGCTGCAATGAGGTGTGTTACATTTTAGAAAAGGGTAATAATCACACGAATACGCATTTGTATGAATAAATGTACATATGTATGTGCATCCTTATTTTTAAGTAATTAATATTCAAGTGTCGATGAGTTGTGCAATGTTTTCAACTAATGCTTCCTCTCACCTGAAAATATTATATAAAATGTTTTTGAATAGACATCTGATTTTCCAAGATTTATTTCTCTCTCTCTCTATCTTGTTTTACAAATAATTTTCAGAGGATACATGAATGCACCAAAAAATGTTAGTCGAATGAAATAAGATCTCTCATGGATTTATATAGGAGTTCGATACAGGTCGTTTGTTAGGAATAACGCGCCTTATATTCCCTTCCAAAGCGTCAAACGTCTTGGTTTATCTGCGCAGACAAACGAATTCACATAACCCCACACGAAATAGTTCCACGGTTTTAAATCGTACGATCTTAAAAGCCGCGCCCACGTCGCAAGATGGTGCTTCCTTCAATTAATTGATTGTTTCGTTGCTGTATAGCAGCGCCGTCTTGCTAGAACCAAAATTTGTTAACGTCAACATCCTCCAATTCAGCCAGGAAAAGTCATTAATCGTGTCTCAACCACAAGTGAGCTTCATCTAGTGCACTAGTCAAATTTTCGCCAGCTAAGATTCTCTTAAAATTTTCCATAAATAGATTGGTATGAATATGTTTTTGTTGCGAGCAATGGTGGAAGGACTCATTTGGATCTTCATCGGTACTCTGCTCCGCAATATCGTCTTCGGTGCGCACTGTACGGTGTCTCTGATGATATCCACTAAAGTAAACGTGGTGCGAAGCCGATTCATTATTGCTCGAATTACTGATTCTGCTGGGCGAGTATTGAACGCAGATTATTTGGCACGATTTGCAAAATTTGATCCGGAGTAAGTCTGTTCATTATGAAATAGCAAAACTGAGTGTAAATCAAGTACAATCTGTTAAAACAATGAACACCGACATCGTATTGAATAATTGAGAACCACACGTGTAAAAAATATATCCTTTTCTTCAATTACTGCTTGATTTGTTGTACTTTACGGTTGAGTTTGTGCGCCAATAAAGGAATTTTATGCCAATTATTTTAAAAAATATTATCATCAATTCTCTAAGTGGATTTATTGCATTTCTTTAGAGCTTTCACAGGTTGCAATCAAGTAGACGAATTCGAAACTTTTTTTTCTTTCGCAATGGTTCCACATTATTTATGAGCCTACACGTATGTAGAAGAATTGTTGACAATTTGGTTTTAAATTCAACAGAAACTATTTGATGAGCCAAACAAATTTCAGATTATTTTTTTAAATTGGACAAAAAAAATAGATGTTATATTACCGTCAATATATATATATTTTTTGGAAGTTTATCTTTCACTAACATTTACTGCCGAGGGGCGGTCGCAATTAGAAAAAATTTTTTCTATATTTTGGATGTTGCAATTCTTATTACTCGGCGATTATGCCTCCAAAAAAATATGCGAATCTAAAAAATCCAACATTCACTCACACCTTCAACACAAACTGCAGTTAATCTTTGTTTTCTTCTTTAAAGTTTCTTTTTCGTCTTTGACTTAACTTTTCAATTGTCCACTCAGTCAGTGAAGCACCTGGAGCGATTATGCGTTGAATTACCAGACTGACAATGTGGTTGGTGTTCATCCTGGATCCAAGGTAGACAAAGTTATCTACGAAGTCAACAGTTGCGTGGGAGCTGGGACGCGAATGTGATAACTCATGACAGGATATATATAGTATTGTCCTTGTTCATTACTAGACCCATTTGTTTCGTTCCTCTGTCAAACCTGGAGAAGGCAGAACTAACGGCCAGCATATGTCAGCAGTTGTACACAAAGCTGTAAGAAATTTTTTTGGTCTCAATGTTAAGTATTATTTTATATATATATTTATATATTGTACTATTACACTCTTTGTGTAAGGAATTTTTTATTGCTCCCATTGATGTTTTCTTCATCAGCGGCGCCATCGCTAGCCAAGGCGTTATTGTCATGTGGGTAACTATGACATTTAGTTGTTCTTGCTGTTGTCAATGTTGTTTCATTGTCATTGGCGTTCCATGTTGCACAATAGTATGCATGAGTGGGTATGTGTGTGTTTTGAAAGGCAATTTTTGAGGAAAACCCAAACTTTTAGTTAGACAATTTTTTCCCCACACACTGTGAGACTTCCATTAACACATTCTTAACTGTAACTACTGTTGCGAATGGAGAGACCTACGGTTTATACTAAGCTGCTTCCGAGCAGTTGACGTTTTTTTATGAGGAGTTTTATTTCATGTCAGAAATACACTCGGAGGGGTGGACATTCCCTAATGTTGATCGTACCAGGACATGAACCCGGACATTTCGCAGTACGCAATGGTAACCACTCTGCTAACGCGGCCGCCGATTTGACGCGTGAGTCGTGTCAAGCTGTAATGTTATTTTTGTTCAGTAATGTTTAGCATTTCATCATAGGATGACTTAGGCCTGAACACGTTTACAAACCGTTCAACTTTATTACGAAAATTCACGTTCTGTAAAAAATGTGTCTCGCGCGCTTCGCTCAACTTATGGTCAACATAATCGGTCTACTGAGTGTACTATTCGCTACACCATTACCCATCTTGAGACCCATCATTTATTATTGGATAATATGCGACCATTCGATCGAATAGACCACGTCTAGCACGCAGTGAAGAATATATAGTGGTCGTAGCTGAATGTGTACACGAAGACCGTGGAGATTCGTCGCCGTTCAAAGCAACTCGGACTGGAACAACTTGGCGCATTTTTCCCCGAGATCTTAAATTGAAAACGGACAAAATACAGTTTGTACAAGAACTAAAGCCACTTAACTTTCCCAAGCGACATCGATTCGCTCTATGGGCTTTTGTAAAGTTCTAAGATGATCCGACGTTCTCGAGCCAAATTTTGTTCAGCGATGAGGCATATTTCTGGCTCAACGTATACACCGTTTGAAACGTAGCCGTGATTTACATTTGAAAGAGATAATCTTCAAAAAATAAGTGCCAAGAATATTCTTTCGAATGATAATAAACATTGCCCATTAAATTAGAATTGTATGTGTTTGCTCTTTAAAACAGTAGGGTGCCTCGAAATGAATAATCTTTCATTTATTATTAGCAATTTTTCTATTAGCGTGCGGTCATTTCTGCTCAGATAATGTTAAGTCATTAACAAAGCATCCTAAATCGTTAACCGAGAATGTTAAATCATTAGCAGATAATGTTAAATGTTAAAATTGAAATGTGCTTTTAATATCGTAGTAAGCAGACATTTTGAAAATAAAGTTAACGATGAGTTTGTGCGGTTCTGTCATTAACAATTTCATTTCGTTTTAATTATAATACATTGTGCCGAAATGAAACAAAATCATTTCGTTAAGTTTAATTTTCGTATTAGCCGAAATGAAATTCATTGTTTTTGTTATTTGAGTTCTGAATAAAACAATTAAAATTTGTAGCTCCTCCTGCCCCCTTAAGCTTTATAAATCATCTTCTGCTTGGAAATCGACCCAAACATTTGCATAAAACATTTTGATAGGTATAGCAATAGTAGTTTAAAGGAAGTAAAATTTCTCTTATGCATTTGTGTTTATTCTTACAAACATTCTGGTCATTTTGTATTCAACTGCGTCAATCATTTATTTATTGCATTCTTTTGCAGCACTTTTACTACTGTTGCTATCCCCTGCTAGAAGTTGCCCGTTCTCTCGCACGTCACGTGACTTGAACTAGCTGTCAATTTGCACTTATCGAACTTAAGCTATCGGAACACTTGAATCCTTGACTTGACCCATACAAATATACAAAAAAATTACTAAAGTGTGGCGATTGTAACTTTTGTATTGATTTCTGATTACATATGCGACTCTGAGTGAGTGAGCTTCAATTTATATTCCCACTCAGCGTGTGTGTTCTAGTTATAAACTTAATAGTTTATTAGCACATAAATTTAATTGAAAAACTTTTGGCGACTACGTTTTCGGGTTACTTCGACTACAAAAATTGCGGCAGTAAAAGAAATGTAAAAGGAAATTTAACATTCCATGTAGAGAATAGTTAAACTAGTAGAAAAGCTCGAAATTTGTGAACAACAATAGTTTGAATGAAGTGTTGAAGAAAATCGCTGTGTTGAAAATAAAAGTCAGTAAAATGGGAAAATGGTGCACAAGTCTGCGAGCAGGGTTATTTTACGAATCAATTCTTCAATAATTACTTATTATTATGCCACCATTAACATAACGTAAGTTATGTTGTTTCTGGTTTCATACTCAGAAATATATGACATTTTGTTTAAAGCTGTATCGTAACGATAAATTTCAGGTTAGTAAAAAAATGTCAATCGATTTGGTTAAAACATTTGAAAATGTATTTTATTACGTTTTTATCTGAAACGAAATGCTGTCGTTAATGTTAAATCGTCAATAGGTAATGTTAAACGTTAACAGATAATCTTAAATCGTTACCAGATAATGTTCAACGTTAGAATTGAAGTGTACTGTTAAGTCATAGCAGGCAGCCATTTAATTAGCGTTAACGTTAAGTTGTTTGCGGGTTCATTCTTAACGATTTCATTTCATTTTGATACCGAAAGGATTTCCTTTCATTGAGTTACTTTTGCTTTTTAGCAAAGCGAAATTATATCGATTCGTTTGTTGAACATCTCTGTTGTTTTTTAATAACTGAGGTAATACTAAATTGAAAAAGTTTCTTGAAAAAAAAATTATACATAATAGAGGAATAAAATATATTTGTATCCAAAAACTATCGTTATCGTGCAAAAAATTAGAGTCCAATTACATTTTGAATTTTCCCACCAAATTCATAACATCCAAACGGCTGATCTCATTACATAGTGTGGATATGCTGCAGACAAACTAGTCCGAATTCAGATACAGACGTCTAGACTTTACTTGAGCCAGTTTTGTGGCATTCTCTTGAGTCATTCCGATATATGGAAGCCGCCAGTAGTCGAAAACATCATTCAAAACCTTTCTTCACATATTTTTAACTTGACGTTAACCTTTAAAAAGCTATGATAAGTTATAAGCAAAGAATCTTCGTAGATTTTTTATCACATAAACATGTACACTGCTCCAGTTGTGGATCCCATTATTACCACCAAACCTTGTTATTCGTGATACTGTGGCAGTAATCGTGTTGCACCCTTTGTAACTTTTTTTACTCCTACCTTAAAAATTGTGAAATTGTGCAGGTAAGGACATTTAATAGCCAGTGGAAAAAAATTCGTACTCTCAATATTGTGAATAAATTAAAAGTTATATAAGTTTGTCAACCTACTAAGTACTCATCCTTTCCCCTTTCCCATTACTCGTTACTCTTCTCACTTCCGTACAGCGCTTTTTTGCTATGGTTAACAAAGCTGAGATGCACGCTGGTTTGGTGACATTTTTGGTCTTTCTTTATCTAAGCAGACACATACTTAAGTACTCGTATATGTACGAGGGCTGCTATATATATTTTTGTATTTGGATTTTGCTAGCCTTGGAAGACCCACACGGTCGATTGCTGTTTTGTTTCGGGCTCATACGCATAGATCCATGATTCGTCACCTGTGACGATCTGATAAACGTCTTTTGAAGCATCGCGATCTTATTTTTTCAGCATTTCTTTACACCAATCCGCACGAGCCTTTTTTTGAGCGATTGTCAAATTTTGCGGGATCCAACGAGAACAAACCTTTTATACGGCCAGGTGTTCATGCAATATCGAATGTATGCTGGTGGGAGAATTTCTTCTTCTTCTTCTTCTTCTTCTTTACTGGCGTAGACACTGCCTACGCGATTACAGCTGAATTTATAACAATGCGCCATTCATTTATTTTTTCCGTTGTTTGGCACCAATTGAAGATTCCAAGTTCAGCCAGGTACTTCTCAAACTGGGCTTTCAAACGGAGTCGAGGTCTTACTCTTCCTCTGCGTCTAGTGACTGGTACTGCATCGAAAACTTTTAAAGCTGAAGTATTCTTATCCATTCGGACCACATGACCTAGCCAGCGGAGCCGCTGTTTCTTGATGCACTGAACTGTGTCAATGTCGTCGTGTAACTCGAACAGTTCATCATGTTGAACTATTACTTCCCGAAAATAAAAGATTAGAACTCGTGCAATGAGACTCGAACACTGTATCTCAATTTGACACAGGCATTATTTGTTCTGAATCGAGAGGCGTAATTGCAAAAATAATAATTTTATGATTAAAGGCCAAAAAATGTGGGAACTCTTATTTTATAGTACAACTTACTCATTCAATTTTTTCTTCAGCTGTTGACTGATATTGTTTTTCGTAAATTTTTAATTAAATATACTGATTCGCTCTTTGGTGGTAAAACCCTTTTCCGAGAAGACTATACCTTCTATACTGCAAAGTGTTATTCAGACTCCTTCATATACTTCAATATATTTCTACTATTTACGGAATGTATTTATTTATTTAAAAAACTAACTAAATCTTCAGCGATCAATTGTGGTTCAAATTTACTTACGATAAACTTTTAGACTGCTTTTATTGTATGCAGGTTGTGTTTTGAGTTTAATATCATAATCTTGTTGGCTTATATTTCATCTTTCTTTGTATTTGCCGGATATTACTTATTGACGAGTGAAATCACTGCAAATCTATTGTACATATATGTAGTAAAACACTGTTTTTAACTTATTCTATTTTACATATATTTATATTTTATATTATATCGAATACAAAACATGTACGTGCGGTTCGACAGTTGGTTTACTACTAACTGATGAACGCCGTTTTTCTCGTCTCATCTCTCCTGTTCGCTCGTCGTCGTAGAGTTGCCGTCCTGTTTAGTCCTATTATTATTCGTCTGTTCCCGTACGTTATTCGTCCGTTCTCACTTTCCTTATTCGTCCGTTCTCACATATATACTTGCTTTATTTATTTATTTGTCAATTTGGTTAGACTTGCGTGCTGTACTGGGTTGCACAGTTTTATTGCTTCCTTTTGACTTACTGCTATGACTTCAGGTATCTATCCGTTGCTCGATTCCTCGGCCTGGCTTTGGTTTGATTGGTTACTTCGTTTGATTTATTTATTTATGTTTTTATTTACATGAACTTGGTTGACTTGTAAAAAGATAAAAAATTAACATTTTGTTAAGCATAGTTAAGTAAACGTTGGCAAATAGCTTGAGTTATATAATGCTTGAAATGTTTTGATCCAAAGTTAGATGGAGCTTTAAGGTATCTTGAAACTATTTATGAGTTTATATTTTGTGAAGTGAATTAATGTATGTGTATATTCTAAAGCATAATATTATAATCATTTAAGGAATTTTCGGATAAGCCCAATTTGTTTATGTGCGTCTTGATGTGTTTCAAATAAATAAAGTGTCCTCCCAGGGAGCAAGTGTGTTCAGGATTCGAACCTATTATCTACAAAATGGTAGCAAAAATGCTAACCATCCGTCTACTGCGGCAGCACGATAACGAAATTGATTCCGTTTTGTACGTGTTTATGCACTTACCAGGGCGTTTGATAACAATTTGCCTGCAAAATATATAACAACATTATTTGGAGATTTTGTGGCATTTTAAAGCATTTACGCTTTGCACAGCGCTTTTCTACATTACCATTGTGATTGAAAACTGATCTATTGCCTCGACATAAGGAGTAGGCATTAAAATAATTTGCACTTTTATATCAGGTATTTGTTCGGTTGGATTATTTAAGTCTGCTTTAGAGGTTTCAAAAAATGCACGTTTGTTACTTAAATCTATTCTAAAACAATTCAAAAATAGGTCTTCAAAATTTCAGTGGAAAATTTCACAGAAATATTTTAGAAGCTAGAGCAATTTTAGTGGACGAGTGTCGAGCAGGTTTGAATGCTTGGGCTCAACTTTGAAGCGCGTTTTTTCGAGTTTTCATTTTTACAGAAAAAGGTGCCGGTGATAGCAGTAGGAATATATGTCTGATCGAAAAAAATCGAAGTGAACTAACTTTAGTATTAAATTATCTCCTATTTGAACTAAAAAAATTGTGATGAGTTTACTGAAGCGGCTGTAGTCTGAGCTCGTGAAACGGAGTTCATAGAATGTTTCTGAAAAAATAAATAGTATTATTTAAAAAATTTTTTGTTTCACGGTGAACAAACAAAATTCCAAAGAAGTTGAACAATGAAAAAATTTTTTCGGACTTTGATAAAACTCTCTAATGAATTGATTACCAGCCTCCCTCGTAATGCTTGGCTAATGCGGCCACTGTTAATCTTTAAAATACTTTCATTCAGTTTAATATTTCTTCATCTAGGATCACTAAAGATAGTCAACCACTAAATTTCATTCAACACTGTTATCACTTTTTGTTTCTATTCTTCTCTTCATACCCGCATAGATGTAAGCTTTCAATATTAACGTTTGGCGAAACAACCACGCAAGAAGGCTTCCGATCATTTGAGCCTACATATGTCAAGAATGCATTAGGTCATACCCCGTCAGCTCGTAGAACGATTTTCCAATCACTTTCTTAAGGCCGAAATGACAAACAGAACACAGCTGAGCATTGATACCAAAAGAAAACAATATTGACGTAAACAAACACAGCTTTGACCAAAATTTTCCCTGCATATATACAAAAGTACATAAAGGGTGGTTAAATTGTAAGGGCCGATGTTGAATGTGAACCACACCTAAACGCCAAGTTTTTTTCCGAATTTAATTTGACATTTCTCTATTTCAGACTTACTCAATTTGAACCATGGAGAGATACACAATCCAACAACGTGTTAAAGTTATCCATAATTATTATGAAAATTTTCGAAGAAAATCATCTTCAGTGATGAGGCACATTTTCACCTCAGTGGATTCGTCAATAAACAGAATTGCCGCATTTGGGCGAATGAGAATCCAAGAGTGATTGTCGAAAAACCAATGCACCCACAAAGAGTGACTGTTTGGTGCGGTTTATGGGCTGGCGGCATCATCGGGCCGTATTTTTTCCAAAATGAGGCCGGTCAGGCAGTTACTGTGAATGGTGTTCGCTATCGTGAGATGATAACGAATTTTTTATGGCCACAATTGGAAGATATGGATGTGGACGATATGTGGTTTCAGCAGGACGGTGCCACTTGCCACACAGCTAACGAAACAATGGCTCTTTTGCGCAACAAATTCAATGGCCGTGTTATCTCACGTAATGGCGATGTCAATTGGCCCCCAAGATCATGTGATTTGACACCGTTGGACTTTTTTCTCTGGGGTTATTTGAAAGAAAAGGTGTACGTCGATAAGCCAGCAACAATTCAAGAGCTAAAGGATGAGATAATTCGGCACATTAACGGCATAGAAACTCCATTATGCCTCAGCGTCGTCGAAAATTTGGACCATCGTATGGAGGTGTGCCACCGAGGTCGCGGCGCTCATTTGGCCGATATTTTGTTACATACATAATTGGGTATTACCAATATATCATAATAAAATAAAATTTCAATAATTTCCTAAATAGTTTGTGTTTTATTCAAAATCAACATCGGCCCTTGAAAATTTAACCACCCTTTACAAACATTATTAATATTCAGCCTTTATTCCAATATTTTTACATACATCATATACATGGCTTATACATATAGCATAGAAAAGAAATAGCAATAAATTCGTTTTCACAAATATTCAAAATATTGTAAGCAAAACCCTGCATTGGCGACGCAGCTCCTCAGTTCTACGAACGCCTCCGTCATAATTGCGACTCCTTTGAAGTTTAAATGCAGTAGTACCTCGCAAAGTTTTGTTGAATATTTTTCGGGTCTGCTGCTGCTGTAAGGTGAGAAACGTCCATTACAGTCAGCCTACTCCATTGGCTAAATTTTGAATGAAAAATTAAGTAGTTAATTAATTGACAATATATTATTACCACAGCTTAATGGATAAAGAATCCATATTTTTCACTTCTATCTGCTACGGAGTAAACTACAAAAATGGCATTTTACTCGAAAATAAGAACATAAAATAAAACGAATAATCCGTTCAACTCCATTCTCTTTCAATTTAGGTATGTGTACGCAAAAGAGAAAAACAAACAAAAAAACCTTGCTTATGGGTTAGTGCCGCCCGAAATCGCGTGAGTGCATTGGTGAACTCATAAGCCCGTTCTTGCAGGGAAATGTATTTCTAAACTTTCTTGCCTTTTTTAGGTAACAAGTGCTTATTTAGAAAATACATATGGTACATATGTAATCTTGATAAATTTTTGGTAAGACTAGTGTTTTGGGTGAAAGAGGCATATACGTCTTTATTTGCTTAATACATTCTTTATGTTGATTTTGCGTATTTTTATTCGTTATGATTCGGCGTTGAAATCGATCTTCCACCATCCTTAATTACTCTGCCAAAAATGAGCGCTATCTGTCAACCAAACCAGTCGACCTCAGTTCCTTCTGTGAATTCTTTACGGCCTCAATCGAGTCGAAACGGGTTCCACAGAGTGGTAACTTGAGTTTTGGAAACAAAAAAAAAAAAAAATCGCATGGGGCCATATCCGATGAATACGGGGGTTGATCGATGATATTGAACGAGTTTTAGGTCTTAAAATCACTCACAAATGCCTCAAAGCGCTCAAACAATACTTTATTAACCGTCTGTCCCGTTGGGACGAATTCAAGATGAACCAACCAGCGAATATCGAAAAAAAAACAAATTCCAAAAACTTTCTGGTCTTAATTTAAATCCCTGTAAAAAGTTGATGGTAGCCGCCAGCACTAGACAATACAAGAGTTGTAAAAGAAGTGCTGGAAGATGGTTGGTCCTAATCCAGAAGAAGCGATAAAAATTTTGAATATATTAAATGTTAATCTAAACTACATATTCCATATATTCGTACATCTGAGGAAGGATTGACTTCTTTATAGATGGTGGTTACCTCACAAATTCGTATTAATTAATGCAACGCAGTGTAAATAAATCCATAAAATTTAAATTCATGAGATGATGTTAGAGGAGACGCTTGAGGCATTATTTTCGGTAGCATCAAACCCCGATAATTTCTAGACTGACTACAATGTAAGATCTTTTGAACGCAATCTTGTTTTCTTCAGACCTACTAATATCATCGAAATCGAGAACTTCATCAAAATTTTCAAAAAAAAAAAAATATTAAAATGAACGAAGAGGTTACTTCCACCTACACATGACCTTCCGTGCAACTATCCATTTGATATTTCTGGCTGAGAATAATTTTTTTTTTAATATCGTGAGCTTGGATTATTATTAAAAAAATATATATGATATTTTCATAAAATGCAAAAAAACATTTAACCAATTTTATTTGGACTTTCTTTATTTTTCACCCTAACCAAAATTTGATCATTTATTACATTTTAACTATTGCAAGGAAAATACTTAGAGAAGATTGCTCTTTTCGTCATCAGTTTATCAATAAATCCGTGCCAAATTGGCCACTTTGTTCACTGTGCAGCGGGAAAAAACACTAAATTATACGTTATAAATATGTATATACAAGTATATGGTATATTTTGTGCATATTGCTTTTACATTAAAATGTCTTGTTCCCACTTTGCTTAATAATTTGTCTCGCATTTTCGGTCGTTTATGTTATTTTTCTTTGCCCGCATTTTTCGTATACGAAAAAGGCACCCAATAAATAAGCGAACCCATTATTTGTGGCTTAAAAACTTAACACATAAAACGTACCCGTAACTTCCGAAGTTCAAACTTCGATCCCTGGCGTTTTGTAGATTTTTCGCAATTGCTTTTTTCCAGCTTCAGCTTAAAAGAGCTGAGCGGTTAATTGTGTGTGGCAAGCCAGAGAAAAAGTGTACAATAAACTAAATAAATAATCAAAAAATGCGACAAAAGAAATTAAAAAGAAGGATTTGTTCGTTGTGAAAATTGGTTTGTGTGTTTTCGATTATTTTCTTTTTTTATTTTTACTTTATGCTTTTTTACAATGTTGGAGGCAATGTGAAATTGTATATATGTAGTAATAATTGGATTCTGCACACGTTTCGTGGTCAACCGATAATTCTTCTTTGGTGGCTATGAGAGCTTTCCACTTTTTTCCATTTTTAAAACATTCTTTGTGATTCCATTCCATGTACGGCGCCTTTTCTGTCTCCATGAATAGTTTCTTATTCTATAAAAATGTATTAGCTTAGTGGATACGAATATTTTTCTGATTTTTTACTCAATCATAGTTTTATTGCCCAAATAAAGCCTTTAAAATTAAATTTCAGACAATCATTATACCCGCAGAGTTATCAACGGGACTGGATTAGTGGACGGAGCTAACTATAGACCTACTGCTTCGGTAGCCAAATAAACAGCGTTCCGTACTGCCATTCAGAAGGTCTGGGTTAGAGCCCTGGTCCGACCGACACCTAAAATTTAAAGAAATCTAATTTAAATAAAAAATTTAGTTAAAATTTCTAATAGCGCTCGGCTCTCGGCAGAGAATTTCAAGCCCTCCGAGTGTAATTCTTGACTAGAAACAAAAAGCTCTTTATAAAAAACCATCAGTCGTTCGGAGGCGGCTTGGTATAAACTATAGGTCCCTTCATATGTTGGAAAAACACCAAAAGACTCACCACAAATCGGATATATGGTACAGTGAAAATTCAAATTTAATGGCGAATGTTTATTATCATTCGAAAGAACATACTTTGGCATTTATTTTTTGAAGATTATCTCTCTTAAATGTTGGCCGCGGCGACATTTAGTTCAGTTCAATTTTCGATGACCAGTTCGAGCATTTCGATTGCTGACATTCGTGATTTTTTTTCTCTAAGGTCTGAATCGAAGCGATATTGTCCGCAAGACTTTAAACTTTATGTATCACCCCAAGAGAAAATCCAACGATGTGATATCGCACGATCTTAACGGCCAATCGACCCGCCCAAAACGTGAAATTATCTATTCACCGAAGTGTTTTCTCAATAAATCCATGGATTGTTGCAATGTGTGGGAAGTGGTGCCGTCTTGTTGAAACCAAATCAAATAGTCGGTTATCATGACATGGCGCGATAACGGTCGCCATTGACAGTTACGTACGCACCGGCATCATTTTTGAAGAAATATGAACCGATGATTTCACCAACCGAGAAACCACAGCAAAAAGTTGTTTTTTCTGGATGAAATGGCAGCCCTTGAATCTCCTCAGGTTGCTCTTCGTCCCAAATGTCGTAATTTTGCTTGTCCTATTGAGAAGAAATTGGCCTCATCTTTGAAAAAAATCTGGCTCGAAAACGTCGGATCTTCTTGGAACCTTTCAAGAGCCTATACAGCGAAGCGATGTCGCATAAGAAGGTTGAGCGGCTTCAGTTCTTGCACGAGTTTTATTTTGTCCGCTTTCAGTTTAAGGTCATGGCAAAAAATGATTAAATTGGTTCCATACGTCAGTCCGAGTTGCTGCCGAATCGACTCTCCACTGTCTTCGTGTACGCTCTCAGCTAATGCTGCTATATTTTCTTCACTGCGTGCTAGACGTGGTCTATTTGGTCGAATATTATCCATTAATGAATGCTGGGTCTCTAGATGGGTGATGGAGTTGCGAATAGTATGCTCAGTACGCCGATTATGTTGACCTTAAGTTTTTATTTTTATTTTTTTTCTTACTTTACCCTTTTACTTTCTACCACTACCATCAACTGTTTGCCAGGGTCTCATTTATTTATTTGTTGCAGGAAAAAATAAGGTGTAAAACGTAATCTTCTTCATATTGCATTACCCGTCAATAATAAAACAAAATACCTTTTTTTATAATGTGTTTTGAAATAAAATAAAACGTAACTTATTGTTTCCACCACACGAGGGTTGCATTTTGTATTCTGGGATTTGTAAACCCTAATGTTGCAATCTGACAACTGACAACTTTACCGTAAATTTTGCGCATATATCTCAGAGATACACGAAACTTTTTGACATATTAGCTTGTGTTGTTTACAGTTAATTAAAATATTTAACTTATTCAACATAAAATCTATTTCGAGTGATTACATTTACAACTTTCGTCTTGGATTAACTAAACATCAAGCAATTTTTGGAGGATAGTATGGTGAGTTCAAACGAGGTTGTATGTAACTAAAAGCCGAATTTCTTGAAAGTCGCTCAAAATCAGTTGCTGTTCCGGAAACTATTGATGCTGTGTGGAAACTGATATTACAAGATCGTCATGTCACCTATCCTGAGATTGAGAAAACTGTAGGCATTAGAGGCACAAGCATACATTCAAAATTGATCACGAAAACACTAAAAAAAAAAGGCTCTTGTCGATTGCTAGGAAGAAATGTTAAAAAAATACGATAGCGGTGCTTCGATAAACGTCTATGAGGTCGTGAAAAATGATGCATCGTGTATTTACGCGTATGAGCCGAATGCAACAAAAGTTGTTCGCAGACGAAGCACTTCTAAGCAAATGGTTGTCGTCTTTTTGGAAACCTGACGTGTGCAATCGTATCTCTAGAACAACGCATCAGTAAATTCTAAGTGATACACAACCATTTGCCAGCCAGTAGTCTTTTAAGAAATTAGAAAAAGCAACCGCCAACGACGGATCTTCACCACGTCAATACGAGCTCTTACAAACATTTTTGACATCTGACATCTGCGGTTGATTCGCTCAGAACTCATGGTTTGGATATAACGCAACCAGAGTTCAAAGTGTATACTTTTTAATGGAGATATATTTTGAATAAAGCGATGTTTCGATGATTAATAATACTATTTTGCTCTCTAGTCCGAAAATAAAAAAGCAACCCTCGTACTATATCATATCAACCGTACTTTGTACTTTGATAATGGAAGTAATGCGTGCACAATTTTCGTAACGAGCATTGAGAAGTGTCCAAGTAGACAGTCGGAACGTTAATATCGTACATATATCAGTCATGCAAGTCATGTTCGGACATAAAAAAATCCAAGCTTTTAATGCCCTTTTATGCAAAGTGACTTAAAATTGATTTGAAAGTGTTTCACTTGGGTATTTGCTGGTCACCTAACCAAACGATGCTGCAAAAAAGTGAACCAAAACAAGACGTTAATCTGGTACTAAATGACTGAGTGAAACGGAATCATTAACGAACTTGGCGAAGTCCATGAAACCTCCACTAGGCTTTAGCTCAAGCATTCTGATAGTTTTTAGAGTATTATTTTAAGGGGTTATGCCACTCTAGGATTTTCAAAAAATCGCTTTTTTTTTGCTTTAAATAGTTCCTTAGGGTCTCAGAAATAACATATTAGAGGATTATGGCTCGGAAAAAACTCTAAATAATTTATTTTCGAAGTTCCTTGCAAGGCTGCACGGTACGCACACGGTACAACTTAAAACTTTAAACGCGTTTATCTCCAAACTACATTTTTTGAGTTGGCCGAACCAACAACTCGTACAATTTCCAACCGATTAGGTTCAAATTTGACACACATCTTTAAAAATACATTTTTTAAGGTATCACGTAGGATTTTTTTTTATTCTATATAGTTCATTTGTTATTAACAATTAACTGATGATTTTTTAGTCGAAATTAGAAAGTTTAACTTTAGAAGTGCGCCATTTGATCATGAATCAATATATCGAAAAAATCCCACGTGTTACTTTAGCTATTGTAATATATAATAAAAAAAAATTTAGATACTCAAGATATTTCAAAATTTACAGGAGCAGTTAGTTCGGCCACGTACCCCTTGAACCATAGAGGAGTCGAAGGACGACCGCTACAGCGCCACCATTCTTCAATAAATATTTATAAGAAATTATTTTTTTACACCTAAAAAGATGTATAATAAACTTCTTATATTACATTTTTAATTGATTAAATGGTTTTTCTAAAAAAATGCACATAAAACACCTATTTTTTCGGTCTCTAGAGTGGCATAACCCCTTAAGGATAATACAATCGTAGCAGCAGAAGTCCACCATCAGTAAGGTGGGATTTTTAAAAAGCCTTCAAATACACTGAATCTTAGAAAAATATTAACACTCACATTCTGCAGCTAACAGATATGAATATACCTAAACCTTTTCCGAACTAATCATATGAATTTTAGATTGTACCACCTTATGCAAATTAGCACGCGAAGTGCTGTTTCTTTAAGACAACGGACCCGTTCACATTGCTCGGGTTACGGGGGATGCCTTAAAAGTTACTAGACTTACAGAATTTGGCCATCCACCCTACAATCCGGACCTGGCTTCCAGTGACTTTTTTCTATTTTTCAAATTTAAAAAAGAACTTACGGGGACTTAGATTTTCAGACGACTCTTGAGATGAAAGCGGCTTTAGAACACCATTTTGAAGAGAAATCTAGGGAATACTTTTTTAGTGGTATAAAGACATTGTATTCATGATGTAAAAATTTATTTTACTTGAGGGAGGCTATATTGAAAAATAAAAAACATAAAACTATGCAGTACTTTAGTACTTGTAAAGACTTTCTAATTTATATATACACGTACATTAACGTCTGAGGAAATTGAAAATGTTGCAGCCAATTCACGAAATGCCAGAGATCTTTTTCTTTAATTAAGTAAACTTGTAGGAGTTAGTTACGGATAAGATATTTTTTCTTTCCAGTAATTTACCAGATTGTCAACTGTTTAACCAAAATCTATTTTTTTCAAAGGCTGATATTACATTTTTCCGAGTTATAAAACAATGTAGGGCAGTAGATCTTTTGGCAACAGCAAGTCCAATAAGTAATACCTAAAAGCTGAACCAATATTCAAAATACACAAAATACACAATTCAAATTAACAAAAGTTCGATTAGTTGGTGACTTTCAATTTGTTTTTGTTAAATCTAAAAATACCAAATCCTTTGCAATTACTTTATCAGTCATCCTTTCCAATTTTAGAACGATCGGTTATAATGGAGGCAAGATAACGCAAGATAGCTGATGATAAGTCAGACGAAATTCCATCACCAACGCAAACAGAAATTCGCACTGTGATTCTCTTCGGGCTTCGGCGTAATTTATAGCCATCAAAAATATTCAGTGAATGGCAAATTGTATATGGAATGATTGCACCGCCACTGAAGGCTATTTGTAAGTGGTTCCGAAGATTCTAGACCGTCCCGGACACTTAAAATCTTCCACTGATGACGTCACTGTAGCTCTGGCGAAGTCCAAAATTAACGAAGACCACGATTGACAAAAGAAATGATTGCTAATTGAATTGGATTTGAATGCCATGGCTGTATCCTGAATATTAAGGAATCTCAATTTTTCCTAAACAGATTCGAAAATGGTCACGAATCTTGGTTCTTGGAGCCCAACAGGAGTCAACCCACCCGTAAAATCTTAGCAACAAAAATCAGCAGCAAAAGTAATGATGTCAGTTTACTTCATCCGATCTAAAATCGTAGTTGCTATTCCACTGGAAAATGGTCAGACGGTAACTGCAAAAATTGTACACCCAAGAGTGCTAACCAAAAGTTTTCAAAAATTTGTTGGACAACAGGAAGAAATAGGATCCCCGGATATAGCACCTTGTGATTTCTTGTTATTTTCAAAAGCTAAAAGACATTAAAAGGGAATGTCTTTAATAGCAATGAGGAGATAATAAATGCGGTTACTGCAAGATTTTGAAAACTGTTTTCAGAAGTCGATCTATATGCTTAAGAAATGCATTGAAATCAATGGCGGTTACGCAGAGAAGATAAAAAAGGACAAAAATTACGAATATTTTTTCTGGTCAACTTACCGAACTTACTTTTTTGTTAATCCCCTCGTATATCTTATGAAGCCTACTAGAAAAGCATTAAAATGTTTATTATTTTTATTGATTTTATAAAACCTCTATTAAAAAAATTTGGTTACTCACTTTCCATACCCGTGTACTAATATTGTCTAAGCATTAATGGTATTCATAAAATCTTCAACACATATTGATTCCAATAAGCAATAAAGCAAGGGAAAATAAATAAATATTGCATTATATATATAATCGACATTTCGTTTGCCAATGAGAACGAAAGGATGTGTTTTGCTCGTCAATTGTCAATTGAAAGCGAAGGCATAAATATAATAAAAATGAAAGATATGTATATTTATACTCATCTATACAAATGTTCATATGTAGAAATAAATATATGCAATATGAAAGTTCATGTGTTTAAATGGGAAAAAACTTAGTTCAAGCCTCCAGTAACACACGTCGCGACTGCTTGCGTAGGCAAATATAAATATTTTTATAGGAGCCACACGTAAATACTTATGTGCATACTATAATATTTGTATGGGCTATGTGCTTGTTCTCGTTAGACCTACCACGTGCATTCATTTCTGCTCGATTACACACCGAACATTGACCCTGCACGTACAGGATAATACATATATATTTGAAAGCTCATATAAAACGTTTATGATTGTATTGTACAACAACGAAGTATACCCATGAATATATGTTAGCTAGTTTTCGATTGATATTTGATGTAATAAGCATATCATAAGCAGGACTTTAAGGACAATAATAACACACATACATACGTTTATGCACAATATATTGGCTTGACTATTACTTTTAGTAAATTATATTACGCTATATCACCATTATGAATTTGTGCTGATTTGTTGAAGAATTGCGTTAGAAAGAGGGAAAGTGGATCCAATGAATTTTGTAACTGATAATTTAATCTTTTCAAGTTTAAGCGGCGTTTAAATCAAGTTGTTAATATTAACATTATTATTTCCTATCCAAAGCAAATTATGCTTAACAGTTTAACAGTCCCAGTGAGATATCCCAAAATATGTATCAACAATTGAAAACACATTTGCACATACATAGTTCTTATTTAATAGGTGACTTTGGTGACAAATTTTTTATTTTCAAATTTTTATAAATACCATAATTATTATTGTACTGTTCATCCACTATAGTCACAACGGCAAAGTAGGGCTGCCACGTCTTCTTTCCTCAAAGGGTTGACTCACAACCCTTCTTCAAGAAAAATTTAGTACATTTTATCATCATCAAATTACTGGCTCAAATTACTGACTCTTTTTATATGAACTTTCATTAAAGAATACAAAAACTAAACAGTATTTTTGCAATAGATGGCTTTAGTGATCTGCATCTCGTGTTCTATAAGTGTGAATGAACTACGCTAGATGGCCATAGAAAGATTGTACAAAAAAAAGGTAATGGGAAAAGTGTAGATCGTTGAACTCCAAAGTGTTTGAGCGCATTTTTTCCTTGACAGCGAAAACGTTAAACCAGTTAGCTGAAAATGTGAATAGCGTTTATGGTCGTGATACTTGAACAGTCAAGAATGCACAATTTTGGTTTCGTCGATTTCGATCCGGTAATTTTGATGCGAAAGACGCACCAAGGTGTGGAAGACCAATTGTCGAAAATGTCGATAAAATAATGGAAGCCGTGGAGTCTGACCATCATTTTAGCACAGTTTCGATTGCCTAGGAGCTAACATTTACACAAAAACAATTTTGGAGCCACCTGAAGAAGGCTGGATGTGCAAAGAAGCTCGATGTTTGGGTGTCACATGAGTTAAGGGGGAAAAATCTTCTTGGACCGAATTTCCAACTGCTAGTTGACGCTGAGTCGTAACAAAATCGGCTCCTTGCTGAAGCGGTTGGTGACTGGTGATGAAAAGTGTATCACTTACCTACTCACAAGGCAGTAACCACCACGAACAGTCCCCAAGGCAGGATTAACGGGCAGGAAGGTTTTGTTGTATATTTGATTAGATTGACAAGGAATCATTCACCATGAGCTCGTTTCCAACGACAAATTTTTGAATTCGTTCATATTTCAATTTTATTTCAAGGAAGCAACCGCACAGAAGTGCCTAACTTTGGCCAACAGGAGGGGGATTGTGTCTCATCGGGACGAGCCCAGACCATCGATAGTGACTCGGCGGATGCTCCACGAGCTTGATTATGTGGTTGCTGTACATGCACTTTTTAGTCCGAACTACACCAAGTGATTACCATCCGTTCCTGTCTAGGGCGAATGATTTCGCTGATAAAGAATTGACATTAAGAGAAGCCTGAGAAAATCTATGGTCCCAATGTTATTGCCAAAAGGGTCAAAAGTTTATATTCTATTTAACATAATGGACTACCTTAAACTGGGCCTAATACCATATACACCGTAATTGTAATTGTATTATAGGCCAAAGGAGATTTTTGTACATTTTCTTTATTTAAAATGTGTTCTTTTTTTAAGTGCGATCGTGATATTATCTACAACAATTACTTACTATTACTTGCCGATTAAACTGTGGTTTGTTTGTGATACATTCTGTTACCCCCTTAGCAAGCATATATCACTGCATATATCGTTCAGTTTTTTTTGCCACCGAGATGATATTCTTGTGAGCCAATTGCCTGCATTAGTTTTGATATAATTTTATTTTGCCTTTTGCGCAAAACCGGCCTAGGAAAGTTAATTTAATTTTAATTTAAGTTATCTTACATAAATAATTTTCTTCACTAACATAGATTAATTTTTAATCCATGTACTGACAGTAAAATTTAACATATATTTTTCTATTTTTGACTGGCTAATATATTAATATTCTTAGACGATATAATTTTATTAGAGCAGTCAGCCGTAAGCCCTGGCAGCTAGTGCTTCTTTCTCTGTAAAATGATAATTGCATTATTATTTTTCATTTATAATAAATAAATAAATACATTTTATTTATTTGTATAAGGTTTTGTTTATTTGTCCATTTCTTTTTCGTTGTTCAGCAATAAAGATGCAACCAAGTGTGCTGCCAAGGCTCCAAATAAATACTGAATTAAATGCTGCAGTGATGCAGCTGTGATTTTCAATAATCTAATTCGAAAAGTTCTTATGAATTCACCTGTGCATAAAACATTCTAGTATGTAGTACACATATACCAGCGTCAAAATTTATGTTCAAATCAGTGAACATACTTGTGTATGTGTACATAGGTATATACACCATCCTTTATGATATCTTTTGATAAATTGCTTTAAGTGGTATCCCTAATGATACCTGTATAAACATAATTTTTGTTAAAGCAAAATTATATATGTATATAATTTATTGTACTTTGCTTCCTCTGTTAATCACTTGTATAATGCAATAATTAGCTTTAAGATTTTCGAAACGATTGTTAGTTTGTGAAAAGAAAGATTAAATAAAAAATCAATGAAAAACCAATGCTATATACGTAATATTCAAAAGTCACTAAACCTAAAACCTAAACCCACTAAAATTTATTTGCAAGATTGCTTGATGTCTTTGAAAGACTAAAGGCTGTCATCATAACCGTCCAAAAAGTGTGATGATATGGTACATGGACCAAAAGGAATAGATCCTTGTGAAATTTACTACAGCGGCCATATACTGATACTGTGTCGTCGAGTACTGGCATTCATAACGGTGGAAGAACGCCTCGCCAGAATCCGCGTCGAAGGGAATTTTTTTTTACTTATCGCTGATTTGCGTTCACGTCCCGTCGAAAGAGAACGACGGTGTAATCCAGGATACCTTTCATGGCCGCGTACTCATGTGGGCTGCCCTCACTATGACGTGAGAATTGTAGGTAATAGAAATATCTTCGACACAACCGTCGGAAAATTCTGGTTTCGTTTAAGAATTATGGTCCTCTGCGTTGAGATCGGCGAATGCTGCAGACGATGGAACGGTGGCCTGTACGAGATATTCGGCTGCGCTAGCTGGGTTATATCGTCCGAATAAACGAAAGCGCTTCAACTTTTAAAGTATTCGATGCAATATCCGCCGATGGAAGTAGGGAAAGAGGAATACCGGCACTCCGTTGGAAAGACCAGATGAAAGGCCTGGCTGTACTTGGAGTCCAATTCGTGCCAAGTAGGGAAAAGAAGGAATAAATGTCGCGCTGTGTTTCATTAAGGTATAATCGCTAAAACGGGGTCTATGCCAGCAAAGAAGAAGGATAATGCTGATATAATAAATACTTATTTTATTTAACAATTGAAAGCAACTGATCTCGAATTTCATACTAAATTACAATTAAATATATATAAGTATTTTTTTCATAACATACATATTTAACATATTTTTTATTTTCACATAAACAACATATCCGCATACATTTGTGGGCTGATTTTTTTCGATGTTTTTAATGTTTTTAATGTTTTCCAATTGACCTTTTAAAAATTATTGCTATCGCACATCTAATTTCGTTTGCATCTCTTCTGATAATCTATTCAACAAAGGCAGTAGAATATTAAACAAAAAAGCTTAGTGAAAATTAATTACAACGTCCTATATACTACATTACACAATATGCTACCAAAATAAAAGAAACAACTAGCTAAGTACCTCTATGCTACTTCATTAACATAAGCAGTGAACTAAAGGGTGGTTAAATTTTCAAGGGCCGATGTTGATTTTGAATAAAACACAAACTATTTAGGAAATTATTGAAATTTTATTTTATTATGATATATTGGTATTACTCAATTATGTATGTAACAAAATATCGGCCAAATGAGCGCCGCGACCTCGGCGGCACACCTCCATACGATGGTCCAAATTTTCGATGACGCTGAGGCATAATGGAGTTTCTATGCCGTTAATGTGCCGAATTATCTCATCCTTTAGCTCTTGATTTGTTGCTAGCTTATCGACGTACACCTTTTCTTTCAAATAACCCCAGAGAAAAAAGTCCAACGGTGTCAAATCACATGATCTTGGGGGCCAATTGACATTGGCATTACGTGAAATAACACGGCCATTGAATTTGTTGCGCAAAAGAGCCATTGTTTCGTTAGCTGTGTGTCAAGTGGCACCGTCCTGCTGAAACCACATATCGTCCACATCCATATCTTCCATTTGTGGCCATAAAAAATTCGTTATCATCTCACGATAGCGAACACCATTCACAGTAACTGCCTGACCGGCCTCATTTTGGAAAAAATACGGCCCGATGATGCCGCCAGCCCATAAACCGCACCAAACAGTCACTCTTTGTGGGTGCATTGGTTTTTCGACAATCACTCTTGGATTCTCATTCGCCCAAATGCGGCAATTCTGTTTATTGACGAATCCACTGAGGTGAAAATGTGCCTCATCACTGAAGATGATTTTCTTCGAAAATTTTCATAATAAGTCTGGATAACTTTAACACGTTGTTGGATTGTGTATCTCTCCATGGTTCAAATTGAGTAAATCTGAAATAGTGAAATGTCAAATTAAATTCGGAAAAAAACTTGGCGTTTAGGTGTGGTTCACATTCAACATCGGCCCTTACAATTTAACCACCCTTTATTATTCAATTAAGATAAATGCTCATTGAGCCCCAACGTGTAAGTTGGTTAACCGGTCATAAGACAAACATCAATTCACCTGAATGTGGAAAAATATTTATGTTCGCACGACCGCACACATTCCATGATATACAATACGTGTACATATGGTACATACACGATTGCCTAACCCATCTCGATGGTGTAGCGCACGACTTGCCATATGTTTAATGATGCATGCCACAGCATAAAACATCTACGAGTACATAATCTATTTATATACAAATATTAGGGGAACATTACTGCTAGTTAGGGAATCGTAGGTGTGTTTACCTTATTGAAAAAACGGCGTTAATTGCTTGTTTGGGTTCGAGAAACAAGGGGGACAGAACACTTTCTGAGTTGACTATTCTCGGGGTTTCCTTGTTCTTGTTTGCTTATGTTAGTTTAATCGCCCTATTAACTGCGGTTGGTAAACTACGTTTTGGTGAGATTTTCCACTATATACATATGTATAGGAGTACTCGTAATGCCTTTTCGTTGCTTAACGCTAGAGTTATACTATGAAATGAATACTCACCAACTTGAAGCTAATAGTTCAATTTATCAAAATGATGCGGGAATATTAATTGTCACTTCTGTACACCTTTTCGCATACTGTTTTACATGGCAATGTTGTAGGCATATGAGTGTCATAAAAATATAGTTTAAAAAACTAAAAAAACACGCTTTTAAAGAATATTGTACTAAAAAGTTGAAAATAATTTTGAAAATAAACTTAAGACAATAGTATATAAAAAATACTTGTATAATTAAGTGAAAAGCGTGGGGCGCTCGATATATGGAAATTATGGTACAAAGCGCCCCACGCTTTTCACTTAATTATACAAGTATTTTTTATATACTATTGTCTTAAGTTTATTTTCAAAATTATTTTCAACTTTTTAGTACAATATTCTTTAAAAGCGTGTTTTTTTTAGTTTTTTAAACTATATTTATTCTAATTAACTCTATTTTGATTTTTTTTCTCTGAATTAATCAGAGAACGTATAATAATTATAGTACGCTACGATGTATGCAACGATTCGCATTTCAAATATTTCATATTGGGATCGCGTCACCGCTAAAAAGTTACAAACTGACAGACTGACAGACAGACATACTGACAGACAGACATACTGACAGACAGACATACTGACATACTGACAGACAAGTGAAGCTAATATAAGGCGTGTAAAAAGAGTAGCGAGTCCAGGAAGTCAAGGGACATGCATTTTATGAGGGAAATTGCTGTATTATGTAAGTGGTAAATACTACAAAACTATTTAAGTTAAACACACTGTGAACAATTTTTACTCAGGTTAGTAAATTTTTCAGAAATGTGGTTAGTGGCATGCTTAGAGTATATATGACGAATTTAATTTGAATATTATTATTGCGTCCGCCATTCCGAAGTCTCGGGTTCAAATCCTGGTGTCGTACTAACATTCAAAAACTTATAGAAAATTACTTTAAATAAAAAGTTAAGCTAAATTTTCTAATTGCGGTCGCCTTTCGACAGGGACCCCTCTTCCTCCTACGAGTGCATTTCGGACATGAAATAAAAAAGCTCCTCGTAAAAAAACCATCAGCCGTTTGGAGGCGGCTTAGTATAAGCTGTAAGTCCCTACATTTGTTGGAAAAACATCAAGACGCAAAACCACAAATTGGAGAAGGAGTTCGGTAGAAATATCGCTTCTGCGGTTACAAAGCGCCAATTATATATATTAACAAATAGATTTCATTATTTTCAAATGGAAGTTATCTTCAATATATAAAGAAACTTCTTCTTCTTCTTTATTATATATATTAACAAATAGATTTCATTATTTTCAAATGGAAGTTATCTTCAATATATAAAGAAACTTCTTCTTCTTCTTTATTGGCGTTGACACCGCTTACGAGATTATAGCCGAATCGATCATAACTCGCCATTTATTCCTTCTTTTCACTGTTTGTCGCCAGTTGCAAATACCAATTTAAGTTAGGTCACTCTCCACCTGATCATCTGCTTCCGCCAGCGAGTACTGCGTCGAATATTTTCAAAGCTGGTGTGCTTTCAGCCATTAGGACGGCATGACCTAGTCAGTGTAGCTGTCTTTTCATTCGCTGAACTATGTCAATATCATCGTATAGCTCGTACAGCTCATCGTTCCATCGTCTGCCGTATTCGCCGTTGCCAATGCGCAAAGGACAATAAATCTTACGCAAAACTTTTTTCTCGAAGACTCCCAGAGCCGACTCATTCGTCATCGTCGATGCTTCCGCACCATATAGCAGGACGGGAACGATGAAAGACTTGTACCATAGAGTTAGGTTTTTGTTCGCCGAGAGAGGGCCTTACTTTTCAATTGCCTACTTAGTCCAAAGTAGCACCTGTTGCGTTGGGTTTCAAGGCTGACATTATTATTTGTGTTAATACTGGTTCCTAGATAGACGAAATTATCTACGACCTCGAAGTTATGACTGTCAACAGTGACGTGGGAGCCGAGTCGCGAATGCGATGACTATTTGTTTGATAACGGGAGATATTTCGTCTTGTTCGCGTTCTCTACTCAGCTCTGCTGCTTTTATAATTTTCTCCAGCATAAAATTGAAGAAATCACAAGCTATAGAGTCACCCTGTCTGAAACCTCGTTTGGTAACGAACGACTCGGAGAGGTCCTTACCAATTCGGACAGCACTTTTGGTGTTACTCAACGTTGGTTTACACAGCCGAATAAGCATTACGTCGTAGAGGCATCTCCTTATAGTGCTATCGAATGCTGCTTTAAAATCGACGAAGAGGTGGTGCGTTTGGTGCCATTCGTCGTGCATATTTTGCAAAGAAGCTGATACATACACCTAGTTAGCACTTCACCGCCATGTTTGTATAGCTCTGCCGGTAGGCCGTCAGCGCCAGCTGCTTTGTTGTTCTTTAAGCGGGCCATCGCTATTCGCGCCTCGATATAGTCGGGTAGTGGAACGTCTTTTCAATCGTCATCGATTGAGATTGGGAACTATGACAACCTTATTTTAATGGGTGAAGAAAGCATTTTACGGGTTTTGGTATATGGGGAACATATGGTCTAAAGTATTATATATAAACGAGGCCTTAGCTCATACAGATAAGATTCTATCCCTTCGTTGAGGTTAAGCTTTTGTATTTCACACAACACGCTGGATCAAGGCAGACAAGAAGTATCTTAATCCTTGAAACTTTTTTTCAAAGTGTTTTCGATGTCGATCCGAACGCAATACCTATTACTATGTTTCCAGTGTAGCAGAATTCAATCAAGTTGAATTTGTTTTTAATGAGCACTATCTCAGTAATACTCCATCCCACACATAACTTTAACCCACGGAATCCCGTTTATTTCGTCAAAGAATCTGTGAACTTTACGAGCATATACTTATGTACAAACTTATGTATGCGTATGTAATTTGAGGAAGTGTGTGAAGAGCATTGCTTGTGTGTGGCTTACAACGAGCTTGTAGTTCATTACCACCAGATGGGGAGAATCAGTAAAAACAATGTTGTTAATTGCCCACCGGGATTTATGAGCAATCAAGAGCCCATTTTATTGTCGAGCGGTGAACCAAACTAGCAGGAATGGTTTTAATAAGTATTAAGGAGGTGACGATGAAGTACATAAACGTAAACACATACACATGTACTAATATATTGTAGTTATGTACACAATTAAGTGAGTTTGAAATATTTAAAGAGACCCAAGCAACGCAGCACATTGTTAATTAAAAAAGAAATTTATAAAGAAATTTTATTTATCCTAAAAGCAATGGTAGCCATAGTACATACACATAAGCCTACATCTTAACGATAAATTGCACATCAAACAAAAAACTTTAATCGATTCGATTAAAACATTTCGAAATGTTATCGTTAAAGCAGCACAATATATTTCTTCATTACGTTTTCATCCGAAACGAAATGCTGTCGTTAATGCTAAATCATTAACAGATAATGTTAAATCTTTAACAGGTAATGTTCTATGGTTAACAGATAATGATGAATCGTTAACAGATAATGTTAAATCGCTAACAGATAATGTTAAACGTTAAAATGGAAGTGGGCTGTTAATATCGATAACATAGCGCCGAAATGAAACAAAATAATTTTTTAAGTTTATTTTTCATATTAACAAAGCGAAATGGCATTGTTTTCTTAGTTGAGCATCTCTGCATAAATACGTACTAATTAATTCGATAAGTTAAATATAGATGAATATGTAACTGGCCCTGCTCGATTGCTAATATATTGACATTTTTGGGCAGTCTGAAATCCTTTAACAGAAAACAATTTTATAACCAAAACCTACATTATTTATTGAAGTTATGAATATTTAGAAGCATTATATTGATTCATTAATAAATAACACGTTCTGGGTAAAACAACTACCAAACTACTTTAGTTAACCTAAGGAATATATTTTTTTGTCTCTTTTCTGTGGTCATTGAATTCATTTGTCACTAATTATCTTCATCAACTTTATTTTTGGATAAATATTCATAAACATGCATAAACACGGTGTGTCCCAAAAATAACCGAACTTTTTGGATATAAAATAGTAAAATACACATTATATTATCTTTGAAAGTTATTATTTATTCAAAATAGGTTCCATTTGACTCAACACAACGTTTGGAACGATCAACCAGCGCATGCATAGATTTTTTAATGTCATTTATAGAAATGTTATTCAGTACCTCGGTTACGGCTGGTTCATTTTTTTCAATTTTTTTTTTTAATTTTTTAAACTTCAATTTCAATTTTTTTTCAAGTTTGACACAAAATTTTATATTTGCTCTTTGTTCCATTTTTTTTTTGGAACCATTAGCACACTTTTGGTTTTATTGAAATGGCTGTCACTTTTAACATCTGTCATCCGACTTACCTACATGAAGTTAGGTTCGTTTGAAAGAGGATGAATGTATCTTGTTAATGTTTCAAATTTTCAATATATGGCGCTGTATGTTGTATGATTTAAATATAAAGTTCGGTTATTTTTGGGACACACCGTGTATTTACTTGAATATTTACTTTGCTGGTGCATTACAATCATCTAGTAAATACTGGCATACAAGAAAAGTGCATTAGTCCTCTCTCGCTTTTACCACCGTTCACTTTGGAACTGCTACTCTTCATTGAAAGCAGATACACTTCCAGCAAACCATAGTAACTGCCCTAACTTTTATTTTTACTGCATCATTTCACCAAAGTGGAAAATATATTTAAACAGTTGGCTTACCAAAAAACCCTTTCACCCCCAATAAAAGCGTTTTTTTTTTAGCGAAAGTGTCGAACATTTTCCAGTTGACAAGCTTGACTCTTTACGGAAGTAGTTGCTCAAGATTTTATGCATTTGTGAAAGTAAAATTGAAAGTATTTGGGCATACACTTATATTTCTTATTTATTTATATATCATACCAATAAGCAATAGGATATATTCTGACTTTCATACATAAGAGTATAAGAAAACGAATGATTTTTAATAAATATTATAGATTTGGAAGTTCATTTGTAGAAAGCTTAGTCAATTATAGGAGTGTTATCTACCAGCTTGGTGTATTTTTTGTAAAAGATACATTTCCAAGTTTTGTTATTTTTATATTCAAAGAAAAATTACATTTTTTGAGATACTCGTAAATGAACGGATCTTTATTTCAGTGTAAAGAGATATGTCATTAATAATAGAAAACAATATCAGCCAAATGGTTGTCACGGCTACGTTTACAGGACCGTATCCTTTTTATGATACGGAAGACGTCGCAGGGTGTTAAATAACAAGATCTCGGTAGCCAATTGCGATCACCTCTTCGTGTGTTAATACGATCCGGAAACTTTTCCTTTATAAGATTGTTGATTTCGTTACTTTGTGGTACGTAGCGCTGTCTTGTTAAAAGTAAACGTTGTTCAAATCAATATATTCCAAATCCGGCCAAAAAAAAAATAATAATTAATCCATAGTGCAATCCATTTGCCGTAGCTGTTGCTCCAGCCTCGTTTTCACGTTGAGGATGGAGAGACTTTTCAACAATAAATCTATGGGTTTTCTAATTGTGGTCGCCCCTCGGCTGGGAATGTCAGCCCCTCTGAGTGTATTTCTGTCATGAAATAAATTATATTAACAGACAAGTCATGCACAATTTTGGCTTTGTCGATTTTGTTCCTGAAATTTTGATATTAAAGATCTTCCAAGGTGTGAAAGGATAAATGAAATAACGAAAATCTTCAAGTCTGACCGTCACACGAGAAATCTTGCCAGAAAAAAAATAATTTGGAACTTCTCAAATTAGGCTGGCTACACAAAGAAGCTCGATGTATGGGTGTCAAATGAGCTAACGAGAAAAAGTCTCATGAACTCAATTTCAATTTCAGCTGAATGATAAAAAAATCTACCTATTGTATTCTGAAGCGGATGGTGATTGGTGATGAAAAATGAAGCACTTACAGCAACACCACGTGAAAACGGTAGTGGTCGAAGAGCAGTAAGCCGGCATAAACAGTCTCCAATCCAAGATTTGTTGTGTGTTTGGTGAGATTGACAAGGAAACATTCACTATGAACTGTTTCTCTATGGTCAAACTCTTAATTCGGACCTTTACTGTCATCAATTGGACCGTCTGATAGAAGTAATCGCCCAAAAGCGCCCAGGTTTGGCCGAGATCTGGGTTCTTATGCATCCATCTGTTCCTGTCTACGGCGAATGATTTGACTATTATGTTGTGCGAATCGACAGAACTTCAAACAATCTAACACTAATCAATAGATGTACTGTAATTATAAAAAGGATATGTTGAAAATATTTTTCTAACAAATGATGACCTAACTAAATCCATTCCCATAAACTGTTAATAACTTATGCAATTCAAGCCCCATATCAATGGGAATTAATGTTAGTCTACCCTATAACCATTTTGTACCTATCGAATTTGCTGTCAATACATAATGATGATGTCACGAGTTCATAATTTGCTAAGCTCCAAATAATGTTGAAACGATTGCCCCCTACTAGGCAGACGTGATGACAGTGGAACGAATATGCGTTGTATGCATAAAATATGTATGTCGATATTTATAACATTATTATATGTACATACCATACATACATATGTATACAATTATGTTAATAGTAATATAATGAAGTTTGGGAATTCTTCTGGTGACATTACCTAAATGCATTTATGTGTGGCATATGGTTACCGAAACACATAGAAGCATATGTATGCATAATTACGTTGTACAATTACATTTGCAACACCATCATATAAATTGAAGTGCATTCGCTTCAAAACACTCAATAATCCCTACACTACGGATAATTGAACTGACAGCCAGACAGTGTGACACAGACATTTCTCCGAAAATATTCAACGGTTTTATGTCCTTTCGCACTGCATTTGCTGTCTGGCTTAATTGAAGTAGTGGGATTTTGTGTCCCTCTCTAATTTGAAAATTTTCTGTAATGGCGTTCGATGAACATATATATACCACAGTAGTGCATGCGTGTTTGACCAATGATACTCTGGTTTTTTTCTCACTAGTGGATAGTCATTAGCAGAGCACTACTATATGCAATGAGGCATAACTAAATACTCTCAATCACACATTTCCTTTTACTTTTTCCCATTGGCGCCATTTTCATCAACTAATAATCGAACAAAATTCACTTTTCCATGTTTTACCTTCTTGCTTAGTCCGCCTACGTTTGTTCAAAAGGCCATGAAATTGAATTATTTGCTAGTTCACTTCACTTTAGTGCCTTCATTTTACCGTTGCAGTCCTCTTGATCGCTCTCATACGAAAGTGTACCAATAAATTGTGCTTTTAGCCTTAGCTATTTTTGTTCAAGCTTTTTGTTCGTTAGGCGATCAATTACTTCCATTAGGATGTACAGAGGAGCGTTATTTCGAAAAGGGTCGCAAAAAATGCTCAGCATAAATAATGCTCGTAATTTTTTGAAAATGATAATTATTGTATTTATTTATTTGTGGTTATTTCCAAGAAAAATATTGTACGGATGTATTTCTTAATATTGAGATACTTCATATAATAGACTTTATGATTTAAGTGATTCACCTTAGTTAGCATTATTACCTTCTACTCAAATATAAACGAGCCTTTATCCATAACTCGACAAGGACAAGACATATGGCCATACTTTTTTACTGCTTAGGTCGCCAGGACTGTTATATGTTTACATGTCAAATTTGAGCGCGATCTGTCACATAGTTTTTTTTTACGGCACTATAAACAAGTCAATCTCGAGTGTGTTTTTCGAATTTTACTACGGAAATTTAACGTTGAGCAAAGAGTTTGTTTGAAATTTTGTTATTCCAATGGAATAAGTGCGACGGACGCAATGAAAATGTTGCAGAAGGCATATGGGGAGTCTTGCCTATCACGTGCACGTATTTTTGATTGGTATAAGTCGTTCAAGGACGGCCGTACATCGCTGGAGAACTTGCCCATGATTGTTGTCCAGCAACGTCAATAAACGAAGAAAACGTCGAAAAAGTAAAGAAAATTGTGTTGGAAAATCGTCGTGTGACTGAAAGAGAGATAGGTAGTGAGCTCAACATATCAAATGGATCCGCTCATAGCATTATATATCATACTGTTTTGGGCATGAGACGTGTGTCTGCTCGACTTGTTCCAAAATTGTTGCTCATACGTCTCGTCTTGTACGCGATTATTTGACCAAAAACAACGTAAAGATTGTTCCGCAAGCACCGTATTCACCCGACATGGCACCGTGTGACTTTTTTCTTTTCCCTAAACTCAAATTGCCGCTTCGTGGAAAGCATTTTCAGTCGATTGAAGTCATAAAAGAGAATTCGAAGAAGGAATTGAAAGCCATACCCAAAGCGGCCTACCAGAAGTGTTATGAAGATTGGAAAAAAAGGTGGCATATGTGTATCGCCTCTAATGGTGACTATTTTGAAGGGGATAAAATAAATATTGAAGAATAATTAACCGTTTTTTTTTATTGAGCCAGTCTCGTTTATATTTGAGCAGAAGGCTCCTGCTGCATTTTCGAAGAAAATGGGCCAATGATGCCGCCGGCCCAAAATCCGCACCAAACAGTAACTCTCTGAGGATGCATTGGCTTCTCTTCGATCACGTGCGGGTTTTCCGTCCCCCAAATACGACAATTTTGTTTATTGACGTAGCCGCCAAGATGGAAATGAGCTTCGTCGGAAAAGATGATTTTTTGGTAAAATTCCGGGTCTTCGGCCAAGCGCTCATCTACCCGTTCCTCAATCATATACACAACCATTTTCGTTCAGCGGAAGGATAAAACTAACTTTCTGTCAAATCAGATGTAGCATCAGTGTTACCACACTCAAAATAACCACTAGTTCAAAAAAAAAATGTTAGATGGCGGACCCTGTATAATTATTATGTTATTAAGAAGTAGGATGCGTACTCCTCTACTACAGTGTGTCCCAAATTGGTAAGTTGGAATTAATTAGAAAATAAACATTTTTTAATCTATCGATGGTATATTTTTTATTAAATTATAAAGTACATGGAAGAAATAGAAAATAGCGGCTTTCCATACACATGCGTAATCGTTTATCGAAAGTTTCCATGACTATTCTGCATAAATGTGGCTGAATTTCAATGATGCAACGTTGAATCTTCACCTTTAAAGCACGCGGAGCTGTGGGCTTGTGGCAATAGTACATATAGCTTCGTCTTGTGGAAACCACATATTGGCCACATCAATATCATGAAATGGGCAAAAAGCACTGGGCTATCATGTCGCGGTAGCGAGCACAAGTGACACTGCTTGCCCAGCCAAATTTTCAAAAATGATGTTTTAATTATTCCCCCAGCCCAAAATCCATACCAAACAGTAACACATTGGGATGCATTTGTTTCTTGATAATCACATGTGGGTTCACAGAACCCCGAAAGTGGCAATTTTGACGACCCCATCAAGGTGAAAAAGTGCTTCATCGCTTATGTCGAAGACATGGGTGTGAACCTAATAGAATTTTAAGAAAAAATATGTATTTAGCTAAATATGTTTAAATACGTATATATATATATAATACCTACATACTTACCGTACCCTGAAATACTTCACCTTGATGATTTTGCTCAATAATCCATTTAACAAACTCACTCTGCTGTTCATTGGCTACAGTAGTTGTTTTAGTCGAATATTGTAATCATGGTGACACATATTTTTAGTGAGTATACGCTGTATTAGCAATTCTTGTCGACGACGGCGAATTGAGGTTCTCGAATTGTCGACGACACTCTCACGCACTGCATCGATACTGTCATTTGAATGACTTGTTATTGGATGATCAGTGTGACTGGCGTCTCCAAGGGGTCCACGGATCCAAGCTTCTCTAACAATAAAAGTAGAGTGAAAGTCGCAGTAAACAGAGCACTTGGAGAACCCGTCACTGATATCAAAATTAATATCTCCGTATACAATAGTAGAGAGTTGGTGAGAGCCTATGTCACTCTACCAAATCAAAAGGCATGAGACCTGTTAAAATTTTCACGTATTAAAATCGGATGGATTAATTGCAGACTGAGACTGAAGGAAACGATTAAAAGATGTTTCCGCTGTTTTGGCGGCTCAGGACACTTAACATTGGACTGCAAGGCAAACGGATACTCGAAATGGCCGTCCGACTGGGTGTCATATCAGTTGAAACACTTGCAAATATTAATGTTAAAGTAGATATCAAAATATTTTTTTTTCGTTAACGCCACTCTAGAGGTTGAAAAGTAGACTCATTTTTAAAAAATATATTGTAGGAATATGGGAAAAGGAATATAATTTATATTTAACCATTTTATTGATCATATATTGAAGTATAAAAAAATATTCTTTAATTAATATTTTATTGCAAAATGGCGGTGATAAAGTCAGTTGTTTAATCCATGTTTTTTTAAAAGACATTCACTGGAGCACCAATTTCTTCTAAAGGATGAGACCTACAACAGAAAATGCAAAAAGTTTTATGATCTACAAACTATGGTCTTTAGAAATATCTACGGATTTATTTTGTTTACTAATTTTTGTAAAGCGACACACTTTTTATAAAAAAGATTAATTTTTGACTAAAAAATACGCACTGAATTATTAAAAAAAAAATTAACATTTCAACGAAAAACAGCTACGTACTTACCTTCCAAAAAAGCTGTGTATTTGAAGCTACCATCAAAATTTCGGACAAATCTATGCAATAGGGTCCGAATGATCTGTCCTCCAAGTTTAAAAAATTTTATTTTAAGAAAAACGCGTTTAAAGTTTATTGTATTCAGAGCACGCTCTGAGGGACTGCAGTAAAATAGAACGTTCAGCTATTTGAAATATTTTTTTTTTCACTTTAAAACCAATTGCATATCATTTCTAGGACCCAAAGGTACCCTGTGAGCAAAAAAAAATTATTTTCCAAAATCCTAGAGTGACTTTACTCCTTAATAAAAAAAGTGTTAATAATAATAATAATATAATAAAAATATGTAAATAAAAGCATTATGCCTGCAGCCAATAGTAATGGTCAGACGTTGTTCTAAATGAAAATTATTCAAAGCAAACATAAGAAAAATTATTTGAAAGAAAATTCGAATGTGTTTTCTATTTGAGTAATTAACGAAAGAAACAAGTCAGCAATCACACATTTCACTCACCGTGCTGTTAAAAATACACTCATATATGTTGCACAGCATAATGCTAGCAACATTACATTTTGAGTTAATAAAACTCAATTAATTCTTTGAAGATGACTCACTCAATGTTGCATGTGAAAAATACACAAAACAATCATTTTGGGAGGGTAGTTGCAAGCAGATAGCCGGAGGCATTCGGCTACCAACTCGTCGTGCAGCTGTTCTGAGCTACTCCACTCGTATATACTCAAACAGAGAAATTATAGCAACGAGAAGGTCTCTGCTCAAATGCATGTTAGCTAATGTTTTGCTTACCATAATCTTATGAGCCGTTATTATGGTTAGTTTCGTTGTAACCGTCATGGATAATGGTTTAAATTTTTTGGTTAAGGCTGAGCTACCGACTCTGTTGGTAGTGGTGTTCGAATATGTCAAATAAACGTAAATAAATAATTCAACAAAATAAAAAAATTGAAATAAGTGTAAGTAAAGTGATTTAAAATATGAGTATCCAAAAATAATTAAGGCAAACGAAAAAAAAAATATCTGCGTACTTGGAGCCAATGAATATGATTTTGCTGAAATAATAAAATAAAAATATGAATAATAAATAAAAAATTTATTTTTTGTGTTTGTTAATTTATGCTCAATCCGACTGAATTGTAAACAAATAACTAAAAAAGCCAATCGACACCCACACGCACGCGAACTGTTTCAAACTGTTACAATAAAGATACTCATACAAAATTTACGTCAGACATTTCCACCTGCTTGAGCGTCATTTGGCGTCTCAAGCCTTGTATGTCTAGCCACGATGTGCGCGCTGCGTCAGGCCACACGCTGCGTCTAGTCAGTGCGTGACCTTGCGTCGCGTCACATTGCCGTTGAATATTAATTGTATATATTTATTTGTTGTCTGTTTTATGAAAATTAACCAAGCGAAGGAATATTCTGGGTTCACGCACAGCTACAGATATCTGGTACCCGAAAAGGCACAGAAAGTCATGTGTGTTAGCCATAACTATTGTACTATTTTGTCTTTATATGGTTTTGTTTTTTTTTTTTGCATTTAATAGATTTGTTGTTAGGTTTTTGTGTGTTTTTATATGAGTTTTGCTCGTTGGTCAGATGGGTAGTAAATATTTTTGCCAAACTTTACTGAATCGTGTTCGTTGAACCAAAAACTCAGTAAAAAGTCGTAACGAGGGAGCGCAATTTTAACGTTGCGCTGGGAACATTTGACCCAGTAAAAACTAGCAAATATGAAAAACAGCTGATTTGTGAGTATATGATTGATGATTAGAAAAATTAAACTCTTGCTTGGTTTTTATTTAGACAGAATCGAATAAACTCTATGATAATGTTGAGATAATGTGGCCGGCTTACACAGAAAAAGAATTTCAAACTCATTTTCGTATTTCAGTCATCCTTACTAAAAATTATAAAACTATTAGAAAAGATTAGTATATTTATCGTTTGACGGCTATAAAGCATGTCGAGTTTCATCATTATTGAAATACAATACATTTTGAATACAATTAATAAATTAAATATTCTCTATAATTGCCAATTTTATTAAAACACTTATGAAAATACTTCAAAACATACTTCAAAACAGGAAAAAAACTATACAAATGAGCGGATTTTACTGAATCTTGTTCGTTGAGAACTCAGTAGTATTTTGGGCGAGTAAGACATCTAACTCTCTCAATTTCGTTACTAGCTAGTTTTTACTGATATTGCTCAACAAACACAGCTATGTGTGGGGCAACTGTAAGCTAACGGTGTAACGAATTCGCTGTTAAGATAAAGAAAAAGCGGGAAGTAAAAGCCGAAAACGGAAGGAAGTAAAAGTGTATTTAATTTAAAGGAATAAATATACAAGAAGGTATCAATGGAAATAACAAAACAAAAAAAAAAGATGAAAAACAAATGAATTATAAAAGCAACAACGTCATGATTATCTAATTTTTATTAATTAAGCTTAAACTATTGTAGATTAAAACCAAGAATTGCAGTAAAAATTCTTCAAAAATAAAATAAAAATATTTCTGCAACATCGAACAGGTGCTGAAGTGTATGTATGAAGGGTTATAAAGATAAATAACTAAATAAAGATATGTACCAAATATTGCTAAAATCATTACGAAGTTATTGTAAAAGTTGTGAAAAAAATATTTTTAGCTCTGCCCTTTAAATGAGAAGTTTAAAATAGTCTAATATAAGGATTGTGAGTTTCATAAATTTATAAATTTTATACACAACGCCTTCAGGAGCACGATTTATAGTACCTCGGATCCTGTTCAAAAAAGCTTTTTTAATTTTGGAACAAAATACTCTAACAAAAAATTATATGTTCTGTACATTGTTATAATCAAATCATAAATCAAATCAGTATTTGAGGGTGATCGTCACTCGCATTTATATTTATTAACATTGTTCTAATTATTCCCTTATTTTATATTTTCTATTATTTGTTGTCATCATTAAGTAGTAATTAGAATAAATTACTGGGAACATTCAGAAAAAATTATTAAGTAATTGATTTGTACATAAAAGGAAAAACTTTTTGTACGTACGTAAGTAACTGTGTATTTAGTACATATCTCACACCAATTAAATGGTCATAATGACAAGATGTCGCAAACATTCACTATATATTTTATTCATTTATTCGTCAACAACAACATTGTTGACATTGCTAATTGCTTGTAAGTTGTCTGTAATGGACTAAGTATACGATAGAATTTATTATAAATCGATTTTCTCCTGTCAGCAACACAACAAGTAACTCATACGCCACGTGCGACTCAAGCGTAATGAAACGCCGTGGTCAAATCTGTGTCACCAGACTAGCAATAAGAATATTAAAGGCTTTCAAGAATAAAAAGTCTAGTATAATAATTAAAATAAATTTATGCTAAAAAGCTACTGTATGCATTATTTGTGGAGAAGAAATCTGTTCTAGGAAATTCCACTAGTGGCGTACCAATAATAAAAGTAATAAAGCAATTTATAATACATATTTGTATGCCAATTATGGCTTTCATATTTGTACGTGTAGATATCCGTTGCGATTTTGTACCTGTAATAAAGTCAAACACACTTAGATATTTAATTGCTTATAATATCCTATTCCCTTCAGTGGGAAGCAAAAAAAAAAAATGATAATAATAAAAAAATAGACAATAGTAGATTGCAGAAAACAAAACCAAAAATCGAAATCCCTCAGGTCTATCCAAATGCAAAAATCAGCGAAATAATTTAATATATTCCACGCTGTCGCCCCCTTCGCTGCTTGTGTCTAAGCTCTCATAAGCTATAATAAATCCCATGGATTTATCGAAAAACACCATTGAATGTCTGATTTGGGGATTATTGCTTGTGAGATTTAGGGATTGTTGTTGTTTTCTCTAGTTCATAGCGTAATTGCATACTCTTTGCGCAGTAATGGTAAGTATACTAACCACAGATATTTAATTTGGTCGTCTGCCTGTTAACTACATTTCTTTGCTTTGGTTAAATTTATTTTAGTTGTTGATGATAATAGCAGTATATATAGGTATGACAGATTTAAAACGAAAAAAAGTTATGTTCTTTTGTATGGAGTTTTTTATTCCTACTCACTTCGTTGACAAAATATTAATTTTCGCCGTGGGATAAGGCCATTTAAGGGGTAAAGCCACTCTTTATCTTTTTGCTCACAGGGTGTATTTCTGTCCTAGAATTTATATGCAATTGGTTTTAAAGTGAAATAAATATTTCAAATAGCTGAACCTTTCATTTTGCTGTAGCCCCTCAGAGTGTGCGCTGAGTACAATGGAAACTTTAAACACATTTTTCTCAAAATCATATTTTTAAACCGGTGGACAGATTATGATAGGGTCCGACTAATACATCGATTTATCTGAAATTTTGACGGTGGCATCACAAATTCATTTTTTTGGAAGTACCTAGCCGTTTGTTGATTAAATGTAAACTTTTTTTTAATAATTCAGTTCGTACTTTTTAGTCAAAAATCGATCTTTTAAAAAAAGTGTGCCGCTTTCCCAAAAAATAGTTAAAAACCAAATCCGTACGTTATTCCAAAGACCATAGTTTGTAGATCATAATTTTTTTTGCTTTTCTGTTCTAGGTTTTACTCTTCAGAAGAAATCGGTTCTCTCGTGGGCGCTTTAAAAAAAAAAAACATGGATTAAATAATGGACTTTATTACCGTCATAATGTAATAAAATAATAAATAAATGATATTTGTTTATACTTCAATATATGTTTAACGAAAGGATTAAATAGAAATTCTATTCCTTTTCCCATATTCCCACAATAAATTTTTAAAAATGAGTACATTTTCCAACCTATAGAGTTGCTTTACCCCTTAAGCATTAAAATTTTAGTACAATATCTTGTGTGTCTAGAGGTCACCTAACGTGCTGTGGTTTTAGTATGTGTTCTTCTGTACTATAAGTTTTATCTCACACAAATATGGTATAGGTCAAGTACCAGACCATGCATTATTTTTGCATTGAATTTGATGCGTTATTTTTCTCGATAACTTTTGGACATTTCGATGGTAATATCACTATGAATCTCTCATCTCCCTTTCATCTGTTGGCAAAAAAATTGATATAATCGATTTTCATAGGCTTCTCTTGAGACCCATCCTTCAACAGCCAAATCATTCGCGAAAGACAGAAACAAATGTTGGTGTGCGGTTCGGACTATAAGAAGGATGCAAATGAAGCTCCCAACAAAGCTCTCAAAGTTTCTGGCGAGTCACTATCCATATGTATGATCTATCATTGTCCTGATGAAACATAATTCACCTCCTGTTTGCCGAGGC
Source organism: Ceratitis rosa (assembly GCA_037013455.1). NCBI lineage: Eukaryota > Metazoa > Arthropoda > Insecta > Diptera > Tephritidae > Ceratitis > Ceratitis rosa. The sequence continues at coordinate 15,419,012 of JAWMAG010000004.1, forward strand.
TGGGCACTTCTTGAAGTTTTTCTTTCCTTCACATAGCCCAATTGCTGACAGTATGGATTCACATTCAGAGTTTATCTAATTCGCCTGCGTTGACAGAAATAGAACGCGTGATACAGATCGCTAAAGCCATCTATTGTTAAAACATTCACGTTTTACTAGACTTAATGCTAATAAATCCTTCCTGCAAATTTTGCTACATACTTACTAAGTATAGAAAATTTTATTACTTTTGCAACCTCCAGTTTTTGGTTGAAGCTTACAAACTATGAAAGTTAATTTTAAGCTATATTATAGGTATATGCAGCTGAATACTCGTTAGTGGCACGTTAACGAAACGCTTCCATCATTATATTAATAATCGCTACTCAGCTACTGATCATTTAGCCACCTTTGTTTTGCTTTGGGGGTTGAATAGTTTTAAAAACTTTTTGCAGCTTTATTTAAGCCGCTGTTGTGCGGCTACTTGACTAATTTCATGAAATTACCGTTAACTTTACATGCTTTTCTCGTATAAATAACTTTCATCATTCTCCCTTTTGTAACTTTCATTGACTTTATCACCTTTTAGGTGTTAGATGCGATGTGCACGACAAAGCCATTCACGTAAAGGCAATGTATTGTATTATAGAGAAGCGTACAGAGAGGGAGTATTCTCAGATTTATAATAAAAACATCGTCATGTATTCGTTTGCTTTCTTATAGTTTTCGCTTATTTCTGCCATATTTTTCGTGAATGTTGCAGGAGTTTTGTGCCCATAGTTTGTATATTAATTATTAAAACTCTTCATTTTACAATTTATTTGTGCTTGTGTGATCTAACTTTCATCAGTTTCAGCTTGTGTGGACTTAATGTACTTATCAACTTATATATAGGGCTGGAAAGAAGGAATCTAAACCACAAAAACGTTTTTTTATTTTATTTTATACTTGCAAGTAAATTTATGTAGAAGACAAAAAGCACATATACTCAGCTTCTTTTCATCACTAGAACTTTTTACATCTTAAACTGTTGTTGCTCTAAATGAAACAACCTTATCTCATTTTTTATGTTTTTGCTTTCCTTGGCCTCTATGAGACCTTATTAAAGGAAATAAAATTTGCATACTGTCCTGAGTTTTTCAGAATTTTACTAATAATTATGTACGTTCACACTTTAGTCTGGCATAAGTACATACATTCATTATTATCCATTTTGTAATGTCAATTATTTATAATTTAAACCTTTATCTATTCCAGCTATTCAAAAATCATGTCAACACATCCCAACCCATGGGCATCTGCGCATATATGCTTTCGCTTTGCCTTCATGTGGCATTTGAGAGTGATCGGCAACCTGCCGGCAAGGCTTACAAATGGCTTCAGTTGAAGGCAAATCATCCTTCGGCAGACATTAGCGCTGTGTACGACCCTCTAGCAATGCCCACATCGATTTAATAATACTTGGCAAAACAGCTTTGTAATGATGGTAAAACAATAATGCTCAGCAGCAGCGGACCACTCATATCGGTGAGCAGCTTAGAAAACCGAATACATATACTATTAACAGAAAACAAAAACAAAATAATTTATTTTATAAATAAGAAATAAAACACATAAAAATATCTCGAAAATAAAACTTTTAGTACCCACAACCGAAACCTTTAATTTAAAGATCCAAATGAATTGAAGTAGTGCCGGTTCAATGCGAGAATCCAGAGCAATCGTAAGATCAAGTACTTATTTGTCAGAAATACTCTGGCTTTTAAACGACCTTTCACAAATTTGCATACAAATTAAAACAACCAATGCATTTTCTGACCCTATTTGTTCGAGCATTAAGCCCTCAGTAATCAGGTTAGCCAGAGAAGGAATCCACGGCAAAACATGCTGATTTACCTTCGTCCACGGCAAAGTATATGCTTCAACTAGCCTTTGCCAAAGAAGTAGACTCAATATGTCCGAAGTTGGACGCGAAAAAAACAAAACATCTTATTCTTCTAGACCGGTTCTTCATTAACATAATGACAGACATAATAACAGGCCACTGTTTGATGGGACTTCACGGTAAAATATTTGGCACTCTGACGGTTTTTGCCGCAGCTGTAGGGACAAAGAAGCGGAAGAGTCTATTGAACACTACCAGCCTTGACATCTGTGTAACCCAAGTTCTTTGGGAAACACTTCTTCGACTTTCTCACTGAGATAGTTTCAGCAAAAATTGGCAATATTGTTGCTTTTATAAAGCACATGAAATGGTCCGAATGATAAAGAATGTGAAGACATTAGCCACAACAGCGGTGCCGCAATGACCCTATTGGCCACATCCATATTAACTCTACTCAACTCAAGCCCTCAATAATCGTTTTCGCAAGTTTTGATCTTGATCTTGGCTTCGTACTCGTTATGTTTATAATATTGATCTTCGTTTTGAACTTGCTATTGCTATGCATATTTGTCTGTACTTGATCATGGCCCCGGTATTGTTCTTCCTATTGTTATTAGTCTTGGTCTTGTGCTTAATATTAGTCTTGGTTTTGGTCTCGGTCTTGGCCTAGTTTTTTGTTTTGGCATGCTTCTTAAAGTCCTTAAAGTCTTTTAAGAGAGAGATATTTTAAATATGTGAAGTTATTCGCATCAATTACTATAATATTAGGTGTACAACTTTGCTTCCGCCGTTTTTTTTCCAAAATTAAAAGCCCAGGGCCTTGAGACCTTTTGAAAGGGCTTGCTGACTCACTCCCAACGATTCGGCAAGCTGTTCTTGGGTTTGGCACGAATCTTCATCAAGCAATGCTTCTACTTGTTCATCTTTGAAGGTTTTTTCTCTTCCACAAATGGCGAGAATTGGGCACATAAACGGACATTTTTGAGCGTGAATAATACGAAAACAAAAACAACTGTCATTGAAACGGCGATGACAATTAGTTAGGCACTGTCCACACTCACTTTAAATTCATTATCTTCTATGTATTTCAACCAGCCTCAGCCGGTACAGGCACCTATCGGAGAACGGCGGAAGCAAAGTTGTACACATAATACTAAATTAACTTTAATCCCAAAACATGGAATGCTCCATTCCAAAAAGTATTTACCAAAGGTGGCAACAGTTCTTTGATACTTTCAAAATGCCCAGAGCTACTCGTCTTTCCTCTTCAATTCCCTTTTTTTAGTGCTCCTTTAGTGATCAACCAAAGACCACTTTTTTACCTTTTCTATTCTAGCGTCCTTAGAAACACACAACTTTCCTATTCTTACTTTTTGTTGTTTAAGATATTCGCGGTTTGGTTTATCATGAATTCATTCCAACGGAACATACGCTCCACAAAGAGTATTATTTGAGTATCTTGAAACGTTGACGCGAAAAAATCCGTCGTAAACGGATGGAATTGTGGGCCAACAATTCAAGAATTTTTCATGACGATAATGCGCCATCGCACCCAGCTATAGTTGTGAACGATTTAAAAAAACTCTTTCAATACCTAAGATCAACTACCTTATTTACCGGATTTGGCCCCAAGCGGGTTTTTTTAGTACTAAAACTCAGGTTACCACTCCGTGGAACCCGTTTCGACTCGATTAAGGTGATAAAAGAAAATTCGCAGAGGAAACAGTAGGCGATCCCGAACAGCGCCTACAAGGCATGTTTCTTTGATTGGACACAGAGGTGGCATATCGCTTCAGAAGGACCATGTTTTGAAGGCGACAAAATAAATATTTGTGGAGATTAAAAAAATTTTCGTTTTGGTTATAATTTCCGGAAACTTTCTGGTCTTAATACAATTGGCGCATTGTAACCACTGAAGTGATTTTCGGCCGAGCTCCTTCTTCAATTTGTGGTTTTGTGTCTTGATGTTTTTCCAACAAATGGAGGGACCTACAGTTTATACTTGGCCGTCTCCGAACGGCTGATGGTTTTTACACGAGGAGCCAATATTTCATGACCGAAATACACTCGGAGGAGTTGACATTCCCTGCCGAGGGGCAACCTCAATGAGCTTAATTTTTTATTTAAATTAATTTTCCTTAACTTTTGGATATTGGTGGCCAATCGGCTACCGCGGGCGTGGAAATGTAGTTAATGAAGACTTTATTTTTGGTTTGATTTTGAGTGTATGTGGGCAAAAGTATGTGCGCTCCACAAAAACCGCAAAGGAAACACATGAAAATGTGAAATAAAAAGTTTTCTTCTTTTAATGAGCGAAAGAATCTTGAATTTTTGTGGCTTGGTCCGCTCTGAGGTTAGTAAACTAACATTAAATAAACTCCTTTCCTTCGTGGCATCTAGTTCTTTTTAATAATTTGTGAATATTTCACCTTTAAGAATAATTTTCTATTAAAAAAGGTTATTGTTACATATAGAAGTTTATTAACCACACAGAAAGAGTTCTTTTTTTTTTACAAAATTTTATGATTTTTTAACACTTTAAACTTTTATTGATCCTTAAAATTCATTTGCGTGTGGCGAGTAACAATTTTATTGTTAGTTTTTTGACGAAGCTCAGGCATTCTGCTTCTTCTACGTGTACTAGTAAATCTACGTGTATGTCCAACATTTTTATAACATAGGTAAGTAGAAATTCGCAGAGTAAGTGACATAGAAATTATGGGTTCTTTTGTACAATACACTAACACCACCGGCAAAACAATAAACCATATCGAATGTATGTAGCATGAACACGCTTTCGCTTGTCGTTGGCAGGAGTTATTGCCATTAGTTGATGACAGGATAGTGAATTACGGTGGTAAACATGAAATGTCTACTATTTAGCTGTGAAAATGAAAAGAGAGTGACAAAGCACAGAAAGTCTCAACAAAGCAATTAAATGCGGCACCACTAATTACATAAAGCGCTGTTGTATAACAACAGCAAGCATTTATGAAATGACGCAAAGGTATGTTTTAGAAGCACCAAATGATTGTTGGAATTGTTATTGGAATTAAGCAAGCATTGACGCAATCACTCCTACGCCTGCTGCACTGGGCTCATGTAGTGTTGACAATAAGCTTCATTAAGCCTCCACCAACGAGGCATTTCTTGCGGTCAATCAAACAATAACTGGGACAATAAATATAATTTTCTTTAGACTTTTTTCGTTAATTTTCAATTATTTTGAATTTTTTTTGGTATATGATTCGCCAAACAAGTCTCTTCCACATACATCCCTTTTAAGTAGAAAGAAGGGAGAGCAACAACAAATCAAATTCCTAGATAGTGAACCTCCATCAAAGCACAACAAAAAGGGAGTACGTATACTGGACCTGAAGGACACAATCCAGTAGCATATGCAGCAACTACAGGTACTCATCGCCATTCACCAGGAGTCAGTCAACACCTTCAAAAACTCCCTCCCTGTGAATGTCGTCCCCGAAGCAGATCATCTCCCATTGCAGATGAAGAGCTCAATCTGCCTCGATAAATCGGCGTAATACTGGCGTAACTTAGGTCTAGATATTGTAGCAGGTTAAACTCCTACCTATCTAGATTCGACCTCGACATACCCAACTTATGGCCAGCATGTAACGAGTCTCCACACGACATTAACCTAACCTAATCTCTGTACATGCCTCCTAAAATTGACACATCCAAACCCCTCGAAACAGCTTCGTTCCTAGACCTCCCGTTAGTTGACCTTGGAACTTAGACTAAGCGGTGTCAGAACAACCGCTACAATATCAGTAACAGCAACACAAATCAAATTCACTTAATTGACAAATGAAAGTTAAATGCAAAACCAATTTGCCACTGTTCCATTTTAATTGCTTTTGAGCTTCTAACATATAGTTTTGTAGTTACATGATGTTATTCGCCAGAAACTTGAGACTTTTGTTTTTCGTTTAGCTTAAAGCCTTTACTCATGTGAAGCGGAAGTGGCAAGCGGTAACACGCAAAAAAAAAAAAAAATACGAAGAAAGATGTAGGAAACTAACCAATGGAAATTGGTCACCAACAGCCAATTCGTTGTTTTCGTGCTTCCAATGTCAAGGGAGTAAAGCCAATAAACCATAAATTCTTCCACTGCCTACACTATATTTTCAGTTCATTTCATTTTTGTTTGTCTTTTACCTGCGTATCGGCGTCTTGAGGATTCCTTGGCGCTCAAATCAAACTCATAGTTTTTGCCCACATTTCGACAGCGACGTTGTAACTGCTCTCATCCTCCTAGTTCTTCTTGGCTTGTTAGATATCTATGTATCTCTTCCGCAGCCCATCGGGTTTCCTTGCGATGTGTGTTCCTTACATCTTTATTTTTTATGCACACATTCACTTTTCATTCCTTAGCCAACGAAGCATATCTTTCGGGGTATATCCTAAGACAAAAAGATACAAGATAACATCGTGAATTAATTGAAGGCATTTTCAAAAGATAAAACATTCAGCTTCTCCAATGTGAGATTTGGTTGTGAGACTGACTCCGAATGGCTGATGCAAACTACATTCCGGATAAGATAAGAATCAAGAGCTATATTCGGCTCTTTTTGGATTAAATATTTTTCCTCATATAAAGGGTGGTTAAATTTTCAAGGGCCGATGTTGATTTTGAATAAAACACAAACTATTTAGGAAATTATTGAAATTTTATTTTATTATGATATATTGGTATTACTCAATTATGTATGTAACAAAATGAGCCAAATGAGCGCCGCGACCTCGGCGACGATGGTCCAAATTTTCGATGACGCTGAGGAGATAATGGAGTTTCTATGCCGTTAATGTGCCGAATGATCTCATCCTTTAGCTCTTGAATTGTTGCTGGCTTATCGACGTATACCTTTCTTTCAAATAACCCCAGAGAAAAAAGTCCAACGGTGTCAAATCACATGATCTTGGGGGCCAATTGACATCGCCATTACGTGAGATAACACGGCCATTGAATTTGTTGCGCAAAAGAGCCATTGTTTCGTTAGCTGTGTGGCAAGTGGCACCGTCCTGCTGAAACCACATATCGTCCACATCCATATCTTCCAATTGTGGCCATAAAAAATTCGTTATCATCTCACGATAACGAACACCATTCACAGTAACTGCCTGACCGGCCTCATTTTGGAAAAATACGGCCCGATGATGCCGCCAGCCCATAAACCGCACCAAACAGTCACTCTTTGTGGGGGCATTGGTTTTTCGACAATCACTCTTGGATTCTCATTCGCCCAAATGCGGCAATTCTGTTTACTGACGAATCCACTGAGGTGAAAATGTGCCTCATCACTGAAGATGATTTTCTTCGAAAATTTTCATAATAAGTCTGGATAACTTTAACACGTTATTGGATTGTGTATCTCTCCATGGTTCAAATTGAGTAAGTCTGAAATAGAGAAATGTCAAATTAAATGCGGAAAAAAACTTGGCGTTTAGGTATGGTTCACATTCAACATCGGCCCTTACAATTTAACCACCCTTTATAAAAAATTGGTTGGCAGTCAACTCTTTCTATGTAGGCTGTGAAATGCATTTGAAGAAGTGTCACCTGTCACTGTTGATAGACATAACTTCAAGGTAATATACGACCTCTAGGGACCAAAATTAACACCAATAATAATGTCAGCCTCGAAATCCAGCGCAGAATAACTATTGCCAATAAGTGCTACTTCGGACAAAGCTGGCAAATTTAAAGTTAAAGTCTTCTCTCGAAGAACCAAACCTAACGCTACAGGTTTCTCCTACAATATGACTGAAAAGCATGGACGATGTCGACTTACGATGATTTAGATCTAGGAGTCTTCGAAAGAAAATTTTTGAGAACGATGGTACTTATCGTATTGACATTGGTAAATACCACAGACGATGGAACGATGAAGTGTTTTGAGTTATACGATGACATTGACAGCGTTCAGCGAATAAAGAGACAGCTGTCACGCTGACTAGTTCATGTCGTTCAATTGGACAAAAGTATTCCACCCTTAAAAGTATTCAACGTGCTAGCAGCTGGTTGAAGTAGAGGAAGGATCAGTTGAAAAGCGAGGCGATCTCACTTGGTATTTCCAACTGTCGCCAAACAGCGAAGAGAAGAAACGATTGGCGCGCTATTGTTGACTCGACTATAATCACGTACGCGACGCCTAAGCCAATGAAGAACAGAGAAGCAAATATAATTAGAAGTGCTCTGTAAAATTTTCAAATATTAGTTTCGAATTTTCAATAAAATTTATAGGTCACCCTTAAATGCTTCTGATTTTTTTAATATTTTGTACAACAGGGATAATAGTCCCATCCCCGCGTGTACATCAAATCCACATAATTTATAGTAAGCGTGCATATAGAAGTTCTTTGGCTAACTTGGTCCTTGTTGCTGGTCTAACAATTCCTGCTGTTACATACTAAAAAGTTATTTATATATTTACTTAGGAAAGTATGTTTGACAAAACACATTTCATACACAACTTTAAGCAACGGAGCCGAAATGCCATGTTGTATATGTGCATTATTTTATACATATTTTTATTTAAGTGCCAAAGAATCAACACTTCAAAACTGGCAGCAAATAGGAAACATCAAATTATATTTAAGCAAACAACGTTGTAAACTATGTAAAATTATGTATATATGTATATGTATGTACTTGTGTTCAGAGGTCACTCATTTGCTTCACATAAAATTGACCTTTGCTCTTTGCTGTTGAGAGAGAGAGAGAGAGAACCATCTGTGCATTGTGGCCATTGAAAGGGCAAACATCAATGAAACACACACATTTCTACGGCAAATATTTATACGAAAGCAAATAAGGTGCTCACTTGTGCATACACGTATATGTAAATATATCCGGCTTCACATATCCTTTCGGCAACAGCTCATTTTCAGTAGTTGAACGAAAATTCTATCGGTGTAAATATGTACGATTTAATGTGTTCTCACATTTGCACTTGTGACAGACATCCTAACCGAGATTTCCTTTTTATTGTTTTTGTTTTTTTTGTACTTATATTTCATATTTTGTGTTGCACCTTATAAATTTTACTCTCGCTCCCTATAAAAAGTACTACCAAGACTTTTTTGCGAATCACACATATGTATGTAATCTAAAAATATTTTTATCCGCTTTGTCGCACTTTGTCAAGCACTAGCTTTTCCCTCTTCCTTACTCCGTCACTTCATATCATTTGGCTTTGCTTGGCTGGATTCACTCTTATGCTTATATTTTAATACTCCCAGAGTAGAATGAAACTCTATGTGTTGGTTGTAGTTTGCTTTTTTTTGTGTTTTTTATTCTTGATAGTCAGCAGATGCTCGGATTTTGTTATACTTTGGTATCATGCATGTGATGTAAGATTTGAGTGCACAATAGGGAGTTAAAATAAATCTCTCAGTAAGCACAAAAATGGAAAAAAATTTAAAATATTTTGCAGGACTTTTAAGAAGTCTTGAAATAAAGTCGGTCTAAAAGCTCGCAATACTAAATTTATTTTCACCACTGAGATTTCAAGTTTCCAGGTTAAATTACGATAATGGCGAAATAGCAGTTTTATCAAATTCCTGAGAAAATACTGTAGGTTTTCTTTTTATGGCAAATTCCATTCAAGATGAATTCCGATAAGCTATTATTGTTATTATTATTATTATTATTATTATTATTATTATTATTATTATTATTATTATTATTATTATTATTATTATTATTATTATTATGTTTACTGTGAATCACTGTCTCTACAAAAATGCTTAACACATCTTCGGATTATCTGGTACATCTCCAGTACTTTCGGATGAATTAAACTCTCTTCAAAACTCATATATTTGTAACGTATTAACGAATTGTCTCGGACAATTCGCTACTTAATATTCTTCAATGATCTGAATCGTATCGTGTTCCTGGAGACTAGAACGCATTTAGAATTTGGTGTATTGTTTACACAAAAATTATAAAAACAGGTTTCGTGTTTCACATCTGAAAAACTTAACTGTCAAAGTAAAACAGGCATTTAAAAAAATGGGCAGTCCGTTTATTGCCTATTTCTCGACTTTCTCAAGAGCTCACACAAAAACTGAACCCAGTTGATCATTCACAATGCCACACATACGTAGATTGGGTGTTTGAACAACATGAAGTGCACGGCGATTTTTCGAACAAAATTTTCTTCAGCGACGTGACACATTTCTCACTCAGAGTCAGAGGTTACGCAACTAAATAAAAATGTACTTTTCGGACTCTGAACATCCTCAGATAATGGAAGAAAAACCAATAACCCGAAAAAAAAACGAAAAAAAAACTTACTATCTGGTGCACTCTTTGTTCCAGTGGTGTTATTAAACCTTACTTCTTTGAAACTACAACGGTGAGACTGTCACTGTCGATTCGGAGCGTTATGGTCGTATGCCGAAAATTGTTCGAAAATCAAACGCAGTCATTTGAGTGATGTATTGCTTCACATACATATAATGCCAATGTTCAGACTTTATAATAAAAAAAAGTTGGATGAAACAAATTGTTTTAAATGCATTTTGTTAACGATTATTGTTATAGTAATTTTTTATAAATAGTTAGAACGCAGCAGTTGCGCATTTTAAATTTTTATTCGTCGCCAGGCTTTTCATACAAAGTTTTTCTAACAAACGGGTTTTCCGCAATTTACGTAACCTCAAAATTCCGCATTAAACAGGCCGGTGAAAAGCCACAGGGTTCGAAATTCGCCATCGCCATTTCTTTCATTTTTAGATGTTAGTTGGGCCAGGATCCGAACATTGACCATCCCAATGGCCCTACGCAATGCTAACCACTAGGCTATCGCGGCCGCCGAAAATAATATATAGTTAGTATAAAATTGGGAACTAAAAGAGCAAAACAAAGGCAAGCAGTCATTAAAAAAAGGCCTGCCTTTTAGTTTGACTAAAATGCAACTTGATTTCACTGTTTATTTGTGTCCCATCTACCAGGGTGCTTGCCTGCTCCACATCAAACACATACAAAATAGTGAATTTCACTAAATAACAACAACATTTATTGCTTTTCTATTTACACTTCCGGCTTCTCCTTTACCTTATTTGCCATTGATTTAATTGCGGTTGGTTTGTTGACTTATTCACCTATTTTCTTGTTCACTGCTTCGTTGATTTGTTTAGTTTGTTTTCGTCTCTGCTTGTTTAGGAGGTTATATTATACGTACTTGTGACAGAAAAACAAAAACATTTTTTTTTTACGAAAATCAGCTACAAGGGATGATAATTTTATTTAGAGTATACCTTTAAGTTGCATCGCTCCAGTATGTAGATGATGTTATGAAAGCCCTTCACAAGTAGGCGTTTGGCGTTGATCTCCAGTTAGCGTTAGTTGCCATTTTTATACACTATCGTGAAGCCTAAATATTCTGCTAAAACATTTCATCATTGCACTTGAACCACTTGGTGTTCTCAATGGAACTAATTATACCTGAAATGATTTTTGTAGACAGCCAGCCAAAGAGATTTTACCGAATTTTTGTGGAATAGTTAGGGGAGTGATTCTTTCGTGGAGCTGCATTGAGTGCTGATTTCTTTGAGAAGTTCCGAATGCTCATGATATCTCTAGTACCGTGTTTTCTTCGTTTAAGAAATTTTTTCATTTTTACGTTGACTTTCTTTCTTAGCTACCAATGTTATTTGGTTGATACTCGCCGGAACTCTGGAGGTGGTTTCATATTTAAAAATTGGGTCCTTTAAAGTGCGGGTACCAACTTTTGATGTTATCACCACCGCATTACTATGGTTGGTACCTCCAGAGAAGAAGGACGAGAAGAATATCTTTAACAGGTTCCGGAACGAGTCCTAAATTTCGATATGTCGTTGTCAGTGTAACTATTGCTTAGGTCGTGAAATTTGTAATGGGTTTTGTTGCTTTTGGTTTTCTATTTTTTGAAAGTTGTACTACAATATATGCCTTACGTAGGGACGTTATCCTAGTCTAAATTGATCTCTGACAATTGACCAACAGCGTTTTGAACTATTATTAATTATGTTCTAAAATCAAAATCACAAGCGAAGTTGATGAAATAAAATAAAAAAATGGGAAGTGTATATCCGATATTCTTCCAACTAAATTTCTGGAGATTCGCAAATAGTTTCATTTTAGGCTAAAGAATGTGTATGGAAATTTTCAAAATGTACCAAGGGACCTATAGTATTTTATGATATTTTTTTCGCAACTTAAGCGCCTTCTGACGGTATTTTTTTTTGCTAGTTTCGGAATGGATAGCCGTATAATAAATGAACTAACTTTTTGAAGATTAATACAACTTGTTAGGTATTTCATAGAACAGTAGCAGAATACGCAATTACATATGTTCAATGGAGTGTAGTCAAGCTTGAGGGTTTCCAGTTACAGTCGCGGGAGGAGATATTTCCTATTGTCCTAGTTCACTAGCAGACCCATATAATTCGCTTCCGATTTAAAGAAAGCAGAACTAAGGGCGCGTTTGTTGAGGCCAATTATGTTAATATCATCGGTGAGCGCCAGCAGTTGAACACTTTTATAGAAGATTGTACCTTTTACACTTACCTTAGCAGTAAAATATTTTTACCGGAATTAAAATAAAAAGTCACACGAGTCATCTTGTCTGAATTTGGTATTGAATGATTCGCAGAGTTGCTTCCCAATCCTAGCGTGCTCAATGTCAGTTTGCACGACACAGCTGCCCAGAAGCAGGTATAGAAAGGAGGCTGTTGCTGTGTTAACTAATCTCCAGCAAAGCAGACGACCACAATCACTAGTTCTAGGGAAAGAACAAGTTCATGTGTGTGTACTTTATTTCCTTTCCGACTATGTATTCAGTGAAGCTTTTTTTTTCTACTCTAGTCACTACTTACATGCCTATAAAGAAGTGTGTCCATTAGATTGTCCTTAATTAATAAGATTAAAATTTTCTCTTTCTATTATTTATATTAATATTAGCTGGCATCAATACTATCACGCCTCGTTCGCCATGGAAGAGATTATATCTCTTTTTTAAATTTTGAGGATATAGGAAGCCATCGACAGCCAATGAGGTGATTTAATCTCATTCGTCGCTTGCCAGTGTAAAGTGGGCGATTACTCCAGCTTCTCTCAGCAATTTTGTGAAATACGATTGACTTGTAAGTGAGCGCTCGCAATAGTCCGAGATGAGCGGCAAGTTTGAATTGTAGAATTAGAAATTTTAGAAATTTTTTAAAACTAAAAAAAAGAAATCAGTGAGAAGCAATATGTATAAAAATTATTCAATTGAATTTAGAGCGTTTAGAGTTTTGTGTTCCAAACTTGGCTTTTCATAGATAAATAAACAACATTAGTTATTGTTTTTTGTGTTACCAAAAAATTTCATGAATTAATCAGTATTGCAAAATTCATAAAAATAAATCTAAAACATAATAGACGTCTTCGATAACTCCACTTATAATCCCATTTGCTTTATATACCATATAGTGCACACTGTCTGTTGGAGAATTCCTCCTTTGATTACAAAATTACAATTTTCCGTGGGAATTATTTTCCCTAAAATTTATACAATATCATAAGTAAATAGTAAACTATTTTGAATATTAACTAAGACAGATGAAATTATTGAATTAAATTCCTTTTTATTATTATTTGCAGCACCCGGTTCTTGATCTCAACGAGTTACACACGGAGCCTGACCATTGTTTTATTTCATATATGCTCATGGCACTTATGATTGCTGCAAAATTTGGAATTAGAAATTCTCGAAAATAGGTTTTAAGCATTATGAAGTATGTCGATTATAGTCAAAAATAAAATAAAAACACTTTAAGGAAATATTCGGGTGCGTTTCTCTTTTGAATATTACTGCTATTATTTGGTATCTTGGCAATTAAGAAACTATTGATATATTTAAATTGATTCTTTTAATTTTATCAAATTAATTGATATTTTTTTTATTTTCCAATATAACAGTTTTTTTATAGTTTAATAAAAAGACTTGCATAATTATAAAATATTCGGAATTTCAGTAAGTAGAACTATAATTATTCTCCATAAATTATTCATTAACCTTGCTGTTATGTTTAGGACCATTTAGCCCAAATTTTGACTTATTTCCTTTTTAACTTTTGAAGGGTATGATAAGGGATGTCGAACTGCAGTGGAGAGAAAACAGACTGGCTATATCGCAACTTGCAATCGACAACAACACGTGCGAAGTGAGATACACGTAGATATCGAGGGCTGAAAAAGGAAGCACGACACATTTGTAAGAAAAAGAGAAAAACGCTAAAATGTGTGAGTATGAAGAGCTTGGGAAGCTGGCTCGACAAGAGTAATGTCCGAAAATTCTACGAAAAGATACGGTCACTTACGGACGGTTTCAAGACCGGAGGGGTGATCTAATGATGCATGTCCTGAGTATACTGAATTTATGGTGGGAACACTTCTCCAACCTGCTTAATGGCCGTGAATGAAACACACTAAGATGGTGTACCCGAAATCACAATCGATGACAATGGCAAAAACGTTCGATTACCCGACTATATCGAGGTTCGTATAGCGAACAACAAAGCGGCTGGAGCTGACGGCCTACAGGCAGAGCTATTCAAACATCGCGGTGAAGTGCTGACAAGGTGCATGCTTCAGATTCTTTGCAAGATATGGTTAGATGAAAGCAGGCCGACGACTAGAATTTAAGTGTGCTCTGCCCAATTCACAAAAAAGGGTGATCCCACAGTATGCGCCAATTACCGTGTGATAAGCCTCCTCAGCTTACTTGGCAATCTTGAAATGTATCTGGTACAAGTATCAAATGAGGCACAATGCGTTGGGATTAGAAGGTATTTAAGGCTGCTGTAGCCAAATCAAAGTCCAAAATTATAGAAAAAAGTTCGTTCACTTGCCCACTCTAAGCGGCGATCGCACATCTCACTTCCAACTGACTCATTCGTCTTTTTGATGTCTATTTTGATACCTATTCTATTATTGTTACCTTACTGCAACCGGTCATCTTGATTTATTATTCGTCGTCGAGTAACTAGCTTCGCCGTTTAATATTTTTTGCTAGATTAATTGTTTTACTCGGCTCTTTCTTGCTTCCCTGTCTTTTCTACCGTGTATCTCCCATGATTCAGTTTCCCTACTACTTTGTGCGGACCAAGATAATTAGGCCTCAATCTCGTGCTAATAAATCAGAATAAAAAGACTACCAGATATTTTTTTATTTATTTCTCCTTAATTCATAAGCTGTTATACTCCACAGAGCACATAAAACAGGACAGAAACCAAATACGAGTACATCCATTCAACACATCGTCTCCTCCACTTTAAAGGAAAATGCTTTTTTTGCAAGTCAAAAATTGTAGAAAATCTTTTAAGGAAAAGTGTAATCTTATTCCAAATAAAATATTTGTTTCACAAAGTAACGGGAAACAATAATATAAAATGCGTTGAAGTGCACTCTTTGTAAATGTATGAGCGGATTTAAAGAAAATGCTAATTGTAATACTTTTATTTCGTTTTTTTGTTAATGAAAATGTGTGTCAAAATATCAAACAATAAAGCCTTTTCTTCCTTTCTTCCTTCTTTTATTACTTACACTTTTGTCTTTCAAAGCTACACTTTTCACTTTAGATTTGCATTTTGAATTGTACTTCATATATGGATTTGTATATGTCAGAGACTGCGGAAGATTTTTAAACAAAACTATACATACGTGTATGTATGTTTGTACGAAAAAATATGAATTCAACTGTCAGATAAGTGATGAAGTAAACAGTTTAAAAATTCTTGGCTTGGTAAAACCGCGTTACATCTTTTTCCTTCCCAATTCTGATCCCATTAAACACTCAAACGACTCTGATTCCAATGCTCAAACGCACTTTGAAGTGAAGTAGACAGGCAAACAAAAGTAAACAGTGGTATTAAATACTCAAAAGCACCGCCCCACCCACCGTTAAACAATTCAGTCATTCAGTCGGTGGTGTAGAGCAAAAGCCAATAAAATGCATATTAGTCGCGACACATCGCGATTATTGAAGCTTATTACCGCCGGTTGGCACATCCGCCGTTTAAATCCATTAAGGCGCCGAACGGAAATACTATTAAGGTGAATAGTTAATGTTTCCTCATTTCAGACTTCTTCTCCGCCGAATTCCCTAATCCACTTACTGTAAGTCAGAGCAAGTATAAATTGGTTCGAAGGTAGTTGTTGATTTAGGGTGACCAATCGTAAGTAAATCAAACATCAAGGGGAAAAACAAAGATAATTCAGCAATATTGTAATAATTATTTTTTCTATATCTTTCGCTGGTTTCGTCCTGCTTGTTTTATACTACACAAAATGTTTTCAAGTCATTTCATTTCATGATAGAGGACAAAAACATAGAAAAATGGAATTGTGTATCCTTTCTTTTTAAATAGTTTATTCAGGTTTGTTCAGGTAGCGATTGTCTGTAACAGCTCTAAGTAATCGAGATTATTGTACGAGTTCTGTTCAACAAAAATTGCTTCACAAGAACTCACCTGTTTCTTCTATTGCTCTATTGCAGAAGCGTCGTATATTATAAATTCTTGCTCCCGCGATATACGGTCAATAATAATATTATTCGCAATTCGCTCTAAGTGATCCACCAGAAACGCGCACATATTGTTCCGCAAAGCAACACAATAATAGTGCTGCAGCCTCCGCAATACGCATACCTGACTCTCGTGTGTTCTTTTTTTATTCAAAAACCGAAGGGCACAAAGGGGGACGAAATTGCGAATGCGATCGATCGAAACAAAAACACAGGCATCTCAGATAGACAGCATCTTTTAATAATACAAAAATCGTATTAATTTAGTCATTAAATCAGTATTCATAGAGCCAGAATTGGTGATGGATTTTGCATTGAATGTAGGTAAGCTTAGGTTAGGTTGAATTAGCTAACCCATTGGGTCTCACATAGGCGATAATACATCCAGTGTTGCCAGACACATTAGTTACGACCAAACTGTACTGCTACTCTCTTCATTGTGTCTCTAGTGTGAAGAATATTGTTGTTATTTTCACAAATTAAATTAAAGTAATCGTTTTGACCCCTTGGCTGTCGCTGATTGATGATCCTATATCCTTTATGCGTCAAGTAAGCAAAGGCTTTGTGGGTCGAATGCTGGACGTGTTCTACTGTCTTCACACATACCTTACATATCCTACAATTGTTTCTTCCAGTAAGACCTATATTAAAAGCTTGTATCGACAGTTCGTCAGCTATCTCATTACTTTCAATGCCCGTGTAACCTGGATACCAGTAAATGTACTAGAGTCACCTCTTTACATTGTACGACCACAGCTGACTTCAAGATGTACGAATTTGTATAAAATTAAGGCCTCTGTGTCCGATTGGTTATCCACAAATGTATTGTAGATGTGTTTTCTTTTTCTTTGAAGCCACCACACTGTAGTGGGTCTGCCGGTATTTTAGTAGCAAGTATTTCGGGTTGAAAGATACTGCAATAGTTTGGTAGCTTTTAGGACTTTTTTATCTCTAGTTGGGCTACACCACTCCATCGTTCAATTTCGAACCGTCTGTGAAAATATGAAGAGCTTTGTCTGCATATTTTAGACGTTTGTCCCAGCTATTCGCTTCTTTTGTAGCTGACAACAACTTCCCGATAGTCAGGCGTGGGATTACGTAGTGTATTCGTACGCTCAGCGGTAAGGCTATACTACTGTGCTTATAAGTTATGACTTTCAGCTGTCTGGAAGCATATATTGCTGGTGGAATGCTCAAAATCGTATGTAGCGCTGTGTATCAGCCAGAAACCCTTTTTTTCGTTCAAAAATGGCTTAATGGAGACATCATTGATACTCTATCAATACATCAGTAGAATTTTGCTTTTCAGTTTTATCTTTATTCTAGTAGAATATTTTGTTAGTAGACAATTTTTTGGATTTTTTTCGCACAGCCTCTAATTGTTGGCAGAGTAAATGGGTAATGTAGAAGTACTTCGCTACTCAATTCTTGTAGTTTTGGCTTGGTTTTTATTTGGTTATTATTAGGTCTGTTCAAACTAAAAATTAGCCATCACCAGCCATCAATGAATTAAAAGAGCGAACGGAAAATAATCCATCACTATTCAGACATCCAAAACCTCAGCGTGTGTTTTTTGCTTTTTGCTTTTTACAAATTAAAATAAAGATTAAATAAAAATGTTCAAGTGTAATTATATCTTCGTCGTTGTCACTTTCTGAAGATGAAGACACCATTAAAATTGCAATTGCATTCGAAATAATGGCTTGCACATCAACCCAAAAAAAATTAAGTTATTAAACAAACAATTTCTATTTATAATAAATTGGGCAAATTCGTCCACTGCATTGTATAATATTATCCATTACCGTAGCTGGAGTGAGAGGTTCATCCGCTCCTGTATTACTCAATGGCATCAATGAAATATTAATTACAATTATGTTTAAGCGCTTTGATTTCATACATTTACATACCATTTTGTTGATATATTTGGTTTTTATGCGCACCGAAAGGGGCGATATGTTTTTATACCATATTGTTTAACATATCGGCATTTGCTGCAGGTCTTGCTTAGTAAAAACTCTCGTTTGCTATTTGCAATGGCTAAAGTCCTTCGGTCCCCTTCTCCATCATGAACTTACAATATTTTGCGCTTAGTGTCTACATTTCTTAAGATTTTTTAGAAATAATTCTGTGAGGTGTGTACTAAAGAGATTACTTTATTTATTCTCATCACCAACTATCATACTTTTACTTCATTGCTTCAAAATGTGAAATGCGATTTTGTCATACGACAACAGAGACACAACATGACTGTTGCTTCTAGTTTATCTTCAGTTTAGTTTCATTTCCATCTTCGAAAAATTGGCGTGTGAGTTGCAAAATGTTTCTGTTTGTATTTTATCGTCATGTTCGTCGCGTAGATGTTATCAATGGTTTACGTGATGTTTTTTAAGTACAAATAAACGTCGCACGCCAAGTTTTCTGGAATAACGTTAAACTACAACAATTCACAAATAACTCCAAAGTATGTAAGCATGCAAGGGTATGGAATTGATAGCTTGTACATGGTACTTTTGCTGGGTGTGTTGTTGTAAGTAAAGTCTCGATGTATGCGATTGAATTGAATAAAGCTCAGTGTAAATATGTTGGGTAGATGCAAACTGTATTTTCTGTGAGTAATAAGTGAATTTTGAATGTTTTGATTGAAGCTTATGAACTAGTCGACCAATTACAGAAAGTCACTAATATAAATTTATATACAAGGGGCGGCTGATAAGTTCGCGACCTAACGTACTTAATGAAACATTGTGTAGTTATATGTTTTTTTTTTATTTTTCAGTATAGTTTCCCTAAAGTGAAATAAACATTTTCATATCGTGAATACATTGCCTTTATATCACTGAAAAAATATTCCATAGATTTCTCTTCAAACTGGTTTCATTCATCTCACTATCGTCTGAAAATATTTGTCCCCGTAAATCCTTTTTTAAATGTGAAAAAAGGAAAAAGTCACTGAGAGCCAGATCCGGACTGAAGGTCGGATGGTCAATTTCTGTAAATCCAGTAGCTTTAAAGGCATCTCTCCCCTCGTATATTAATAAACAGATTTATATGTAGAAACGCATTTATCTACTACTGATAAGTAATGGGCGGGTTGAGGCTGATCGCCTTCGCCGAATCTCGAAATGTTCATCTGTGGCTATATTCATTTCAAAGGTACTGTCATTTCGCGTCGTTTTCAGTAGATGCTTTTTGCTTTAGCGTGAACAACAATTTGTTACATTCATTTGAAAATGTCGAAATTTGTACCAGATAAAGTGTTTTTGCGGGGAATTCTTCTTCATTACTTTAACATGAAGAAAAGTGCTATCGAAAGCCATCGTATTTTATTGGACGTTTATGGTGACCATGCTTTAGCCGAAAGAATGTGCCAAAAGTGGTTTGCACGGTTAAAAAGTGGCAATTTCGACTTAGACGACGGAGAACGATCCGGACAGGCAAAAAAATTTCAAGTCGAAGAGTTGGAGACATTGCTCGACGCAGATGCATGCCAGACGCAAGAAGAACTTGCAAAAGTATTAGGAGTTGATCGAGCAACCGTTTCCAGACGACTAAAATCATTAGGATTCATCCAGAAGCTTGGAAATTGGGTACCTTATGAATTAAAGCCAAGAGACGTCGAACGTCGATTCTGCATTTCGGAAATGCTGCTTCAACGCCACCAAAAGAAGTAATTTTTGCATCGGATTGTCACTGGCGATGAAAAATGAATGCATTATGATAACCCAAAGAGCAAAAGATCGCATGTGAAGCCCGGCCAACCATCGACATCCACGGCAAAGCCGAATATCCATGGTGCCAAGGTTATGCTATGTATTTGGTGGGACCACAAGGGTGTGCTATTGAAATCGGGTCAGACAATCAATGGGGACCTCTACCGAAAACAATTGATTCCTTTGAAGAAGGCCATCGCGGAAAAACGACTAGAATATGCAACCAGACACGAATCAAAAATTTTTCATCATGACAACGCTCGGCCACATGTTGCAAGGCCATAACAATTTTTTGACAATAAAGTTTTAATTTTCGAAAAAAAAAAACACAAAATTAATGCATACACCATATACTAGTATAAAAAGTAGAGAAAGAAGTTTTCAGACATTTCGTCAAAACTTGCGAGGCCGTATAATTTAGAGAGAAAGTTATCTTTAGAATAATTCTTTTTGTGTTTCTGAGAAATGGTTTTACCAACATCAGTGAAGGTGATTTTATGGTTGACCAGCAAATCTGTCCCAATTGCATCTAATTTGTCATTAATTAAGAAATGTTCTTAATTAAAAAAATAATTTTCATACTACAATATTAACACCAATAATATTGTCAGCCTTGAGATCCAAAGCAGAATTACTCCTTCCAACAGGTGGTACTTTGGTCTGAATAGGCAGTTGAAAACTAAAGGACTCTCTATGAAAGAAGCCCAAATTCAATTCTACAAGTATCTTCTCATTCCTGTCCAGCTATACGGTGTGGAGGCGTGGATGATGAGAACACTTGATGACCTACCCTGGGAGTTTTCGAGAGAAAATGGTTACGTAAGATTTTTGGTCCTCTACGAGTTGGAAGCGGCGATACCGTACTTAATGGAACGATGAGCTGTACGAGCTATACGATGATATTAATATAGTTCAGTGAGTAAAGAGACAGTGCCTATGTTGGCTTTGACTTGCTGTTCGAAGGGAAGTAAGTACTCCAAAAATTGAAAGCATTCGAAGCAGAATTCGCTGATGAAAACAAAGGAAGAAGAAGTCGTCCACTCCGTTGGAAGAATTAGGCGGAGAGCGACTGGTTTTCATTTGAGAACGAACGAATGAAGAAGAAGACGACATAACAAAGTCGTTTCTTTATTTGCTCTGCACTCGCAGTGGTTACAGGAAAAAAATAAAAAAAAATTAAAAAATGATTATCAAATAATAGGGAAAATTTGCCTCAAAGATTCGTAAATATAAATTATTATATAAATACTTTTTGGAAGAGAATTTGTAGTAAACCTAAAATAAATTTTTTGCTTGATACTCGTTTAACATTCGTTCGTTTAATGGTAGAAAAATATAATACTGAAAAGTAGAATTAAGAAAATATATATAAATTTATATTTGACACCTTTGAAAGTTGACCTGGCTCATTTCTATCTACTCGTATACTCCAATTTACAAATTAAACCCCATCTAACTTAATTCCACACACTGCCCTCCTCTAATTTTATTCCTAAATTGCGTGCGTAAGGACCTACTTCTATTTTAACTGCTATCCTATTTTATGTGTTTGCCGTCCTGCATTTGTCATAGCCACAGATGGACAACCAGACAGCCAATTGACCAGCCAAACAATCCATTGTGTAACGGACGCATAAAAGTACAATGGGGCTTGATATCCTTTTACCAAGTATACTCGTATTATACATTGATCCCCTCTTGTTGGTTCTTTCACCATTACTTGTTTTACTATTCCTGTTTACCTTTCAGTCGACTTGCAACCTGTCTGTCAACTTACTTTTCCATGCCATTTGTGAATGCTCTTGCCCACTTGTCCACATGCCCAGTTCACTCAGTTGATTTGCTGTTTTTAAGCTTTGTTTATGTTAGTATTCGCACCGCTTCTGACCCAGTAGCCACTGTTAATAAACAGTGGCTGAAATAACTCGGTAACACTGAAGCGTTATACAGAATCATAGTAAATTGATACAATTCTGTACATTTTCTTATTGTACTATGATAGTCACAGTCACAGTTCGTGAAAATTAAATTTTTTGTTTAAATTAATAAATCCTTACGGAAAATATGATTTGTATATTTAAATGGGAGTTGTCCGAAGATCGAAATCTCTTTGCTTGATATAGGGTTCATAAATTTAATACTATTTATATATTTTATTTTAATTTATATTTATTATTAATACTTGAGAATGTAAATAAATCCCCCATGTAATTTCCTAACTGACTCCTAGGTGATTTTATATTTTATTCATTGGTATTGGTTTACCCTCTTGTTCATTATAGTGTTTACATTCACTTGTTTCAATTACGTAAGTAGCGCAATATTTCTGCACGTTTAACTCAGTTAACTTATGAATGCCGCCGTTCATCACACCACTAATTAATTAACTGATTTTATTTCTGACTTATTTTTTTCCTCACTCTTTTTCAAACTTCATTTTGTACTAAACGGTTCGGAAATGTTTTTCACAACATTGATTGCGTCAGCGTCAATTTATACGGCCGTAAGAGTTTCACAGTGGTACCAAATTCAGAGATATCTTTACGTCACAACTCTTTTTCGTACTATCGGAGGAGGTGTGTATCATGCTTTTTTCACGGGTGTTTTCCAGGATTACGCACATCGTGAATATTTGGTGAAAATTGTATCTATCCGGCCTGAAACGACGCTGATAAGATCCGTTAAGATTGCTTACGAGTCGCTATAACTTTTCGCACAGTGCGTTGGATAAGGCCTCATATGCTTACCCCATGATTATTGACATAGATTGTGGGTTCTTCGTTGCCATGCTTGAATAGCTCGCTTATACATCAGTTCTCGCCGCCTTGTTATTATTTAACTGCGCTATTCGGACTCCATCATGATCTATTCTATCATCATCTATAAATGTCCCTTTAGCTCTCGGCTCTCTTTCTAAAATTATATTTATTATAAATGAAAAATAATAAGGCAATTACTATTTTACAGAGAAAGAAGCATTAGCTGCTTAGCCAGTGAAATGTAGAAAAATATGTGGTAAATTTTACCGTCAGTACATCGATTAAAAATTAATCTATGTTAGTAAAGAAAATTTGTATATGTAAAATAACTTAAATTAAAATTAAATTAACTTTCTAAGGCCGGTTTTGAACCAAAAATTTTGGGCCGAGCTCATCTTCCAATTTGTGGTTTTACGTTTTGATAATTTTCCAACAAAGGGAGGGACCTACAGTTTATACTAAGCCGCCTCCGAGCGGCTGAAGGTTTTTTACTTCATGTCAGAAATACACTCGGAGGGGTTGACAATCCCTGCCGAGAGGCGACCACAATTAGAAAATTTAACTTAATTTTTTATTTAAATTAATTTTAGATAACTTTTGGATGTTGGTGAGACCAGCAATCAAATCCTGCCCTTCCGATTGGCAATACGCAATACTAATCACTCGACTACCGCAAATTAGCGATGGAAAAATTTTTATAAAGGACTTAAGCGGTATTTTTAATTGACCAGTTTCTGATATCTTATATATTTATTATATTATTTATAATTTTTTTACAGTAAAAATCTATTACTAAAAATAATGCTTCAATGTGCACACTAACGGTCTATTTTGTCGAGATAATAAAATTTACTTTGGTGTTAAAATTGCCATACAGTAAATTTTGTTAGTATTTCATATTCTCAGTTCACTATCACCCTGAGAGTTTTTTTCCTAGAAATCGGAGGTAACAAACAACCTGCTGTGTGATTTTGTGTTATTATTTTGAGAAAAAATATAAACCAAAATGTATCTGAAAAGTTTGCGAGAAAATAATGACCATATTAATTTGTCATTGATTATTTTCGCCTGAACCAAACAATTTGTTTAAAGCTTATAAACGTATATATTGGCGCCATATGACAAATGAGTGGATGTTTATTTTCATATGCTTCTAAAAAAATTTTAGATTGGTTTTTTGACATATTTAATTTAAAGTAAAACAAATTTATTGTATTAAATTTTGATGCAGTATAATATATAAAATTTTTTTAATATAATGTGGGGATCTAAGGTTTATGTAGACCTGAAAATTAAATAAAATTTTGATATATTTTTATGAAAACGAGGTCAAATATTCTTTCAGGATAATCTATGAGCTTACTCTAAAGTGTGTCACAACTAGCCTCGGGAAAGCTGCTCTCCCCGGTTCTACTCCTGCGACCTTATGAGTATGATCTTGAGCTTTCTTATGGCTACTGCGACCCATACTTTGATGAGAAACTGCACTCTCTTGAATTTGAAGTGGTAATTTGATGATATGAGAGAAATTGTAGATAAAACAGTTTCTCCATTGAAATCTACGTGTTAGTATAGCAGCCTCAATTAAATTGCAATGCAATACTTTCACCCATATGCTGATGTCATTGCACAATCCTTATGGATTTATATGGCTCGGGAACACAATTGGCACCCTAACTCTCAATTTAAATGTGTGAATAGGTTGTTTATTCAGAAACACTACCGGAAAACGAAAACAAATATTTCTTTTATTGCTCTTTTTTTGGTGGTACGTGGGTATACCCATTCCGCGGTCTTATCGTGATTATCATTTTTTCCTGGGTAAGGTTTAGCAATAAACTGTTCTGTAGGTGCAATCATATTTTGGTTCCGTTCCGGGAAATCCCATTTTCTATTTTAAGCGACAGGTCAGAGAAATGTCCGGCAGTTACATCTCCTCTCAAATGGGCTCCCGTAATTTTGAAATTTTGGTGAGGCTGAGTTTTATCTGTGAAGGCCAAATTGAGATCACTTCACATTGCTTCAAGCAAATCGAACTATAAGCAGACCGAACCCACTTCCTGGAAAGAGTCTACGTATGTATGTATTTTTATGTAAATTAAACGATAAAGAAAAATTTTTGAAATAGGTTCACTTCACGGAAAAAAGTGTTTCCCAAATCGAATTAAGCAAGTTTCTTTTTTATACCAATTACATGTATATTAAATGATTTCAAAATAAATTCGGTTTTTTTCGGTCTATTATTCTTTCTTACTGGTTGCCTACGTTATAGGCAGGTCTCTACGATCAGTGGCTTAAGTTGTGGATTGATCCGTCAGTAATTCAGTACAAAGCATTTTATAGACATAAATAATCCATACCTCTACATATACTCGCATACATATGTAGGTATTCTGGATTTTTTTGAATATTAAAGCATCCTTTTGTTACCTTAAATTAATTTTAGAAATACATCACTTTAATTATAAACGTTAAATTGCAAAAAAATCCATATATGCTAGAGTATTCCCTAGCACAGCGCTGTACACCATTTGCAAAACGCTCATAGTGTACTTTTACACTCTTCCTGTAGCGAATTTTTCATTGCTGTCACCGCTGCTTTCATCATCAGCGGCGCCATCGTTAGTCAAGGCCTTGTTGTCATGTTGGTAACAATGTTATTTTGTTGTTTTTGCTATTGTCAATGTTGTTTCATTGTCATTGCTGTTGCTAGTCCATATTGCTCAATAGTGTACATGAATGCTTTGGCAATAAATTTTTGCAATGTGACAAACATTCGGGCGACAATTTTTCTACACACACTTTAAAGCTTACACATTCTTAGCTGTTACTGCTGCTGTGATATCATCTCAAGCTGTTGTTTTAGTTTTTGTTTGCTGTCTTTGGTGCTCAGATTTCCGCCGCATGACGTAGTACTAATATGGGTATCTAAATTTTTTATATATATTTTCAGTGTACATTAACTTTGCCTGTTATTTGCATTTTGAGAGTTTTTGATTTGTATTTAGAAATAAAAATATATTTGAGTATTTATTTTTAATCCTGTAATATTTTGCTTTATTTGACATGTGTTTTAACAGAGTACTTTTATTTGAGAAAAAAATATCTTAGAATAAAACCAAAGCTGCACGTTAAACTAAAAATTTCAATCGATTCATGACATAAATGTAAAATAATAACCCGACCCTGAATTGAATATATTATTGTACAGCACTGGATTGTAATTATAACAGTAGTCAGCTATGAATGTTTGTACATCAATTTCCTTCTTCTGGAGTGCGCTATCGTAAAGTAAAGACCTGCTTGGACTCTGATAATAGTAAGCTTAGATAATAAGTATTTACTGTTATAAGCATATGAAATATCTTTAAATATTGAACTAATGTTTTATTAAACACAACAACTCGGTTGAAATATTTAGAAATGTTATGGTTAAAGCAACTGTCAAAATAGATTAATGGCAGTAAGCAATGCTAACCACTCGGCTACCGCGGCCGTTTTTTTTATATTATTCAAACGAAATAGCATCGGCTCCAAGAAACATACTCATTTGACACCTTTAACTTTATCAATCATCAAAACAAAAAATGTTTAAAAATCATTTTATATAATAGATACTTCAAATGTAATGTTAAAAAAGTAAAATTACTCTTACTCTTGCGAATGTCTCTACAAACATTTTGGCCATTTTGTATTCAAATGTGTCGCTCATTTATTAACGTAGTTGCATTCTTTTGCAACACTTTTACTACTCTTACTTGTCTCCGCTAGATATTCCTCGCTCATTCACACGTCACGTGACTTGAACTAGCTCTCAATTTGCACTTATCGAACTTAAGCTATCAGAACACTTGAATCCTTGACTTGACCCATACAAATATACAAAAAAAAATTACTAAAGTGTGGCGATTGTAACATTTGTATTGATTTGTGATTACATATGCGACTCTAAGTGAGTGAGCTTCAATTTATCTCCTCACTCAGCGTGTGTGCTCTAGTTATAAACTAAATATTTTATTAGCATATAAAATTAATTGAAAAACTTTGGTGACTACGTTTTTGGATTACTCTGACGTCCAAAAGGGCGCCATTAACAGAAATATAAGAAAATATATGTTTGGACATTCCCTGCAGTGAGAAGCTAAGTTAACTTTTTTTTTTAGTAAGTTTTGTCATGAAATTATCGCAGCTCACCATCACGGGTGACATCGTTCTTCTCATAGTAATTATAGCCCAATGGCATGTTTTGCTTTTATATCTGAAAGGTAGAAACACAGCTTTCATAAATGAACTGGTAATTAGCTAGTATAAAGCTGAAGTATAATTGAACATATCGTAGGACATCACATTCTGAACAATAACAGTCGTTAACAATTAGAATACACAAACAATATATATTTTAAATATTGATATATAGATCTAAAAATGAGTTGAAACCATACCATCTCCTTTATTACCTTTCCCGACTGAGTTCAACAACCTTTCAAAACTAGTCATAAGTTTCGTACTCTTCTCTAGAGTCATACCAAAATAAGCAGAATTAGCATGCCAGAAAATAAAAAAGCGATATAGTTAAAACGACCAACACGATATGTTTAAAGTAAATGGATTTTCCAGGACTTTTTAAGAACACCACATCTTCAATATTACGAGGGATTAACAAAAATTCGGTAAGTTTACCTTTTTTATCTTCTCCACATAATCGCAATTGCTTTCACTACATTTCTTAAGCCTATAGATCCACTTCTGATTCAAAATCTTGTTTTTCAAGCTTATCAAGTTCAGCATTAACCGCATTAATTATCTTCTCGTTGCTATTAAAGACCTTTCCTTATAAATTTTCTTTAAATTTTGGAAATAACCAGAAATCACAAATAGCAGCTACGGTTTTAGATCAGGTGAAGTAAACTGACATCAATACTTTTGGTGCTGACTTTTGTGTTTGCTCCTATTGGGCTCCATACCATGGACTGCTGATTGGTTTCTGGATCGTAGTTACGTGTATAGAACCAAAATTCGTCACCAGTAGCGACTTTACTAAAGTTGCTGGACTGACAACTTTCGAATTCGTTTAGGAAAAATTGAGCAAAATGCACTCGAGTCTCTCTTTGGACCTCATTTAGAATTCGTGGTACCCACCGAGTAGTTTTTTTCGTGTATCCCAGGTGAAATGATTATTAAGTTTCTTGTGTCAATCGTTGGTCTTCGTCAGTTTTGGAATTCACCATTGCTACAGTGACGTTATTGGTCTGGAAACTTCGGAACCACTTAGAAGTAGTCTGTAAAGACGGTGCAGTCGTTCCATATGCAATTTGGCATTCACTGAATATTTGTATTGGCTGTAAATCATGCTGAAGCCTGAAGAGAATCACATGGCGAATTTCTGTTTGCGTTGATGGTGGAATTTCGTCTGACCTATCCTCAGCTATCTTCCGATTTCTCGTCTCCATTTTAGCCGATAGTTCTAAAATTTGGAGGGAAGACTAATGAGGTAATTGCAAAGGATTTGATATTTTTGGATTTAACAAAAAAAAAATTAAAAGTCACCTACTGACCGAACTTTTGTTAATCCCCTCGTATAAGATATATTAATAGAATTAAAGTAGATTTTAAATAGATCTATCTACGAGTACGATTTCGGCGTCATCTACTCGCAGTCTTTCAACTTGTAATGTGCCTCCTAGATGTGTTGAAAAATATGTGCATTTGGATGTATGTAAGTGTATCTTGGCAAGGATATATGAAAGTTTAATCTCTCTAGCTTGGAAACAAATTAAATGTTGCATAAGTTCATCGACCCACTAACTTCCCTTCTTTTTGTTCATCTCTTCCACTTTATATACATACATTTCATACGCGACCTGCGGTCTTAGCTTTGGTTGACAAAGCTTTGTCGCTTGCTAGTTTGACGCCATTCTGGATTTTTTTTTTTTGTATCTTCGCAAACATATAGCTTCTGCTCAAATATAAACGAGACTGGCTCAATAAAACAAAAACGGTTAATTATTCTTCAATATTTATTTCATCCCCTTCAAAATAGTCACCATTAGAGGCGATACACATATGCCACCTTTTTTTCCAATCTTCATAACACTTCTGGTAGGCCGCTTTAGGTATGGCTTTCAGTTCCTTCTTCGAATTCTCTTTTATGACTTCAATCGACTGAAAATGCTTTCCACGAAGCGGAAATTTGAGTTTAGGGAAAAGAAAAAAGTCAAACGGTGCCTTGTCGGGTGAATACGGTGCTTGCGCAACAATATTTACGTTGTTTTTGGTCAAATAATCGCGTACATGACGAGGCGTATGAGCAACAATTTTGGAACAATTCGAGCAGACACACGTCTCATGCCCAAAACATCGTGAATAATGCTATGAGCGGATCCATTTGATATGTTGAGCTCACTAGCTATCTCTCTTTCGGTCACACGACGATTTTCCAACGCAATTTTCTTTACTTTTTCGACGTTTTCTTCGTTTATTGACGTTGCTGGACGACGATCATGGGGCAAGTTCTCCAGCGATGTACGGCCGTCCTTGAATAACTTATACCAATCAAAAATACGTGCACGTGACAGGCAAGACTCCCCATATGCCTTCTGCAATATTTTCATTGCGTCCGTCGCCCTTATTCCATTGGAATAACAAAATTTCAAACAAACTCTTTGCTCAACGTTAAATTTCCGTAGTAAAATTCGAAAAACACACTCGAGGTTGACTTGTTTATAGTGCCGTAAAAAAAAACTATGTGACAGAACCTAAGCAAAAAAAAAGTATGGCCATATGTCTTGTCCTTGTCGAGTTACGGATAAAGTCTCGTTTATATTTGAGCAGAAGGTATGTACATATACATATGTAATTTGTTTCTTCTGCTATATCTGACTCACTGTTACTTCCTGGATATGCTGTCTGTATTTGTATGTTTACCATTCTTCAAAGCTTTGTTTGCTTTGCATATTCCATTTATTGATTGTCATAGTTTATTGCTGCTCAGATTTGACTTGTCGTAAGCTATTACTTACTATTGAAAAGTTTTCTCATTTTCCCCATGAGTATGAATGTGTTTACATATATTAATAAAATAAGTACAAACCCAATTTGGAAAATTTTATATGCAAAGTATATAATTAGCTTTAGCTTCTAGCAACAAATTAGTGCAAATTTACTTGCCTCTCCTTTTTAAGTAGTAATTAAAACTGAAAACTGTTTTAAAATTTATAGAACTAGTAAAAGTAATCCATTTTTTTTTGCAATAGATGGCTTTAGTGATCTGTATCTCGGGTTCTATAAGCGTGATCGGAATATGCTAGGAAGATGATATTTTGTACTAGAAAAAAAACGACGCGAGAAGTGTTGATCACTTAAGTCAGTAGTGTTTGAACGCATGTCAAAGGTGGATACCAGCAAAGAAAACATACGCTAAAAATTTAAATAAGCCTCGGATGAGAGACCCCCCAGCTGCCCAACTGGTTGATGTCTTCATAAAATTAAAGGCTGATACCACATCCGTCCATAAGATGTGATGAACGGGACAAGGACGGAAGAAGGTGGGTTCTTCTTAAATTTATTACAGCGGCCATATAAAGAAGCGCAAATTTGGTGTCGGATTCGTGGTGGAAGGGAGACTCCGTCGCCGAGTAGCGGCATTCACCCCCGGAGATGAACGTCTAGCCACAATCCGCATCAAAACGAAATTTTTTAACACCACGCTGATTTCGCCCATGCCCTGATGGAAGAGAAGGATGATTTGACCTAATATGCCTTGTACGAGCACACTTATGAGCCCCTCCAATTTCGAAGGATAAATATTACGAATAATTTAACTGTTTCATCATTTATTAGCACTTTCAGGACACAGAATCAAGCACAATTTCTTTTTTAATTAATGAAAACTGATTAAAATTAATTTTATGGTATCCTAGTGGTAAAATATTTCCAAACTTTTTCTGTGAAAGGGAGACACTCGGTACTAGAACGTGTAATTTGACCACTGTCATTATACATCTATCCCCTATTGCTGATAATTTGCACAGATTTATATTCAACTATACCTTATAATTTATACCAAATGCTCAACTGCTTGCCTGTCTCTCCGATCACCATTTTGATTGTCCTTTTTAGTCCAATCTGATCGCTTCATGTAGATTGTGGTTAGTGAAGTGCAGATACTTTGAGTAATTTTGTCAATCAGTTCAAATAAATTGATTTTGCTGTTGGTTTTGCTCTTTATTTACTTGCTAATGCCATTAATGCCTTGGTTTTGTTGACAACAATCGGTGGTTAAGTTTAGTCGATTTGTCTTGCATTGCTATTGCAAGTAGCATGTGGCAAAATGTTTTCTGTGTCTTATTAACTTTTCTTTGCATTTGTCACACTTTTTTGCTAACGAATACATTCTCAGTTATTCTATACATTTTTTTGTTTTTTAAATTTTTTGAATCGTCTGTTGTTTTTGTTTCAAATATTTATAGCTTTCTTTCGACTTTATTCACTTACTTATTTTCCTTACATGAACTAAGTTAACTTAAGAAAGTAGTGCTATTCGACGAGCTGATGGGCAGTAATAATTGCTACATAATTTTAATGAACCGCATTCGGTGAGACATGAAGCTAATACAATTTGAGAGAACGTAATTTTGACACAAAAAAAATATATGTAGGTAAATATCTGTCGTGAGTAACAGAATGTTTGAATTCCTATTAACCAAATTTAAATAAAAATTTCTTTAAATCATATTTGTTTTAGTTTTTGACAGTAAATCAATAAACTCTTAATCGTGTTTTCAGCTTGCTCCAAACGAACCAAAAAAATTATTACCAATTTGCGGGCTTTTGACAGTATCCATAGTTGATTTTGAACCTCATCCAAAACGTCACCAACACTGAATATTATGTAACGTTATCGAAGTGTTTGAAGGCAAAAAAACTATGTCATTTGGTAAAGACAGATTTGTTTTAATCAAGATAATGCACTGTGTCACTAGTCCATCATAAGAATGGTAAAATTCAGAGATGCTCAACTAACGAAACGATGTAATTTTCGTTTAAAATAAACCTAACTAAATGATTTTGTTTTCTTTTTGGGTCCATCTTATCTAAATGAAATGAAATTGTTAATGTTGAAACCGCATAAAACCATCGTTAACGTTAATTTTGAAATGGCTACTTGCTATGATATTAACAGCACATTTCAATTTAACGTTTAACATTAAATAAAAATTTGGTGAAAATACATGAGTTTAACCTTAATTCGAATTATTTATATATACATGTTCAACAAAAAGCGTCAAAAAAGATTTCACCAGTGAGAAAAGAAGGGGTTTTTGCTGGAAATAAGACCCATTTTGCAACAAAAAATAAATTGTTCCACAAAAATGACATTAGAATGTTAGAGTGGAGCTTGACTGAGATTATTTATGTAAGTAAATAAAGCGAATTTCTAATTAATAACCAGAATCTTTCGGCTCATGTATGGAGACCTATGGAAGAAGTGTGACACTACTAACTTGAAATTTTAGATATATTATACAGAGTTTTCTTATTCTCCACTCTACTACTCTACCATGGTTATTCCTTTTAGTTGTGAATTATCTGGGATAACTTTTAATGAACAGAAATTAGTTCATAGCTTCTGCGATCAATAGCGAAAGAAAAATAATTATTTCACCTTTACAACTTTTTTAATGATCTCTACAATCGAAGGATACTCGAGTGTGATCAATAAGTTCGTAGCAGCTTGGTAAAATGAACCACTTCAATTCTTAGGTTCTGAAACAGCTGTAAAAGCTACCTCTAATAGCCGTTGTCAGGCTCAAGCTAAAATTGGAGGTGTCATGCCATAAAATCACAGTTGTAATAATCAGCGAATTTAAAGATTAATTTTGTTTATAAATCACATTTGATACAGATGAAAACAAAGAAAAGAAAAAAAAAATAATCACCAAAACCGGCACCAGCAAATGCAAATCAAGAATATTAAAATTTAATAAATAAACAACCGTTTGCCTGTCGCTACGGTAAAAGCCAAAATTTTATGGCTATGGCTGAAATATGGTATGACACCAATAATTGTATCAGTCAGTAAGTTGGTTGGATCAGCTACTATGGTATAGTATGATATGGTATGATGTCACATTCCTCATTTACGCTTCATGGAAATTCTATGAATTATTTCACGGTACTACTTTTACACAACAGAATGTAGCCCAAATAAATGTCTTACAGACAAAAGTGCAAACCGTAAATATTTTAATAGCTTATGCTATGAAAGAAAAGTTTAAGGAAAATACCAGAACGACTCAGATGCAATACCTTCAATGTCGTTCATCAATGTAATCAGCTTACCATGACGTGCATTTTTTAAAAATTCCTCAAAGCTTACGAACAACTTTTTGAAGTTAATGCGAAGCTATTTTGTCAATATTCTTGTGTCAGCAAACCATAACGTCAATTATGAAATGTATATTTATACCTATTTGTACTTTGTTCCTATCCTCCACTCATTTAGTGGTTACCTAATTTACATAAGAATTTTTCGTTTGATAATTTGCCCAAAATTTTCGGTCCATTATGTTATATTTCTTCTTTCCTACTTTTCGTACACGAAAAAGGCATCCAATAAATAAGCGAACCCATTATTTGCGGCTTAAAAACTTAACACATAAAATGTACCCGTAACTTCGGAATTATAAACTTCGATCCCTGGCTTTTTGTGCATTGTCAGCAAATTCCCTTTGTCCCAAACATCAATTTACAGTAGCTCAGCGGTCAATTGTGTGTGGTAAGCCAAAAAAAAATATATAAACAAAAAACTAAATAAAGAATGAAAAGTGACGACAAAAATAAAAAAAAAAAATAAAAAAATAAAGGAGTGAGATTTGTTCGTCGTGGAAAATTAGTTTGTCTATTTTCGATTATTGGCTTTCTTATTTTTTTCTTTATGTTTTTCTTTGTCAAACTGCACTGAATTTGTGTATACAATATTAGTGGTAATGTGAAAAGGTTTATTTGTGGTAATATTGTAATTGTATTGTGGTCAACCGATAATTCTTCTACGGTGGCTATAAGAGCTTTGCTTTTTTAATTTTTTTTTTTATAACATTGTGACTCCATAGTCAGCCTAATTGCTGCGGCTTTCGGATTGAAGCAATTATCTTCCAGCATCGCAAGAGTAGTTTTTATTACTCAATAATAAATACAATAATATTAATTCGCACTACGATAAACTAACTTTTAAGCGGCAAAGCCAGTGGGACGGCAAAAGGTGGTGGTTTTTGGAAATTTTTAAATGAAAACTTCGCCATTGAATATTTTAAAGTATCAAGGATATATTTGTCTATAAATAAGGCATCTTCACATATTTTTTTTCAAACGAAAATTTAGCTTTCTCGACGAGATATGCGCTAAACCAAAAAAAAAAAAAAAAACTAGTTTCCATTTGACTTTCGTTCTAACTGCCTTTAGGGTACCTGAAATGAAAAAAGACAAAAACATGCACCAAAGAGGATTGTATGAACTATAAAGTGACGATTGAGGTAAAAAAATGTAATCCAAAACAAAAAAAAATAATGGAAATCGTCTTGAAAAAAACTAAAATTTAAACTAAAAATCTGACGGTATTTCCCATGCCATATTTATACAAAAAAGCTTGCAGGATAAATAATCTACGAAAGATAGGGCTACTTACGGAAGTTTTCAAGACCGGAGCAAACCTTTGTAAGACCCTGAGGGGTGAGCTAGTGACGTATGCCCAGAGTACTCTGAATTTATGAAGGGAGTACTCACTTCTCTAGCCTGCTGAATGGCAGTGAAAATTAAACACCTGGAGAAGGGGAACACAAAACTCCAATTGATGACGATGGAAAAGTTGTTCCGTTTCCCCACTATGAAGAACTCCTAATAGCAGTCGCAGGCTTAAAAAACAACAAAGCGGCAAGGGCCGATGGATTACCGGCCGAGCTATTCAAATACGGCGGTGAAGAACTGATCAGCTTCTTTGCAAAATATGGTCTGATGAAAGCATGCCCGACGATTTGAATCTTAGTGTGCTCTGCCCAATCCACAGGACAGGGTCATCCTTAACAACGCATAAAAGGTCCTATCAACTGGATTGTGTGAACTACTATGGCCCACCGTCAACAAATGGCTTGGACCTTGTCAGTGTGGCTTTAGAAAATAGAATCGACAGACACCAACTTTTCGTCGATTTTAAAATAGCCTTTGGATGCTCAAAAAGGATCTGCCTCTATGTCGCTATGTCTGAATTTGGTATCCCCGCAAAACTTATACGGCTGTGCAAAGTGACTTTAAGCAACACTAAAATCTCCGTCAGGATCGGGAAGAACCTTTTCGAGCCGTTCGATACCAAACGAGGTTTTAGCCAAGGTGACTCTTTATCGTGTGACTTTTTTAACTTATTGCTGGAGAAAATAATACGAGCTGCAGAGCTGAATAGAGAAGGTACAATCTTCTATAAGAGTGTACAGCTGCTGGCGTACGCCGATGATGTCGACATTATTGGCCTCAACAACCGCGCCGTGAGTTCTGCTTTCTCCAGACTTGATAAAGAAGCGAACCGAATGGGTCTGGTAGTGAACGAGGGCATCAACACCAATAATAATGTCAGCCTTGAAATCCAACGCAGAAGCACTCTTGCCAACAGGTGCTACTTTGGACTGAGTAGGCAATTGAAAAGTAAATTCTTCTCTCGGCGAACGAAAACCAAACTCTACAAGTCGCTTACCATTCCGGTCCTACTATACGGCGCAGAAGCAGGGACGATGTAAACATCTGACGAGTCCTTCCTACGAGTCTTCGAGAGAAAAGTTTTGCGAACGATTTATGGTCATTTGCGCATTGGCAACGGCAAATACCGCAGACGATGGAACGATGAGCTGTACGAGCTATACGATGATATTGACACAGTTCAGCTATGCTGGCTAGATCATCCGAATGGATGAAAGCCCTTCAGCTTTGAAAGTATTCGATGCTGTGGAAACAGAGGAAGAGGTAGACCGCGGCACGGTAATATTGATTCGGCTATAATCGGGTAGGCGGTACCAACGCCAATGAAGAGGAAGAAGATGATAAATAGTCTTTATACTTTTCTGATATTTATCATGACTAATCTCCCGCTCCGAAACTTTCGCAATTACGGGGTCAAAGTGTGATTTTTTCCGAAGGTTTAAGCTGTCGAAAATCGATTTTGGAAATATCACACTTGTTGAGCCTCTTAATAATGCAATATCAGACAATCATTTCTCCAATATTGGTCGGATTATAGGTTTGGGGATATTTATAAAGGTATTTAGTTCATTTGAATTTCCCGTTATAACAACTTTTAATAGAAAATAGTTAAATCATATTGTTCCAGAATATACTTCCTACTTAATTTAGAATGTGAATCTCAATTTAAACACTAAAATTATGTTTGAATTAAATGTGATATTTGGGAAATCCTTAAACTTTTTAAATATTTAATTCATTACAAATTCAATAAACATATTCCTAGCTTAGATTGATCAGCGCATGGCCTCACTATATAGAAAATGTTCATAATATTTTTCACGGTAAAAAAACTCAATGTGTAATGAAACCGTCCCTTTTGGTCTTAATCAAAATTTAATCATATCAAAGACTTAATTTTAAATTGTGCGTTCTTTCGAAAAAGGACAACTCGCCTGTAATTAATCTTAATTTCCAAAAGTTTTACCGTTACTTGTTAGAAAATTTTCGTACCGCGGTGGTGATGAAATTTTCCTTTCATTTCTTTATTTATTTATATATTTTTTTTGGAATTTCGTTTTCATGTGTCTCCTGCTATTCACTGTCTACCTGGCTCTGATTTGTTTATTTGTTTGAGTTGCATGAAAAAACACAGGTGCAAAACGTGATCTGCTACAGATTTTAAACTTTTTAATGTGATAGCTTTGAAAAGAAACCACAACAACAAAAAGAGACTAGGTGTAAAAAATAAACACTAAAACAAAATAAAATGTTCGCTTGTCGTATAAGAGTTTTGAAATAAAATGAGAATTTTGCTCCTTCAAAATGTATGCAAGCATCAACCATTGCGTGCTCGATTTTCTTAATGAGCATGAAAGATGTCCAAATTGACCATAGGAACGTTCATATAAGTGATCAAGACTTGGCCGGCCTTTAACTAATTTTTTTTTACTACTCATTTGTGTTTTATACCCTTCATGTACATGGAATAATATATTTACATTGATCAGAAGTAAGTAAGAACCAGAAGAAGAAGAAATTGCCCCTAAAAATTTATCCCGATCGGGCCAGATATACGAGTTGAGTTGATTTAGCCATGTCAGGTCTATCAGTCTCTTTGTATGCAAACTAGTCCCTCAGTTTTTGAGATATTTGGGTCAAATTTAGATTTTGGGTAATAAATAAATAGGTAAGCCATTCAAAACGGTGCACTATATCATAAAGGGTGGTTAAATTTTCAAGGGCCGATGTTGATTTTGAATAAAACACAAACTATTTAGGAAATTATTGAAATTTTATTTTATTATGATATATTGGTATTACTCAATAATGGAGTTTCTATGCCGTTAATGTGCCGAATTATCTCATCCTTTAGCTCTTGAATTGTTGCTGGCTTATCGACGTACACCTTTTCTTTCAAATAACCCCAGAGAAAAAAGTCCAACGGTGTCAAATCACATGATCTTGGGGGCCAATTGACATCGCCATTACGTGAGATAACACGGCCATTGAATTTGTTGCGCAAAAGAGCCATTGTTTCGTTAGCTGTGTGGCAAGTGGCACCGTCCTGCTGAAACCACATATCGTCCACATCCATATCTTCCAATTGTGGCCATAAAAAATTTGTTACCATCTCACGATAGCGAACACCATTCACAGTAACTGCCTGACCGGCCTCATTTTGGAAAAAATACGGCCCGATGATGCCGCCAGCCCATAAACCGCACCAAACAGTCACTCTTTGTGGGTGCATTGGTTTTTCGACAATCACTCTTGGATTCTCATTCGCCCAAATGCGGCAATTCTGTTTATTGACGAATCCACTGAGATGAAAATGTGCCTCATCACTGAAGATGATTTTCTTCGAAAATTTTCATAATAAGTCTGGATAACTTTAACACGTTGTTGGATTGTGTATCTCTCCATGGTTCAAATTGAGTAAGTCTGAAATAGAGAAATGTCAAATTAAATTCAGAAAAAAACTTGGCGTTTAGGTGTGGTTCACATTCAACATCGGCCCTTACAATTTAACCACGATAACGATAGCCAAGTTATTAGCATTGCGTACTAACAATCGGAAGCCCTGGGTTCAAATTCCGGTGCGACCAACACCCAAAAGTTATAGAAAAATAATTTCAATAAAAAAAGTAAGTAGCATTTTAAAGGGGAATGTCAACCCCTCCGAGTGTATTTCTGAGATGAAATAAAGGCACTTCATAGAAGACCTTCACCTGTTCAGAGGCGGCTTGGTATAACTGTAGGTGCCTACAGCAACTTAAAATATTTATCTCGGCCAAAAGGTCAAGTTAAGTCCCGAACATTTTAAAGTAAATATTTTTTTCACAACTTTTGAAACAGTGCATCGGTGATTTTAATTAAATTTTTGGCGATGAAGCTCAATTAGAAACCAGTGTTTATGGATGGTATGGTGAATCCAATGAGATCGTAGATCACTCCAAGATGAATTTCGTGAAGGTGGGCCAACATCAGTTGTTGACTACTAAATTTATGCGCAAACTGAAACTGCAAGATCGTTATGTGACCTATCGTGACATGGAGACAATTAGTGTGACCAGCATACATTCATTAATGCACGAATATATGACTGTACAAATTTTGTTTACGTAGGATCCCACACAATTTTTTAATCGCCCAAAAATATCTCGTGTCCGTTGGTCGAAAGAAATGGTAAAAAAGACGAGCTTATGAGCAGCAGTCCACTGTATGGCTGTTTAAAAGTGAGCCGAATCCAATAAAAATTTTTGCGCACGAAGCACTACGCAGAAAATGGTGAACTTGTCGCAACCGTACCGCCGGACAACGCGTAACAGTAAATTTTGAAGGGTACCCAAACTTTTGTTTGTCAGTTATCTTTCAAGAAATCAGGAAAACTAACCACTGGACACGGTTCACTCTTCACTAAGTCAATGCGGGCTCTCACACAACTGCATTTTTGCATTCGCCATCCTCCGTAAAGTACTGACTTGACTTGGGGAGGTAAGGGGTGCCGGCTGCCGAGCGGGCCCCAGGGTTTGAATAATAACGCATTTCTTTTAAGTACAAATTATTTCACAGTGTTTTTAATTAAGGGTCTTACTTTAAGGTTTACAATGACATTGCAGAATATATTATATTAAATTTAACTAAATTATTTCAGATTTTAAGGTTTACTGAAACAAAGTATAGTAACTGCGGTCGAAAGGCTGTCGTGCTAAGCAGTCGATCCGCTAATGAAATCTAGGCAAAAAAAAGGGCATAGGGAGGATGCACGGAATAGTGGAAATCGAAGAGTAAGATTTTTGACAACTGATGAGGCGGTTGATGCGATTATAGCACATGTTTTAGAGATATCGCAATCAGAGTGGCGTAAGTGCTTCGACAATTAGTTCAATCGCATGCAAAAGTGAATAGATCTTAATGGGGAATACTTTGAAAGCACAATAAAGCGATATCCAGGTGTTTTTCTTCTCTAATTCTGATATATAAAAGGCAAACCTCTTTAAAGGGAAGAAGAAACGAATTTCGGCCGAGATCCTCCTAAAACGGCCGATGGGTTTTTAAGTGGAGCTTTTATTTAATTTCGGAAACACAATCGGAGGAGTTGACATTCCCTGCCGAGGAGCGACCGCAAATAGAATAATTAATTTTCCATAAGTTTGCTACTAACCATTTTGCATATCGTATTTAACCGCATAAAAGAAAATCATTTTATCTTTTTAGTTTTATTTTTTTTTTAATATGTTTCAGAAGAAGTTGTAGCACGTTTATTAGAGGAAACTGGTTAATACAATAATAAAAGTAAATTAAACAATTATTTTCATTTCTCTTGTTGAACCTTTATCGCTTATTCCACAAGCAGTCAATCAGTCCATTGTCACACGACGTATAAATTGTAGCAATATTTATTTATTTGCAAGTCACCACTTTACAAACTCTAATATTTCTCCTCTTCAATGCATGTATGCATATCCTTTCATATAATTTTGTCTCTGATTTGCTTCTTCTTCCTGTGTTTACTTTCTTTACCACAACATACTTTGCATTTCTGCGTCTATGTTGCATGTATTTACGTGTATGTATGAGCGTGCTCCTTTTTCAATTGTTCTGCGAAATGTGTATATATCAGAGCTTTTAGCCGTGGGACAAATGACGGATACTGTACCGTCACAATTCCTCGTCGTTGTTCCATCTGTCGCGTCTGCTCTACGTTTGTTGTGGCATTCGCTACAAAAGCAACAATAATAAATTACTAACAGAACAACAACATATATCACTGGCATGTGTTGCATGACTAATACATTGCAATAATTTATACGCACGTTCCAATTCCATTTTAAAAATCGTTTGCTGTTTCTACTATTTTTCGAATTTCCTTCTTCGGCAGTGTTTAATACTGAAAAGCTGAACAACTGCATGTGTCGGAACAAGAGTGGCTGTTGTTGGTTTTTTGTTATTGCAAAGTGGTATCGATATTTTGCTAATACTTATATTCATACAAACACATAAGCATGCATTTTAAACGCATCAACCACCTCTTCAGATTATTATTTTTGCATAGGGGAGTAAAACAAGGCATAAAACCTAGGCAAAGTCGGCTTGCAGACAAACAAGGAAAGAAAAAATATAGATATAAATATATGGAGACTCACGGAAAGTTTCTGGACCGGATAATGTTTGGTTGGTTGGCTGAAGTGGCCGCCAAAATTGTCATATCACTGAGGATCCCAGACACACCGGAGCAAACTACTGTAGGAAACAGAAGGTGATTTAGTGACTGATGAGCAAAGTATAAATAATTTATATATGGTACATATATATATATAATTGGCGCTTTTTAATTTGTGGTTTTGTGTCTTGATGTTTTTCCAACAAATGGAGGGACCTACAGTTTATACTAAGCCGCCTCCGAATGGCTGTTGGTTTGTTTTTTTATGAGGAGCTTTATTTCATGTCAGAAATACACTCGGAGGGGTTGACATTCCCTGCCCAGGGTCAACCGCAATTAGAAAATTTAGGTTAAAATTTTTATTTAAATTAATTTTCTATAATTTTTTGGATGTTAGTAAGACATCAGGATTTGAACCCGAGTCTTCCGAATGGCAGACCCTCGACCCTCTTCGTCGATTTTAAAGTAGCTTTTGGCTGCAAGAAAAGGAGCTGCTTCTACGCCGCCATGTCTGAATTGGGCATTCCCACAAAAATTATCCGGCTATGTAAACCGTCGCTAAGCAACACTTAAAGCTCTATCAACTTCGGAAAAGAACTCTCCGAGCCGTTCGATACCAAACGAGGAAGTGACTAATTATTCTGTGACTTCATTAATTTATTGCTGGAGAAAATAATTTGAGTTTCAGAGCTTAATATTGAGGCTACAATCTTCCATACGTGTAGCTTACGCCGATGATACTGACATTCTTTCTCCAGATTGGATAAGGAATCGAAGCTAATTGGTCTGGTAGTGAACGAGGGTAAC
Organism: Ceratitis rosa; assembly: GCA_037013455.1. Lineage (NCBI taxonomy): Eukaryota > Metazoa > Arthropoda > Insecta > Diptera > Tephritidae > Ceratitis > Ceratitis rosa. Next base: position 15,460,619 of record JAWMAG010000004.1, read on the forward strand.
AATTAAAATTTTTTCAGTGCCCCAAACATTAGGGTGGTACAAATATATCAGAAAATTTTGGCTGAGAGCCTAAACAGGACCAGTAGTAACATCAACAACATTGTTGGTGCGGAAGTCCAGCGCAGAATCACTATTGCCAACAGGTCCTATCAAGGACTGAGTAGACCCATGCAAAGTAAAGTCCTTTATCGACAAAAAAAAAGTCAATCGTCATTCCAGTCCCATTATGTAGTGCAGAAGCATACGCGGTGGCAACGTCTGATGAGTCCGCGTTAGGAGTTTCGGGGGAAAAGTTTTGTGGAAGATTTCCGGTCCTCTATGAGTTGGTAACGGTGAATACCGCAGCCGATTAAATGATGAGCTGTATAAGATATACTGCGACATTGGTATAATTTAGCGAATCAAGAAACAACGGCTGTGCTTGCTAGGTCCTATGCTCAGGATGGATAATAATCCAGCTTTGAAAGTGTTCTGCCACAGATGAAGAGGAAGACCTGCACTACGTTGGAAAGACCGGGTAGACCAACAATCTTATAAATTCGACTATAATCGCGTAAACGGTGTCTACGTCAGTAAAGAAGAAGATAAAGGATTTATCTTCCAATGACTAGTTAAGGAACAGACATTTTCAGTGTTGTTTCGGATTTTATAATACTTTTGGTGCGGTTGATATTACATATTTTTTTAAATATTAAAAAAAAATATTGTTTACTAGCTTAAATAGAAAAAAAAAAATAATATGGAAATGCAAATCTGTAGAAACTTAAACAATCTTCAAAATAGAGCTCATAACAACACATATTCAATGAGATTTCGGCTAACAATCATGCAATAAAACAACAAAACATAAATAAAAAATGCTATAAATAATTGGCATTTTGCAGGTTTACAAAGCATTAGTTTTGGAACACTAAACATGATTGACATTTTCACATACTGGCGACATATGCTCGTTAAATGTCAAGTGAAGGACTAGGCACAAATGTAATAAAATGAAAGCTCGTCTCGACTGCTGCCGTAGGCAAACATACACGTATATTTATATTTTATAGGGGTCACATATAAAAAGCTAACATTTGTAGTATAATAAATAGTATGGCAGTTATTCACGATTATTCATGCCTACTCCTCGTTTTGGATAACACATAATTGAAAGCTCATAAAAAAATATGTACCTATATAAGTCTCAATATTTCGGTAAATGCATAAATATGTGTAGGGTCGTATTGATAGTTATTCGTTGTAATAAATAGAGTATGAGTCAGATTTTGTGGGTAATAATAACATATATGACTTCACGTATTGTACATATAAATTTATGGCTATTGAGATGAAGCTTATGACATTGTCCTACATGATAATCATTAATCATATATGGTAATAGTATCCACGTGCGTGGTGGGGTAAATACCGAGATTTAAGGAGGGAAACAAGACATGCCTGCAGCCAAAACTAAGAAGAGGTTAACATTCTTGCCGGCAAGGGTAATGCTTAAAAAATCTACGAAAAGATTTGGTGATTTACAGAAGGTTTCAAGACCGAAGCAAACTCTTGTAGGGCCCACAGAAGATATCTAACAGAGTAAATTGATAGAACACCAGCTAATTGATTGCTGGCCGAGCTATTCAAATACAGCGGCGAAGAACTGATAAGGTGCATGCATTAGCTCTGTTGAAAATCAGTTTACTCCGCTCAATCCACGAAAAAGGCGAACCCACCATGTGCGCCAATTACCGTGGAATAACCTTCCTTAATATCACATATTATTTCCAATTGAGCTTTTTAAAAACTCCGTCAGAATCGAGAAAGACCTGTCCAAAAAACGAAGTTTCATACAGGGTGCTTCTTATTATGTCAATTCTTCAATTAGATGCTTGAGGAAATTATACGAGCTGTGGGGCTAAATAAAAATAGTAAAATCTTCTGTGTACAGCTGCCGCCGTACGCTAGTTATATTGACCGAATTACCTGCACAATTGAATACCGGCTTAACTAAGAAGAGTGCTAATTATTAATTAGCTTAGTAACTTTTATAACAGTAAACAAAACTTAATTTCAGATTCCATATTCACTTCTATATATGCTATGTCTCTTTGTTTTGTTTTATTTGAAGAAAGCATTAAAGAGCGTTTTGCAAACATCATCACAATAACAAACACTCTCATTGGAGGAGCGTCGAGTTGACCTGCCTGCAAGTTTGAAGCTTAATACATTTGTTGAGTTTGCTGAAATTTACAACGGACGACCCCTTGGAAGGTTAGGTTGTAATGGCTATCATATCGATTACACTTAGGGCTGGCTAAGACCCATTGTGTGGCAACAAAAATTTTACCATTTGACTTTGTTACCCAGCCATCTTTATTCTCTAATGAACCTCATTGGATTCATGACTTTGACGTCGGCTTATTTGAGAGATTCTATAAGCCCAGTCTCTCCGCATGTGGTCCTCCCAGATAGCGGCCTGTCAGAATTTCTATCACTGGCAAAGGGCATACCAATACGTTTTTTGTCGAGAAGACAGTACAACACTACGTGCTTGAATAATGCCAACAGAGTTTACTAGACGCAAAGGAGAGTGATCCATGAAGTATAATAACAACCCCACCTTACAATCCATTTTAGACAAGACGGTGTTTAACAAAATGTTGTACTGCACTCCACTTCACAAAACTATTTACTCTTCTGAAGACATTATTCGTTATCTTACAAAGTATACAACTTTGTATTGTATCGTCCACTGGTATCTATGTGTGTCACTATAGGCCCTTGAGAAAACTTTCCATTTTATTTGTGACAAATTATCGAGACTTCCAATTTGTCAATCTGTAGTGATATTGACTTTTGCTGGGATTTAAGTGCCAGATTGGAAGCATGAATTCGTGGTTGATAACTCTGCTGCTCACGTACTAACTGAACTTTATTTGTATCATCTTGGTTTGATATTCGTTTTATAGCCAACAAAAAAGTTGAAAATCGGCAGTAAACAGCGTATCAATAATAATTAAATTAGTTTAGTTGTGTTAAGAAACCTTCAAAACTTCAATTTTTAATTTTTCTACATTCTCTCTCTCTCTTACATGAACACTAAAAGCATTTTCAAAATAATTAGAAGTTTCGCATAGTTTGACAAATTGAACTTTGTTGTACTACGCTCACTCCCAACACTAATCGCGTTGGCCTAGTCAGGCGTCAAGAGTCATCTTGTGACCTAAGTAAACTTAACCTTTGCACAAAAATATTTATTGTGGCCAACATCAACAAGTATTTTTTCTTGCTTTTGCTTCATTGTGCACTTTTAGAAGAAAAGTTTGAATTTTTAATGACCCGAAACGACAAGCAAAGAAATACATATCAAAACAGGAAAATTTGTATACCTTCCATAACCTGATATGGTTATTGTATTTAATTTTGAAAACTTGATATCTAAGAATCAGAATCAGTATTTATTTGTTAATATATACTTGTATGTGTATAGGAATCCAAATTTAACGCTCTCAGATGCCCTTTTCACGGACTTTTGAACCAAAACCTCTGATCTGTACAAATCTGTTAGACGGAGACTGAGTCAGTGTTTGGGAGCTAATAACATATATAGCTCAATGATTTCAATAATTTTCAGTACCAATTACGCATCAAATTTTATGCTTTCTTCAAAAGGTTTATGACCCATAATCTGAAATCTAGAAAATCGGTAGTATATAAATACATACATATGCTTAATGGATCCGGCAATTGATCGTTTAAATGTGGCAAATATCTTAACAACTGTGCCTACAAGCCGACGGACAAATGGACATGGTTAAATCCACCAATCTCATTATTCTGACTGGATCGGTATAAATTTTGTCGGGTCTATCTCTTCTTGTTCGGATCTTACCTACTTCGGAACATAGTTAATATACCATTTCATTTTGTAAAGTTTTCAAATTATTTATATTATGAACATTTGCTATTGCTTTTGAAGTTTTCTTGTAATTTTCCCGCAGGATTTATAATAATTGTTGGATTAAAGAATATAAATAGATTTTACCATTCTTGGTAAGCATGAACTCTGAGTAGTGTAGGGTTTGCAGCTTTCTGTTTTATACATTATACAGTTTGAATTTAATAATTTTTTTTTTCATGAAGAAACCCCACTTCTGGCTATAAGGATAATGTTATCGTCTGATAAAATTATTAAATAAAGGGTGGTTAAATTTTCAAGGGCCGATGTTGATTTTGAATAAAACACAAACTATTTAGGAAATTATTGAAATTTTATTTTATTATGATATATTGGTATTACTCAATTATGTATGTAACAAAATATCGGCCAAATGAGCGCCGCGACCATGGTCCAAATTTTCGATGACGCTGAGGCATAATGGAGTTTCTATGCCGTTAATGTGCCGAATTATCTCATCCTTTAGCTCTTAAATTGTTGCTAGCTTATCGACGTACACCTTTTCTTTCAAATAACCCCAGAGAAAAAAGTCCAACGGTGTCAAATCCCATGATCTTGTGGGCCAATTGACATCGCCATTACGTGAGATAACACGGCCATTGAATTTGTTTCGCAAAAGAGCCATTGTTTCGTTAGCTGTGTGGCAAGTGGCACCGTCTTGCTGAAACCACATATCGTCCACATCCATATCTTCCAATTGTGGCCATAAAACAGTAACTGCCTGACCGGCCTCATTTTGGAAAAAATACGGCCCGATGATGCCGCCAGCCCATAAACCGCACCAAACAGTCACTCTTTGTGGGTGCATTGGTTTTTCGACAATCACTCTTGGATTCTCATTCGCCCAAATGCGGCAATTCTGTTTATTGACGAATCCACTGAGGTGAAAATGTGCCTCATCACTAAAGATGATTTTCTTCGAAAATTTTCATAATAAGTCTGGATAACTTTAACACGTTGTTGGATTGTGTATCTCTCCATGGTTCAAATTGAGTAAGTCTGAAATAGAGAAATGTCAAATTAAATTCGGAAAAAAACTTGGCGTTTAGGTGTGGTTCACATTCAACATCGGCCCTTACAATTTAACCACCCTTTATTTACTATATAAATCTATAGTTTAGTCCCATTTCTCATCGGATAAGATCAAACTACAAATGAAAATAATAAATAAAAAAACTCATTTCTGGATCATCTTTTTGGTAAGTTTATTTACTTAAATAAATGGTAATATTAATATTTTAATTCAGTGTAATAAAATAAGTAAAATTATAAAAACATTTCACATATTATAAAATACTATAAAATATTAAGTTATTCAAAATTAGAAAAGAAATGAAAAAAATATTTCCCGCCACAAAATATGCTCATTTTCCATGTAATTTTTCTCTCAAACATGCTTCTAAATTACGGTGGCCTTAAAAGCACTAATTCGTTTCTTCTTTTTCGCATGAATAAAATCTAATGTAGTGTTTTAACATGTATTTGCATGCATTTTTTTAGCTTCTATCACTTTTAAAATTTTAACTGTAATTTGTTCCGCCTTTCGGAAGAGGAAATCGTAGAGTGAACGCCTTCTAAGGTAACACCAGCAAATCGCTAGTTAAATGGTTACCAAAATATGAAAATACGTATATAATATAAGTCTTACTACGTACTCTCATTGGCGACCGCAATATTCGAGTGGTTAGCATTCGAATTGCTATTCCGATGACAAGGTTTCGAGTTCTCCGAGTATATTTCTGACATGAAATGAAAGTCTCGTCATAAAAATCTATCGCCCGTTCGAAGGTGGCTTAATGTAGACTGTCAGTCCCTCCAATTGTTGGAAAAACATACAAATAGGTGGAGGAGTTCGATCGAAAATCGCTTCAGCGGTTACAAAGCGCCAATTATATAAGTAGTCTCATTCAAAAAATGTACATTTAGCGCAGTTTATTGCTGCTCCTAATTTTGTTGAATTGAAATCATATTCATTTGATATGCCACCAATTCGCCAAGAAAGCAAAATAATTTCTGTTCAACAAAATCGGCCCACTGAGCGTACAATTCGCAACACCATCTCCTAACTTGGGACCCAGCATTTATTCCTGGATAATATATACACGTTTAGCATGTAGTGAAGAAAATACAGCGGCCGTAGCTGAGAGTGTTCACGAAGACCGTGGATAGTCGATTTGACTCCGTTCGCAGCAACTCGGACTGATATATGGAATGATTTGGTGCATTTTACCTCGAAATCTTAAATTGAAAGCGTACAAAATAAAGCTTGTACAAGAACTAAAGCCACTCGCTTTGCTCTAAGGGCTCTTGAAAAGTTTCAAAAGGATCCGGCGTTTTCAAGCCAAATTTTGTTCAGCGATGAGGCCCATTTCTTCTCAATGGGTATGTAAACAAGCAAAATTGCGGCATTTGGGACAAAGGGCAACATAAAGAGATTCAGAAGCTGCCATTTCATTCAGAAAAAAACAACTTTTTGGTATGGTTTGTTGGCCGGTGGAATCATCGTTCTATATTCCTTTAAAAATGCTGCCGGTGAGAACAAAACTGTCAATGGCGACCGTTATCGCGCTATGATAGCCAACTATTTGATGCCTGAAATTGAAGCTCGTGATCTCGGAGACATTTGATTTCAACACGACGAGCCGCCACTTCCGACATATCGCATCAATCAATGGATTTATTGAGAGAACACTTCGGTGAGAAGATTATTTCACGTTTTGGGCCGGTCGATCGGCCACTAAGATAGTGTGACATCACACCTTTAGACTTTTTGCTGTGGGATATGTAAAACCTAAAGTCCATGCGGACAGTCTCGCTTCGATTCAGGTTTTGAAGTAAAACATCTCGCGTGGCATTCGCCAGTCGAAATACTCGAACGAGTCATCGAGCATTAGACTCATGGTCAACCATCTGAAACGTAGCCGCCGCCAATATTTGAAAGAAATAATCTTCAAAAAATACTATGCCATTATTGTTCTTTGATTTGAATGTTGATGAAAATTCCGCATTAAATTTGAATTTTCTGTGATTTTTCTTTAAATAAGTAGAAAAGCTTAAAATAGTTCGGCTTTTTGCTTCGTAGTGTGTAATCTGTTCGCACTAGCAAACACATAGTTTTAAGTTAGTCTCTTAGAAAGCAAATCCAGAATTCGTGTTCACCCTTGAGATGGGACAAAAATATCTCCATTCATAAATAAGTAATTTGCTGCTAAAAACCTGCCTAATTTCCATAGTTGTTTGGGGTTTTATTTTCAACTAATATTATCACCCTGTTACTATGCCAACCAAATTTTGAAATGCACAAGCCGGGGGAATGTATCCCGACTCACTTTTGTGTATGGAAAGTTATTTACTTGGAGCTTTTAGTTAACAAGAATAACTTTGTTCTTCACTTTTTTTTGGTCTCCAGAATTTTGAAGTTTTCGTATATCTTTCAGGCGCCTTTTGGTCAGTTGCACGTTTGCTAGGATCATACACAAAAACACCATAAATGGACTATTTTCACTAAGCTAAAGTAAATATTAGGACATTACTGAGACTTCAGAAAGATTGCTGTTTTTTTCTCACTAATGAATTTATCTTTCTAAAGTAATAGCATTACACAAGTTAAGATTTTTCTTCATTTCATTAATTCTTCTTCATTCGACGGCGAGTGTCGTTATAACCACGCCATTTTGAGCAATATGTCACTTTCTAAATAACTTTTGGAGATTCAATTAGGCATTCTAATTATGCACTAAAACTTATAAATTATTTTATTCGTATTAAAACTTACTCTAATTTTTCATTCCTTACTTGTTGGCCATTCCGCTCCTTATCCAATCCTACAATACTTTTTACTTTCTCGCCGTGCTATTGCTCGTTTGCAGCTCAACAATGAGCGCAATTTTTCAAAATGATAAATTAGTTTACAAATTGCAAACCTAATGCAACAAACAAACTTTTCTTACTTCTCTTACGTCTGCTGGATTTAAGACATTGGGGAAGAAAATGAAAAAAAAACAAAAAATGAAAAAAGCTTCAACGCGAAAAGAAGATACGCGTGAAATTTCACTATAGCATGACCATTGCTTATGAAGACGGAGAAGGTTTTACATGTGTTGGTGACCCTGTTCTGCATGAGTTACTCAGAGATTTCTTGTTAATAAATTTATTAAAACAAATCTTGAATAGTGTCAAAGTTGGTCACTCTAATCTTCAGGCCTCTGGTTATTTAAAAGAATTAAAAATTGAATCACTTTCATCCAACTGACATGAAGTAATTTATATGTCATATTTTTTGTGCAAAATTTCTATCCTTTCTATGATTTATCTGTATCTTTTCTCTTCTGCGTTGGTTTCGCTTTTTGGTCATTGGAAATTAAAGCAGCAAAATTTATCATTTGCTTTGAGAAACGTTTTTACATACATTTATTATTAACAGATAATAGAAGAGATATAAGATATAAGAGCAAATAATAGTAATAATAAAATAAATAAATAAAATATTGTTTCCAAATTTGTATTATAAGATAAGAATTTATTTACGAGGGAATTAACAAAAGTTCGATTAGTTTGTGACTTTCAATTTGTTTTTGTTAAATATAAAAATACCAAATCTTTTGCAATTACTTTATTAGTCTTTTTTTTCGAATGGAGACGAAAAACCCCAAAATAGCTGAGGATGGGTCAGACGAAATTCCACCACCAACGCAACAGAAATTCGCCATGTGAATCCCTTCGGGTTTCGGTGTAATGCACAGCCAATGCAAAAATTCTGTGAATGGCAAATTTCATGTGGAATGTTTGCACCATTTTAAATAAAATTTCCAAGAGGTTCCGAAGAGGACGAACCCCGAGAAGGTAGATCAAAATCTTCCAATGATGACGTCATGTGGCTCTTGTGAAGTCCAAAATTGACGAAGACCCACGATTGACACAATAAGTGATTGCTTATGAATTGGGCTTAAATGCCGTGGCTGTATCGCAAATATTAAGTAATTATTTGGAACACATGAAGAAATCTACTCGTTGGGCACCACGAATTTTAAATGAGGCCCAAAAAGAGGCTCGAGTGCATTTTGCTAAATTTTTCCTGAACAAATTCGAAAATAGTCACTCTAGCAACTTTAGTAAAGTCGTTACTGGTGAGAAATATTGGTTCTATGAGTACGATCCAGAAACCAAACAGCAGTCCATGGTATGAAGCCCAACAGGAGCAAACCCAGCCGTAAAATCTAAGCAACAAAAATCAGCAGCAAAAGTAATGATATCGAAGAGTGCTTACCAAAAAGTTTCAAAAACTTTTTGGAAAACAGGAAGAAATAGGATTTGCGGCGCTACTTTTTACCTCATGACAACGCGCCATCTCCAACGTCTGAAACAACGAGCACTCTTATTGGGATCTCTGGGATCAAAAAAATAGGTACGTCCAGCACCATATTTCCCAGATATGGCACCTTGCGATTTAATAGTAGCGAGGAGATAATTAATGCGGTTAATGTTGAATTTGATAAGCTTAAAAAGCAAGATTTTAAAGATTGTTTTCAGAAGTGGATCTAATTATGAAGAGAAGATAAAAAAGGATAAAGATTATCAATAAATACAAAAATCATTTTTTTTTTTTTCTGGTCAACTAATCAAAGTTTTTTTAAAACCCTCGTATTTTCAACTTTGTGTTGGTTGTCAAACAAAAATCCATTAGGTTTAATTGTTATTTTTACTTAAAATAAATTTTACCTTAATCAAAAAGATTCTATCGATTCGGTCGAAATATTTGATAATGCTAACGTTAAAGTAGTCATCAAAATAAATTTTATTTCGATTTTACCCGAAACGAAATGCTGTCGTTAATGTTAAATCCTTTTAACAGATAATGTTAAATCGTTAACATTTGAAGCCTGCTGTGAATATCTTAGCAAACAGTAACAATTTCATTTTGTTTCGATAACATAGCGGCGAAACGAAACAAAATATTTAGTTATGTCTATTTTTCATAATAGCAAAATGAAATGGCATCGTTTCGTTTTTTTCATACGCAATTCTTCAGATCACTTTATATATGGCGGCCGAGTGGTCAAATACTGGTGTTGTACTAACATCCAAAAAGTTATAGAAATTAATTTAAATAAAAAATTAAGTTAAATTTTCTAATTGCGCAAAACCACAAATCGGAGGAGGCGCTCGGCTTCAGTTGTTACAAATTATATACCTATATATATGTATTATAGATATGTATGTTGGGAACACTTACAAATTAGACAAAAACAGAATTTTTTATTTTCAAACACAAGTAAAAAAAAATACTGCACTCTTATGATACACATACAAACTAAGTGTATGCTTATAAATTGTAGTGAAAAAAGCCCACAGTTAAGTTAACAAATCAGGATTAAGAGCCATTGATGGTTTCAACACCTCTGATACCCTTTATTTAACCATCACGCTTCGTTGAATTCAGCCCGTTGACCCAAAAAAATTACTTTGCCGCACACTCACACTATTTTAATGTCTACACAGGCTAATAGAAGGGCTTCGAAGTAAACTGATTTACCACAAAATAGCTTATTTGAATCAATAAATTTTGGTTAACGAACCCTTTCGTGAGTTTTGGCATGAAGTTGTTATTGTTTCATGTTTCCCTTCAACACCTACCTAGACAATTTCACATACCATTGGAAACGTGATTTTATCGGAGATACTATTTTGTTATTCTTGCCTCACACTCGTTTGTATTCATATCAGTTTCACCTTTTTAACATTGTTTCACACTTCTTGTAACCTGAGTCGACTGAAGCTTTGACAATTGAGCGGAGATTTAATCTAAAAATCAATTTGTGCATCAGGAACGAGATTTGAGATGGAAGCAAATGAAATGGATGAAGTAGAAGGTCAGAAGCTGTAAAGACAATGAGGAAGTAGGAAATTAAATATGAAATAGATATTCAAAGATGTTAGGAAAAAGAGAATATAAAAATTCCAGTCAGACGAATTTGTAAAAATTTTCATCTTTTTGCTTTCACAGCTAAAAAATTCTGTATTTCTGATGCTGCTACTTTAGTTTTGTCTACCAGTTTTCCATCTTTTATTTTGAATTTTTCTATTAAAGTTTTTCGATATCGTAAGCGTCAGGCGAAATGAGAAATGAGAATTGAAACTTTTTCGGCTCAGAAATAAATAATTACCTATTGGCGAATGGGCAATAAAATTTTTATTCTTTCTTAATTTTCCTATGGTTGATCATACCTATGTTCTCTTATTAAAATTACATGACTGCTTATTATTCTGTATGAAGGCGTTCAGATATTCACAAAAAGGTGTTATGTATAGAGCTCGTCTAAAGAACCAGCTCGTCAAGAAGTCAAGGAGTCCAGAAAACTCCTTATGCAAGAATATGAAGGGCGATTTTTAGCTATACGGGTTGCAAGGTATTTCCCTCGCAAAATCAAACTTCTCCATGAAGCATATTTTGAAGGCGCTATCTTTTGTTGGAGATATACCTTTGAAATGTTAGAGAATCATTGACTTTAAACACAAAAATTGACTATAATTTCAAGATTACAACAACATCACAACTAATTTAAAAATGATATAAAATTTATGCATAAGAATGAAACTACATATTGTTTAACTAGGGTAGCAGTCCTATTATCAAAAAAACTAAGCTAGATTACGATGTAAGGTGAAATAATATAATTATTAAAAAAAGAAACAATATAAACAAATTAGCACTAAAAAATGTTAATTATTTGTAAAGCTTACTTACGCGTATATATATGGTAAAGGGTGATCCATTTCGAATGGGCCGATTATTTCACCGTCCCACTCTCCACGGTCTTCGTGTGCGCTGGACGTGCTCTATCCGGTCGAATATTACACAATGCTGGGTCTCAAGATGGGTGATTGTGGTTGCGAACAATACGCTCAGTATGCCGATTATATTGACCATAAGTTGAGCGAAGTGCGCGAAACATATCTTTTACAGAACGTGAATTTTCGTAATAATGTGGAACGATTTGTAAACGCTGTTCAGGAGCAAGTCTTTCCATGAAAAAATGCCAAACAATACTGAACAAAAATAATATGATAGCTAGCTGTGACTCATGCGTGATCTGTCAAAAAAAAGTCTATTGCAAACAGTACCTTTATTTCGATCAGCCGTTATATAAATATGTATGTACCAGGGGTGTTAGTTTAAGTTTTTTCGATTTTTTCGATAAAGAAAACACTTAATTTTCAGAGGAATCTCAACATTTTTTTATTCAAAGTATTGACCATTGGTTTCTACACATTTCGCCCATCTCTCAGGCAAATTATGGATACCATTCCAAAAAAACTTTTTCTCTTTCGAGGCAAACCATTCGACGAGCCATTTTTCGACTTCTTCAAAATTAGCGAAGCACTGCCCTGCAAGGGAATGTCCCATCGATGCGAAAAGGTGATAGTCGGACGTGGCGAGGTCTGGAGAGTACGGCGGGTGCGATAATATTTCCCAATTAAGTGTTTTTAATGTGTCTTTCACCAGTTTAGCGGTATGAGATGGTGCGTTGTCATGTTGGAAGATAACTTTGCCATGTCTTCGGGCCCATTCCGACCGCTTTCGATCAACGCATGATTCAAATTAATCATATATTGTCGGTAGCGATCCGTGTTCATCGTTTCACTAGGTTTTAACAGCTCGTAGTACACCATACCACACTAGTTCCACCAAACACAGAGCATTGTCTTACGGCCAAAGCGATTTGGCCATGCAGTCGATCGGCCAGCTTCACCAAGGGAAAGCCATAATTTTTTAGCTTCGGGTTCTCAAAACAAATCCATTTTTCGTCCCCCGTGACAATTCGATGCTGAAAAGATTTCCTTTCGAGTCGTTGAAGCAGCATTTCACAAACGGTTTTTCGATTTTCCATTTGTCTATCGTACAGCTGGTGTGGCACCCATTTTCCATACTTCTGGATCTTTCCCATGGCTTTTAAGCGTTCGCGAATTGCTCCTCGAGTCACATGTAGTATTTCTGCCAATTTTTGTTGCGATTGGGTTGGATCAACATCCAATAACGCCTGCAATTCCTCGTCTTCGAACTTTTTCGCTGCACCAGGATGTTCATAGTCTGTCAAATCGAAATCTCCACTTTTAAATTGACGAAACCATGTCTCACATGTTCTAATCACTGGATCATGTTCACCATAAGCTTCTACCAGCAACCGGTGAGCTTCAGCTGCTTTTTTCTTTTGATGAAATAAGAAAAGCAACGAATGCCGCAAACGCGATTTACTTGGAACGAAACTCGACATATTCACTGATGTAAACAAATATGACGCTATTATTTTGGCGGAATGTGACTTGTGTATTTTTGTAGGTTAATGTCAATAGAAAAAAATTACATACATGCCAAATCATAGAAATTTATACATATTGTTAGCGACATCTACTAGTAAAACCGGCACACTTCAACAAACACACCTGGTATATGCAGACCTACCACCAATAAAGATAGTATTTGTATTACTCTCTGATGAGTATTTTTTCAGTTACTTCGCAATGGAGTCATTTTGTAAATTTTACTTAAATAGAACTTTTATTTCTCTTTTCATTCCAATAAAATTGACATGTGTTGAAATATAATTGTCCCATGAATTTAAAGCCACTAGTTGCGTCAGTGCACAAAAATTCTTACTCAACACTTGTTTACACTTCAGGACTGTTGCATGCCTCAAGAAGGCATGAAGGTTTCGGCGCGAGTGTTTCATAAATGTTTACCGCTCGTAAATTCCACTGTTACCACAATTTTCCTTTTCATTTCAGGTTATTTTTTTACTCTATTTCTGCTTTGTAGGTAAAAAGACTGTCTGAAAGCCTGAATGATGAGTAAACTGTTTCAGTTCATGCTCATTGTTTACTTCTCTCGCTAACTTCGTAAATAACAATACTACAAAGACGTGCAAGGAATTGAAAACGAAAAAAAATGGCGGCATCCATTTCCTAGTTCAACGCTATGTGTTTCCTATTTATTGGTCACGTTACTCAGCTTTCTTTTCTATTTGGCAAGCTCAAGTTATGACACTCACACGACCCTTGGGTTAGAGATGCGGTTTTAGTTACCGTGCGTAAGTGGACATTGGTCTCAGTGAGGATTTTTGTGTGAATGACCTTCGGGAAAATATAAGAGTAAGTTTAGTTTTCTAAATTTGTTCAGCTTTAAATCCCACAGGCATGTAGCACTTTTGAGGGTTTCTTTTTAAGACTTTGATAAATCAACTAGCTTGCGAACAATATGTTAAAAATGTGGTAGAAACGTGGTAAATGACGTGATAACATCAAATTTAATACAGCAAGCTCTTTTCCGTAATTCTACCATTGTTTGTTTTTATGATTTATTTTATTCTTTTGTACTGCAAAATTCAATATAGTTTTTTGTTTCTATTGTAAATTGCAACAACTATTTTATAATATGGAAGGTTGTTAAAATATGTCGGTTATTATACGAGTATAACACTCCGAATTGACGGTGACAATCTCGACGTGTCGTGTCCAAGGAAGTAAGGTCTACGACATATCCGGTAGATGGTACGTTTTTTTTTTGGTTGCAAAGGCGTTTATTAAATATATAAGGATTCTCGAAGCCCATTTGTTTTTTTTTTTGAAATGTGGCTCGTCGCTGAGGGTAATTTTGTTCTAAAAATAGTTATGTACTGCTTCTTCTTCAAGCACTCAATCAACGTATGTTCGAATCATAAATCAAATCAGTTTTAGAGAGTCATCACCACTCGGTTTTATATTTATTCACTTATTTTCTTGTTATTTTTTTATTGTCATAATTAAATAGTAATTAGAATAAATTACTGGGTACGTTCATGTGGAAAGGTCGACAGTGCCAATGACATTCGGAACAAATCACTAAATTATTGATTTGTATGTACGTGTATAAACTTCTAATACAAATTGATCGTATTGACAAGATGTCACAAACATTCATAATATATTTTATTCATTAATTTGTCAACAACAACGATATGTTTAATTGCTTGTACATTATCTATAATCGACTAAGTATACGTTAGAATTTAACTCAATTTCTCATGTCAGTAAAATTACAAGTAACTCATACGCCACGTGCGACGCAAGCATTATGGATTGCAATGGTCAAATTTTTTTCGCTAACATAGAAGTAAGAATATTAAAGGTTTATGAGAGTACAAATTCAAGTTAAATTTATGCTAAAGAACTGCGGCTCGCAATATTTGTAGTTTATAGAAATCTGTTCTCAAAAAGTTCTACACCAACACACATTCGCATACCATATATGTTGTTTCTTTTGTCAAAACAAGTTCATGTAATCAACTTGTACACAAAGCATATACGAAATTTCTCAAAGAAAAACAAGTAAAGTCATATACTTCAGACAGCGAAAGTGCAAGTGGAGCGTCTTTGTGCATGGCGCTTGTAAATGAAAGCAAAACACCACAAGTTCGACATTCTTTCCCAAGTCAACACAGTACAATGAAAAGAAAAGACAGAAATTTACCTCGTTTGTTAAGAACGCGATTTGTGGGGTACCACTGTTAGCTCCGTCCATAATAGACCGCTGCAAATTAAATCCTCGACTTCAATAACAGTGAAACGATTTCGACATATCAGCTGGGACGTCTTGCAGTTCACAGAAAAACAAAAAATATGGAAAGAGAAAATGAAATTAAGATTAATACAGGCAAGAGGAATTTTTTATTGAAATAACTGATATTGGGCGGGTAATATGTATAGGAATACATGAGGAAAGGTGTGGCAAACGAAAGAAAACATAAAAATTGTGCGTTCTATCAACGGAAGTGTAAAATCAGTAAGAAAGCCAAGCAAGAAAGTAAAATAAAGAAAGTCATATGACTGGTTGGAATAGAGTGTAGAGGCGGCTCTTTTTCGGGCTGTCGCAGGTTGCTTTAAAATCATATGTATCGATCCTCCTTTCATGATTGTTTTACCAGGTCTAATCAGCTTGACGACGGTATACTTTAGTCTTTCACACTATACGCTGGATAATATTGGGTTGCCCCAAAGAAACCGGTGATTTTTCATACAAACGGTGCTGACAATTTCTATGAACAGCTTGTGATTATTTAATTGATTTTTTTCTCTTGGCAGTTATAAGCTGCCACTTTAAGCTTGCTTTAGAAAAAAAGTACCCGTAATTTTGTATATATTTATTTTCGCCATATTTTTCATTATTATTTCCTTAAAAAAAAAAATGCAGTGCAGGTTGCTAAGCAGTTGCATAATTTGTAAGGTGTTAAGGCCTTAAAAGAAACACAGTGTCAAAGTTAAACACGACCAAGTGAAGTGGTAGATGACGATATCATGGCTATAATCGAATCGGATCGCTATGTACTTGAGCGTGAGCTTGAAGAGAAGTTAAGTGTACTTAAATCAGCTGTTCATAATCATAAAAGACGTCTTGGACTGGTAAAAAAATTTGATATTTGGGTATCACATGAATTGAAAGAAATTCATTTAACAAGCCGCTTCAACGCTTGTGATATGTATCTTAAACGCAATGAATATGATCTGTTTTTGAAGCAATTTATTACTGGAGATTAAAAATGGATTGTTTACAATAACGTCAATCGAAAACGATCATGGTCCAAGCAGGATGAAGCGCCACCCACCACTTCTAAAGCAGATATTCACGAAAAGAATATTATGTTGTCAGTTTGGTAGGATTGAAATGGTGTGGTATATGTTAAGCTGCTTTCAAGGAACCAAATGATTAATGTCTACTGTGAACAACTGGACAAATTGAATATATCCATCACCGAGAAGCGGCCAGAGTTGGTCAATAGTAAAGGTGTCATATTCCATCAAGCTCTTGCACCGTCAGACTATCATTTGTTTCGATCTTTGCCGAACTCATTAAATTGGAAGATTTCGAACTTGGCTCAGCTCTTTGCAGATAAAGGCCAGAAGTTCTATGAGCGTGCCATAATGATGTTGCCGGAAATATGGCGAAGGGTCATCCAACAAAATAGAAATTACATAATTGATTAAAGTTCATTGTGAAATTTAAAAAAAAAAAATACTTATGGTACTTTCTTTTAAAAAATCACCGGTTTCTTTTGGGGCAACCCAATATCTTAAACACAATATTTAAAGAGCTAGTCCCACTTCCAATTAAAGTGAATTACCAAGGGTTTGTTTTTCTCTCTTTCTAGCGTATTGACTGCAAAGAAAAGTACAACAAAGAAAATATACAGTTGACGCCTGTGGAGGAAATGGTTGCTCCAGCTCACAACAACACAATACTCGCTGACATGTTACGGAGGTGAGCATAAATTTTAGAACCAAAGCCATAATAATTTTGCAATAACCACCTACCCAAAACATATACACGAAATAGGTACATATGCAATTCATTAAAAAATTGGGTTCTGTTAATAGTGCGCCAAATCGGGGAAGCCTACCAAATATAAAAACAATAGCAAGTGATTTGAAAGAAACTTGAATTCTTGTTGTTTTGGTTTAAATTTTTCGTTTAGCACACTTTCATGTCTCAAATTATGGTAAATCCAAATATGACACCTGTACAACAATAGCTACAAATCGGTAAAACATAGCTCAGCACAAGCCAATTTATATATCGCGTGTCGCAGCACATTTTGTATTTAATATGAGCATTTCCCTGTCAACTCATACATAAACTTCATCCGAAATCCCACAGCGCTCCAACCCCAACCATAACTTATAAAGTTCAAATGTAAATGTTGCATGTCAAAATCATTTTCTTTACTTTTTGTTATTTCTTCTATTGTTAGTTTGTGGGCGCCATTGTGTATCCGTCTGCGAAACCCGCCGCATAATATGTACCATACATATTTTAGATATTTAACTGCGTCAATGATTTGCTTGGCCTAACAAATCGCTGTGAAAATTTTCAAGTACGCGTTCGCTCAACTTTTATCCAAATATCAAAGAAAAGGATGAGAAGGAGCTTTCAATAAAGTACGCAGTCAGAGAGCGACACGTTCACCTGTACCCTCCGCATCAACGGATTTTGGTAAGTCGGTGACTTGCTAAACTTGATACAAGCCCAGTGGGAATGCGAAAAACAAACCATTTCATGTTAAATTTGTTTTGACTAGCTTTTGAGGTTGCCACCGACTTTTGCAGTGTACATTGGGTAGATAATGCATTTTAAAGCCGATACTGTCTTATAAGAAATGATTTTGTAAGAGGAAAGTAAAAAGAGTAAATTTGATGCATAGATTTTGGTGACGAGGTAATAAAGTGTATTAGTATTATTATTTTTATTTATTGAGCAACAACAGCTGACAGTTTAGGATTCGTAAGAATGGAGAGTTACAGAACGGGTCTTCATTATTGAACAATATTTCAAAAACAAAAAAAAAAAACATGGCGACCGCAGTTCGAAAAGTATTTTAACTTCCCACTTGTGAAGAGAATTGAAAAATTCCGGGAGACAGGATCTGTTGGAGACGCCAAACACACTGGTCGTCCATTCAAAAACAAGTCATTCCAATGCCAATATCGAAGCGTAAGTGTGTCGGTACATAATTCGGATTTTTCGAGTAAAATCATCATAAGCGACGAAGCACATGTTCAAAATTGCTGCTTTCGGGGTTCTGAGGACCGACCTGTGATAGTCGCAAAACAAATGCATCCACAACGTGAGATTCTTTGGAGTGAATTTTGGCCTGGAGGTATGTTTGGAACATACTATTTTGAAAACGAGGCTGGTGGGCATAGGATTATTTAAAGGTCTTTTGTGATAACCCACAACGACGCGTGGTTTAAAGGAAGACATTCAACGTTGCATCAGTGACATTTAGCCACATATATGCAGAATAGTCATGGAAATTTTCGACAAAGGAGGGCGTATATGTATAAATGTTATATATGATTCATTTTGAGGTTTCTAACTTTTTAAAAGAAAAAAAAAGTTATGAAATTTCCAATTTAATGGGATTCGTTTATTATCATTCGAAAGGACATTATTTGGCATTTATTTCTTAAAGATTATCTGTTTCATATGTTGGTGGCGGGTAAGTCTCAAATGATCCATCCGTTGAGTTCAGTTTTCGGTGACTTGTTCGAGTATTTCGACTGGTAACTGGGGAATTACACGCGTGATGTTTTGGAATCCCTGAATCGAAGCGGGATTACCTGCATAGAATTTAGACGTTACATATCTCCACGGTGTAATATCACACGGTCTTTTGGCTCGAAAACGTCGGATCTTCTTTCAAGAGCCCATACAGCGATGCGATGTTGCTTGAGAAGGTCGAGGGGCTTCTGTTCTTGTATTGTGTACGCTTTCAATTAAAGATCTCGACATAAAATGTCGTTCCATACGTCAGTCCGAGTTGCTGCGAACGGCGACGAATCGACTCTACACGGTCTTCTTGTACACTCTTAGTTGCAACTGCTATGTTTTCTTCCAATAATAATAATTATTATTGATTTTTTTAAACTAATATTTAATAAACTTAAAAATTCGTAATTAATTATTTATTATAAATATCATATATATTTGATTGGCGTTTATATTCAAACATATAAATTATGAATTTCGTTGACGAAAATGATAAATTTGTTCAAAAGCCACACTGACACCTGGTAACATTTCATCCCTGTTAGCAGCGTCGATAACTCGTGTTTGCATATCGCCCTTCCATTCGGGTGTTATGGCTGTGCGGTATGTATTGTATAATGGGTAGTTGCAGCAGAAGTACTAGAGCACGGAATGTTTGCAAGATAGAAATCTGCTCTCAAATAGTTCTACACGTGTCGCACAGGCACACGATGGTGATGATTATTACTACTACCGTTACTGGTGAACTGCTATATAAATGTCTAACTAGTATGATTTCATCTTTAAAGTGCCAGCAGGGTAGTTGCATGGATTGTATTCATACTTATAATAGGACACATTAAAATTTTTAAAGTGTGGGTGGTACTTAGGGAAATACGTATACTCGTAACATTAATACCTACAATTTCATATTCTTTACAGTCAATGCAATAATTGAATGCTTTCCACGTTATCGCCTCCTTCACTGCTTGTGTCTATCTAATAGCTTCATAAAATATAATTAATCCCTTGGATTTATCGAAATAACCACTGAATGTCTGGTTTGGTGATTATCACCGTTGAGAATTTAAATTTCTTGTTGATTTCTCTATTTATTTGCGTAACTGCAAATCAATAAATAGATTAAGTAAGGATATTGAATTTTTACTCCTCTTTGTTTACTACTTTACTATACCTAAGTTAAATTCGTTTTACATACCTTCAATCAAGGCTGTTGTTATTTGGCACATTTAAATTAGAAAAAGCAAATTATGGATGTAGTTTTTCATTCTGATTTTTTCACTTTGTAAAATTCTGGATATTCGTAGCGGCACACACCCCTCAAGCACGTAAATTTTAACACAATAACTTTGTGCGTCTGGTCGCCGCCTGATGCAGCCGATGGCGCACTCGTTGTACTTGCGATTGCTACTCAATGATTAGCTCTTTCTAAACCACTTTCTCCATAACAACTTTCTCTGTTTCAGTTTCTAGTGTGGATTTATTATTGATTTTACACTTTTGTTGATAGAAGTGTCTGCTTTAGTTTTATCTTGTCGCTAAGTTTGCACAACTTTTATGTTTCTTTCCGTTTCCCACAATTTTCCTCAAGTAATTTTATACATATTTCCCGCCCAATATCTATTATTTTACTATAAATTTCTCTTGCGTCTATTATTCTTAATTTCATTTTCTCTTTCTATATTTTTTGTTATTCTGCAGGCTACAAGACGTCCCAGCTGATATGCCGAAATCGTGTTGCTGGTGTAGATATTAAAAATTTAATTTTCAACACACGAAATAATTTTTCTTATTTTCTTTTTATTGTTCTTTGCTTTCATTTACAGACGCCATGTTCATAGCCGCATCCACTTACACTTTCATTGTTTCCTGAAGTTTATGACTTAACTTGTTTTCTTTGAATAATTTTCTACCTCCTCTGTGTAAAAGTTGAATGCACAAAATTGTTTTGGTAAAAGAAATAACATTAAATTTGTATGTGGATACGTGTCATCATCAACGTCTCTTGTTAGTCTTGTGTATTCAACTTTAAGAAATTTTGCAAATATGTATTTCAAGATCATTTGGTACCGGTAAACCAAATAAAATAAATAAAAAAACACTTTTCCAGTAAAGTCTGGAGCTGCCGGAAGTCACTTTCTCCTCCTGTAAGACTGAAATTGCGTACAGAACTAAGCAATGACCCAGCAAAATATCGAACACACATTAGGTTGTCCGGTACCGAACTTCGGTTCCGCCACTAGAGTCCTCTAATAATGTAAAAAAGTAATCGTCCTATCTAAGCCTCAGCTGGTCTTAGTTACTGGACTCGATTTTGCTTAAGCAGCGCGTCCTTAGAATTTGCTTTCAAATTTGCTCGTACAGTTAAGTAGAAAAATACGTGTATGTAATAATATAACAAAAACACTGTCGTAATTTCATTTCAATAAACAAAATAAATAAAAAATAAAATAAATTAAAATAGATTAAAATATAGTAAAATTAACATTCAAAAATTCAATAAAAAAACGGAAATGAAAATTAAATGTAAGCAAAGGATACACATCGAAATTTAGAATAAAGCTTTAAAATAAAGAACTACAAATTTATATATATGAGAAAATTGTACAAAACTAGCAGTAATTGTATGAAATTCGCTAGGCAACCGCACTACATCAGTGAAAATAAAAGAACAACAAGTTTCTAAAAACAGCCACCTACGCAAAACAAAAGTGAGCTTAAGGTCAATAGCGGAGTAGTGGTTATGAACTTATACTTTCATGACAACCAAAGCCGCAGACGCGACGGCATGGACTCCAGATACCAGTGAGACATCTAATTTTATTAATTCTATTTTATTTTCATCTATTTTTTATTTTATTTATTTTATTTTGTTTTATTTATTTTATTTATTATTACATATTTTATTTTTTTTATTTTATTTTATTTTATTTATTTTATATATTATTATCTATTTTAGTAATTTAAGTTTATTTATTTGATTTTATTTTACTTAATTTATTTCATTCTATTTTATTTGTATGATTATTTTGAAATTATTTTATTTTTTGTTATTTTATTTTAATATACTTTATTTGTTTTGTTTTTATTTTTAATTTTTTATTTTGCTTTTGTTTATGTTTTTAATACTTTTTGCTTTTGTGATCCACAACATTCCTTTGCATGTAGGGCGCAACAATTTTATTGTCAGTTTTTACTGTTATCACAGCTCGTGCTCTGCTTCACTCACTTCTCAAACGAAAGTGTTTTAAACGATTTTATTGCACACGTCAGTTGATATTTGAGTAGTAAATTACATAGAAATTATAGGTATTACTGTGCAACACCACAACAACACCGACGAAACAATAAATTATATCACTTTCTCTTGTTGATGGCAAGAGTTACGTATATTGCAAGTGGTGATGGCAGTGCGGTAACCAAAATAATGAATTACGGTGGTAAACATTAAATGACCGCTATTTACCTAAAGGACCGAAAACAGAGCGAAAGAGCATGGAAAGCCACAACAGACCCATTAAAAGCGACGACAATAATGACATAAAGTGCTTGTTATACAAACACAGCAATAATTTATTAAATCACGTAGGAATTGTTATTTGGAATTAGAGAGCATTGGTACTCATACTGTTTCCAAAAAGCTCCATTAAATCGACACCAACGAGACATTTTATGCGGCCAAAACAGACAATGCGAATATTAGAATTTTTTTGTTTTTAGTTTATTTTCATTTATTTTTATTTCTTTCTTATGATTTGCCAACCAAGCCTCTGCCACAGACCTACTCAGTTATGAGTAGTGTAAGGAGGATAAAGAAGTGAAAGCAACAATATGGTAAATCAAATTCAATTAATCGACAAACGAAAGTGAAATGTAAAACTAATTTATAACTTGAGAATATTGTTTCGTAGGCTTCATTCATATATCCGACGGAAGAGTCAAGCGGTAAAACTCAAAAGCAAGAAAATAAACGAGGAAAGACATAAAACAAAGTTGTAGTTGTTGCTCACCTAAACCAATGTAAGTAGTCACCAAAAACCATTTCATTGTTTCTCTGTCCTTAGTGTCAAGGAATTTTGTTAAAATACTAAATTAAAGACGATTTAACTATCGTAGTTACATTTCTTTCTTCGTTTTTTCCAGACCACCTGGAAATTAAGCAGTCGATAGAAGAAAAGTAGCTGTGTAACCAACTATTTACATCATATCTGCATTCGGCGTGGCACAAGCCAATAAACCGTAAATTCTTCCACTGATTACACTCCACCCAATCTAAAATCGTAGCTGCTATTCCACTGCAAAAGGGTCAGATAGTAACAAAAGTTTTCAAAAATTTGGTGGTAAACAGTAAGAAAGATTATTTGCGGCGCTACTTTTTACATCATGACAACGCGCCATCTCACACGTTTGAAATATCGATTAATATTATTAGGATTTCTGGGATCGAAAAAATACGTCCAGCATCATATTCCCCGGATATAGCACCTAGTGATTTCTGGTTACTTCAAAAATTAAAAAAAAAATTTAAAAGGAAAGGTCTTTAATATCAACGAGGAGATAATTAATGCGGTTAATGGTGAACTTGATAAGCTTAAAAATAAAGATTTTGAAGACTGTTTTCTATAGACTTAAGAAATGCAATTAATGGCGATTATGTAGAGAAGATTAAAAGGAAAAAGATTACATATAACTACCAAAGTTTTTTTTTCTGGTCAACTTATCGAACAGAGCAGCAACATTCTGGCTTGAAGGCCGTTTCGAGATATTGTTAAAAGGGAATAAAATATAGATTTTTGTGAAATAAATTTCAAGTGGCTGCTTGAAGTCTTTTTAGCTTAAATGACTTTTATTCCAAAAAAGTGTTTCACAAAAATTAATTAAATAATGCAAAAATCATCTGATTGAAGTGGGTTATTTTAACAGTTTTGTAACTACTATTTTTAATATTTCCTCTGGGGCTAAGCAGGAGTATTTTCGTTCTCATTTTGCAATAAGGTAATTTGATGCAATTCTTACCTTTAATGCCGTTGGTTTCCTTGTAATTTCAGTTCAAAAATGACTATGAAGTATTTCTTATTAGTAGTACATTAATGCCTTTCTACATACAAAACCGTATATTAAGACCAGACAGTTTCCGGAAATAGTTTATTTTCGATATTCGCGGTTTGGTTCATTATTAATTCACTCCAACAGGATAGACGGTCAATAAAGAGTATTATCTGAACGTTTTGAGGCGTTTGCTCGAAAACATCCGGCTTAAACCTCCGGAATTGTGGGCCAACAATTTCCGGAAACCTTCATGACGATAATACGCCATCGCACCGGACTGTAGTTGCGAACGATTTTAAGACCAAGAACTCGTTTAATACCATCGATTAACCACCGTATTAACCGAACTGTTTCCGAAACTCATGTTATCACTCCGTGGAGCCCGTTTCGACTCGAATGAGGTCGTAAAAGAAAATTCGGAGAGGGAACTGAGTTCGACTGATTTCAACAGCTGCTGCAAGCAAACTGGTTGTCAGATCACGCTGATTTTTGGCATATTATATTATATAAAA
Organism: Ceratitis rosa; assembly: GCA_037013455.1. Classification (NCBI taxonomy): domain Eukaryota; kingdom Metazoa; phylum Arthropoda; class Insecta; order Diptera; family Tephritidae; genus Ceratitis; species Ceratitis rosa. Next base: position 15,485,199 of record JAWMAG010000004.1, read on the forward strand.
AATTAAGAAATGTAAAATTTTTTAATTTACATACATACCTATATAAGTATATGGTAAGTAGAAAATCAATAATTCTTTTAATTTTATGTCTAGATTAATTCATCAAATGTACTTACATAATTGGCATAACAAGAAAATTCAATTTCAGTTGCAGATACCTAAATCTAGACAAAAATGGGCAATCAGCAGACATACCTATTTTACATTTAATGCAATTCTTCACAAAAGGAAATGAAGCGAAAGTGAAATGAAAAAAATGAGAAAAAATTTATGAAAAAAGAAAATCTGGTGACAAAGGTTAAAACTTGCATATACATGCATGCAAAATATGGTTTCCAAGTTTAAAAATGAGGATTATATGGACAATAATACAATTCCACACCTGCAATTTTATTGAGAAGACCTCAGAAGTAAGCGCAAATGTACTCAAAGTACTTTTTTCTAATAAGTAGTTTTATGCAATTTTATAAACATTTTTTATTTTTGTTTTCGCAGTGTTTCGTATAGGTGTTATTATCTGGTAAAAGTAATGCAGATGCGGTTCTTTATTTTATTATATATAGACTGCTGCTACTTTCTCTTTGTTGTTGTAGAAATTCCATCCCATCTTAATCGAATTCTTGCAACCAATTTGTTTGTAAATCAGTTCAACGAAAGTTTAAAAAGAAAAGGAAAAAATAATAATCGTTTATCCTTTTTGTATATTTGCCCAGTACTTTTCTGCATACAGACTTCATAGAACAACTGCACCGCAGCCACTCAGACTGCTGAATTTATTGTTTGTCTTCGAGACTTACCAGGTGTTTGCAATTACATAGGGAGCTCTGTGTATTTCTATGCATTTATTCAATCATTGCACGCTAAGACGTCATCTCCTCTTTGACGCATTGAATTCCAACCAGCTCGCAGGTTGGTTTGCTCATTGGACGGTTGTCTTACTGCCAACTCGCTGTTTGTATTGTATATTTGCTCTACCTACTGACTTTGAATATACACGTACAGCGTTAACGACGAATTGGCATTCTTATGGACCTATCGACGAGGTTAAATAATATTTATAATATTTAAGCTGAAAAATATTTATAATTGCGGTCGTCCCTTCGCAAGGGGCGTCAAGGTCTCCGAGTATATTTCTGGAATGAAATAAAAGCTCCTCATGGAGGTGGCTTAGAATAAACTGTAGGTCCCTCGAACTGTTATAAAAATATCAAGACGCAAAACCACACATTGGAGGAGGAAATACAAGTATTTCATTTAGGCATATCGTATTCATGATTCATATTTTTTCAAAAAGATCGATCCACTTGCAAAAAAAGATAATTTCAATAAACCGGTCTCTAGTCCACTTCCCAGAGAGAAAAATAGTCCTCCTGTTAATCTAAGCAAAGGAATATGAAGTAAATCAAGCCAAAAATACGATTTTCCTTGGTCCACTTCCTGCTACTCTAAGCAAAAGACAACTTGTGTACTGAATATCAAGTAATTAAAATAAATAAATTTGTTTTCGATGGTCCATACACCAAAAAAAAATTCTAGTCAATCGGTCGGTAACTTTTGGAGATTTGCAGACCTTTACAAACGAACGTAAAATTAATGTATATACATATGTATTAATTAATATATAGAATTTGTAATTAGCAATTTTGGATATAAAGCCTAAGAAAAGATGTTTAAATACACTACTACAATAAAACGGTTTTAACTCTTATTAGAAACAATTTTCTTTAAATTTCAGAGTGGTGCGGTTTTTATGACTGCTAGTATATGTAGAATAATTGCAAATCCACCAGCTGATCCAAGTTAAGCAGCCTTGTGAAGGATTTTCACTTCTACCATTGGCATTTTTCTAAGAATGGTCGTGGTCGAAGAGCATTGAGCCGGCACAAACGGTCTCCAACCCACGACCTGGAAGATTTTTTTGTATGTTTGGTGGGATTGGCAAGGAGTCATCCCGTATGAGCTGCTTCCGTACAGCCAAAACTTTAACTCGAGCATGTACTGTCAGAAATTGAACATTCTAAAGGAAGCGATCGCCCAACAGCGCCCCGATTTGGCAACAGGAGTGGAATTGTGTTTCATCAGTACAACGTCAGATTCCACACTTCGATGGTGCACCAAAAGAAGCCGGTGAAAATCGATTGTTAAAATTTTTTGGCGAATAGAGACAAGGGTTTCTATAAGAGAGGAATATAGACAATACCTTCAAAATGGCAAACAGTTGTCGAGCAAAACGATGTATACTTGAAAAAATTCAGATAATTCCAACGTTAGTAAATTAAGCCTAAATTTTATTGCAAAAATAATTGGTTACTTTTTACTAGACCTAGAAGGCGATTTATTTCTATCTTTCACTTTTAAAACTTTAGTGTTCTTTTGAATTCAATCAGAAACACAATTCAATTTCCACCCATATACCTGACGCATGTACGTAAGTCCAATCGAAGTGAGATTCTAAATATGCAAAAAGAATTCGGAAGTGAAAATTGCAGCTTTCTAAGACAAGAATGGGAATAGCAAAGAAACAAAGGAAGGAAATGGGTTTATTGTTTCATATTTGAGGTAAATTTTGACATACATAAAAAAAAAAACAAAATATAATAAAATGAAAACGTTACAAGCATCACTCTTGTGTTCAATCTGTTCATACAAATGAAGATATCTACATACACAACAATAACACTTGAACGACTTTTGCATTATTGTGGTCTGTTGTCGTTTTGTTATTCAGTATGGCAGCTGAAAGCTTTTTTGAACTAAATACTTTAAAGGAAAATAGATTTTACTTTTTATAAGAAAGACATTCTACTATTTGTTTATATGTACACGTATATGTGATATACATTTCTCCTTAAAATATTTTCTACACGTTCTGGCTTGGAGATAAGCTTCTTCTTACACCCATTTTTAATTATGACCAAATTTTGTTGCAATTTTATTGAGGAGAATATTATATGTTTGCTATCATTTTTGCCATGCTTTGGGTGCATGGAGTATAAAAATTTAGAAGATGAGATGAAAGGAGTAAAAAATGTATGGTTTCTTAAAATTTTGTTTTTTTTGCAGATTTTTGTTGCCATTTAGCATGAATTTTAGGCTATCGTGTGCATATTCCACAAATTACAAACGTTACTAAATTATCACAAACTATTTGTATTCTACAAACAAACATGAATTGTTGAAGAATTAAGATTTTCTTTTCTCACATGTTAGTGTGTTTGTTATGTATGTATCTAATTTGGCATTAAAATGTGGCACCACAAAGTCATCTCATTCGACCATAAATTTGTTAAACAAAGAAGAATACAAATTGCTACAATAAATATATGAGGAGCTGTATCCATTTATTGAGTCTGCCCTCTTTCCTGTAGCACCAAGCTACGAAAATGTAAAAAATAAATGTACATTGAAACAGAATTAAACAAATAGTTTTTTTAGACTATTTCACCATTGACGCCAAATAAATGTTTGGCAGACATTGCCATTTTGTTGCAAACTCATGCGAACAAGCGTATTTATTAGTCGAATGTATGTAAAAAGGAACGCTTGGGAATTTTTATGACCTCCCAAAGCCAGCGAAATATAATTCGGATTGATACTAATTGTAAAATTTAAGCAAAGTTTTGCTGGACATTTAACAATTTATGAGTGAAAAATCAGAAAATTTTTTCACGAAAATATATTGAATATTATACAAAAGTATGGAGCCCAGTTACTGCGGTTTTTTTAAGCTGACGATAAATTTTTTTTCTTTTAACTACTTGTACTACATATATTTATCTCGTAAAACTAAAATTGAAAAAAAAACCATAAACGCAGGTATCTGATTGTATTTGTTTGCCGAATCAACTTCATCGGCGACAATTGGAAATACCAAGTGAAACATGATCACTCTCCACCTGATCCTTTCAACGGTGTGGAGGTCTTCCTCTTCCTCTGCTTCCACCAGCTCGTACTGCATCGAATAATTTCAAAGCTGGAGTGCTTTCATCCGTTTGAATGGCATGACCTAGCCATCGTTACCGCTGTTTCTTCATTCGCTGAACAATATCAATATCATCGTATAACTCGCCATATATTTGCTATTGCCAATGCGCACCACAAATCGTTCGCAAAACTTTTCTCTTGAAGGCTGACAAAACCGACTCATCCGAATGTCGAAATTTCTTCTGCAGTATATAATAGGGAATGATGAGTGGAGTACTAAAAGAAAAATAAATATCTGAAATTATTAGGCCGTAAAAAGAGAGGTAGTACCTATTTATACGAATACGATGAAGACTTTTGATCTAAAATATTAGTTCTAATCAGGAAAAAGCGATCAATCCTCATCAAATTAATTTCCTGATAAGCTAATAAGTAAGTATATATCAGTGCGCTCGGCTAAGTTCTAGATTTTGCTATTGGGTTTTTTTATTATATATGTTGTTCACGCATAAAAACCAAACTAATAGCGAGCACTAGAAAATTGTTCAGCGAACGTCTGGCTTTTGGCTCAAGTGCCAACTTGCTAAAAGTGTTCAAAGCGAATTTGTGCACAGACATGGTGGCGACATATTTGCTCAGCTCCAACTGAGCTTGCGCCACGCTTTCTTATAACTTTTTTTGCAATTTTGCATGAGCTCCATATATAAAAAAACTTAGGTTTGTTCGTAAAGATCCGCATATATTGAAAAGATACCGGCCGATTGACATAAAATTTTGCGAGATTGTTTCTAAGGTTCCTGCAAAGTTTGTAAGAATTTTCGGCAATTGGACCAGGGACTGACTTTTTCGAAAAATCTTATTCATATTGCGATTTACGTAAAATGCAGTATATAGACGACTTTTTGTAAAAAAAAAATTGTATATATAACTCTTCTAAAAGAAATTCTTATTTTACGGTATATTTGAAAAAGTATACATATTCAGGGTTTCGCTTAGATACGAATGGTGCGTTTGGTTTACTTCGAGGCCCCTCAGACCTGGGTTTCTGTGAATTTTTGTTCCCAAGACTGATTGACGATTCTACATTATGATTGAGGAGGTAAAGATTACATTAAAGATGGAACGAAACATGATCCCAAAATTTATCTTTTAAGTGCTTCGAGGATTAGAGAGAACGCTAACATAATTGTATTACATCTGAGTGTGACTAAATTAAAGGGACAAAATAGATATTCATGAGTAAAAAAATACCATTTTAAGACATACGAATTTGTGCTATTTTTTTGTACAGAACTCGTAGCAATCAGCTACTTTCATTGGAAATTAAAAACAATTTTTTGTATAATTTCTAAACAAAGCAATCATTTTATTTACGTAGATATTTTTTTATAACATTCAGAGTGGCCGCATTTATCTACTCTCCAAGATAACTAACACTCTTGTTGGTGTTCGTATGAAAAAATAATCACTTCGAGATATGACTTTAACTAATGTTTATGAAAATAAACTGCATATATATGTACATATATCGACCTTTCGCATAGTAGCACGCGCTGCTAACTACTTCACATCAGAGTACGTTAATTATGTAGTTGTCTTCAAAATATGTCTGGTGAAAAATCGTTTTTCTAATGAATCTGGAGCATGCTCAACTAAACCATTCATAGCTGTGAAAATTTAAATTCAAACAGCAATCGTTGTACGAGTATATGTAAAAAAGGAAATAATTGTAATTCCAACAACAGCAAGAGGATATGAGAATACCCATATGTGAAATACCACGAAAATATAAAAATTTAATTAGACAGCAAAACGCCGCCGACTAAAATCTGAAATAAAAAGAAAAGAGTTTATAGTATCACAAAACTAAAACGAATTTTTTTTTTTTTTCGTTCATATATGGAACTTCACTTATAACTAATGGTGAAAAGATTATAAAAAGAACGTGACCTAGCAAAGTATCTTTTTTTATCCTCCAATTTGCTTTTTACTTGTCATTGCTTTCTGTTGTCCTATTACACATTTGGTGGATTTAAAAATACAGGGCTGTATTTTAACACTTGTCAAACTTAACTGTCAAGCGAAACATGTTTTGTTTTAGCTAATGGTCAGGCATTTATAATAATGGATCCCTCAATAACCGCACAATGGAAAAATTTTTAAAGAAATTTAAAGAGACTGAATCGGTTACAGATATGGTAAAACCTGTGCATAACAGGTTTGCTCATTCCTCCTCTAATACCGATACTGTAAATGAAGGTGTAGCCGAATACCCGAATGTATCTACTTCTCGACGTTGTCAATAACTGAAACTTTCTTACGACATATTTTGTCGTGTTTTGCACTGGGACTTATACCTACATCCATATAAAGTCCAGCTCACAAAATAATAAGCCAGCTGCATATTCGCAACGTCATGCATATGATCGATTGGGTGCTTGGATAATAAGTAGTGGAAGAACAAAATTCTCTTCAGCGACGAGGCACATAGTATATCACTCGGGGCTGTCACTGCCAATTGGGCGCTATGGTCGTATGATAACTGACCGTTCGTCGCATGCAAATAAAGAACACGTCCTGGCCAATATGTTGTGTCAACACGGGGGAATATGGCTTTATTCCCCACCGAGATCGTGCCTTAAAGTATTGAGAACTTGAAAGCCAAACTTAGTTAAGTTACGGCTGAGATACACTCCAATATGTGCCAAAAACAGATCGAAAATTACCTAAATTTTTTTCCTTACTCCAAAATTGTGGGAAACCTTTATTAATAAATCATGAAACAGAATTATGTTTCTACTTACCGAAATTCAATGTCTTTAACAATTAAATTTTATACTCTGAATTAAAATCTAAAACGTCACTTTATCTATCTACTTAAAATAACTAAAAAAAGAATTAAATTTAATTAATTTAATTTAATCTAAAAAAGAAATGAAAAAAAATGAAAAATAATGTTTAAATATTCAACCAATTTAGCCATTACCAAACCTTGATGAAATAATATACAGGTGAAGTAAGTAGAGTAGAAAGAGACTTTGACACTGCCTTAGCTCAACGTTGTATTCTCGAATTTGAAGAGAAAGGGGAGGAAAGGAACAAATATTGGGGATTTCAGGGGTATTTATATAAATACTGAAAATAACAAAATATTTTTTGAAAAATATGTATGGAATTATGTATTCAAACATTATTTACATATATAATTGGCGCTTCATAACTATTGAAGTGTTTTTCAGCCGAGTTCCTCCTCCTATTTATGATCTGCGTCTTGATGTTTTCCCAACAAATCTAGAGGCCTAGACTAAATTCTAAGCTACCTCGAAAACATCTGACAAATTTGTATGAGAACCTTTTATTTCATGTCAGAAACACAATTGAAGGGCGTGACATTCCCAACCGAATGACAACCACAATTAGAAAAGATTAAGTAAATTTTTTCATATGGATTTTCTTTTTGGTCGGGCCAGAACTAAAACCCAGTGACACACCCAGTTGTCTGCCCTGAATCCGAGATCTATCAAGGAATGTCGCGGTAATACTTGCCTCTTACACTAAACAGTTACAGATTTACCCACCAGCTGCTATAGATTACATAGAAAATCGAGAAGGATATTACTTATTTATTTAAAGTAATTAGTTCTCGATGCAGAAATAAGACTTGTAAGGTAAAAGCTGGTGAAATGAGTATTAAAATCTTTGCTTAAGCATTGGTTTTGCACGAACACAATAAAAGGAGTCTAGATAATCTTAAAGGAATGATTTACGACTATGCGGTAAACAACAATTAACTTCCAACCACTGGATCTAAAGCAATATCATATTAACTACAAAATTGTTATATGAAACTGAACAAAATCGCTGATCACCCATAGGTCAATAACAAATTTTCCCTTTCGTTAACAAGGCGACACTGGCCAATTATAAAATGCGTAAATCCATTTATTGTAAGTTTGTATTTAACAAAATGTATGTTATATTCAATTCTTAACGTGTTATATTGCATCTACTATAATTTTTTAAACAAAAAGTTTGAACAAAACTTATTTACAACGGAATGTCGTTAAAACAAACATTGAAATACCTCCAATAACGCCTACTCTTCTCAATGATCAAAAACTTTAAATTCTCCCTTTTTTCTAAGATTTTTATTTAAATATTGGAATTTAATTATATAAAAGCAACATCTTTGCTAAAGCAGCGTGTGGGAAAGGGACAATTGCTTACTTACTTCACCTGTATATTATTTCATCATGTTACCAAACTACCAAACAATAGCAGTAATATTGAAAAGAGAAACATTATTTAATACATCTTTCAAATTATTTTTATTTTGTTGTTTTCAAATTATTTTTTCAATCATAATTTTATATAAATGGAAAACGTCATTATGCTTAAAACTAGCGTCAGATTCGGCGTAATAGTCCAATTTGTTGATATCAGAAACTTGAGGCTGTAAATGAGAATAAAGAAACGAATTTTCGTATTACTAAAATTGCTTTAGCAATTACTATTCTAAATTTCAAAGGTATAAATAAAAAATCTAAACTATTATCTTTTCTGGAAGTTTAGGAATTTAGTATGAGACAGTGATTTCTTTTATAAGTCTCGCGGAATGAAGCAATTAGGTTTAATGCGATTGGTAAATGAAGTTATCGATGATGTCCGTTATAATTTTTTTATGTTCATTTATTCTTTTAGATTTCTGGTAACACAAGTATGTAAAATAAGTGATTGATGTTTCTATTTCTCTATGAAAAAATAAGTATGTGAATACAGATTCTTATATCCTTAAATTCAATTGAACTACTTTTATCCTCCTAATGCTTTGCTTAAGTGTTTAAAACTTTATCATATATATACATATATAGTATTCAAAGACAAACTTACCGTATGCAACTACCGTCCGCTATGGAGCACTTCACGGATTATTTCAAATAGTCACTCACGAACTACTCGTACGTGACGGTACTGCTAGCTGCTGTAGTATTAATCGCTTTGCTTCATCTCATGTGCTGCATCAATGGCTTTGCAGTTAACGACATCAACCGTTTTGTACTCTACAGATGTAAGTTAGCACTGATGTTGCCACCAGCGATGCTGCTGACGATATGTAGCCAATATAACTAAAGTTTGTAAGTTTTAGATCCTTCTTATTGAACGTCAGCCGATGGTTTTTCGAAATGTCAAAGATCTGAATAAGCCGCAAACAACTTTTGCCGTGAGGAATAAAGTGGGATTTCATTGCTATCTGCTAATATTGGCATGAATAAGAGAAGGAGAAAATATAACAAATGGAAGATCAGATTAGTAAAAGGATCTGTTTACAGAACGTACTTTTAATAGTCAAGTTAGTAATAACCAAAGTAGTAGAAAATCTAAAAAGCTTAAATGAGAATATAAGAACAAAGTACAAAATGTTGTCCTTGTAGAAACTGTGCAGAAATTATTCCGGTTTAATTCATCTACTGTACTTTAAGGCCCCCATAACAATACCAATGTAGCTCCATTTAACATACAAATAATGCAATGAACACAAAACAACGGACGAAAAGGGCCAGGTTAGGGCAGATTAAGAAAACAGGAGTGGTCAGTGGACTGCTCTGGCTTGAGGTAGCTTTTGCAAGAGTAAGTGACGTTCTGCTCCCTAGTTTAGGTATTAGAAGCAGGTGATGAATAACTCTTTCTTCTAATTTTACTACAAGGCGAGGTGCTTCTCCTCTCTTTTACACATTAATTTGTAATTATTTAAAGACAGCGAATATCTACTCCCGTTCTTGGAAGGTCCTACTACCTTTAAAACTCGTACATATACAGACGGGTGCGACAATTAAAACGACAATCCGGAGTTCGTTACAATGGAAAACCATTTACTTAGACAAACATTCAAAGTATGTCGATTTCTAAAAATATTTCCAATTTTTGCCGGACCCTATAATACTCAATTATTCGCTTAACAAACTTTAAAAATAAATTTCTTAACTTGACTAATTCAGAAAAATATTATTAATTATGAGGAGCTTTGATTTTCATGTCAGATGTACGTTCGGAGAGGTTGACGACATTCCCTGCCCAAGGGTACTACAATTAGAACGATTAATATTGAATGAAATGTATTCTAGCGAGTTCGACAGTTAAGGGGCTGATAGTTATTTAAAAATTACACAAAGGTCCATGATTTTTTCCTCTTTTCTTTTTGCCTTGTTTTAGGGATTGAATATTTACTGAAATTTGTTAATAATTTCACACTTTTCATATTACTTTAATATTAATACAATAAACTTGATTAAATGGATTGTCATAAACTGTTAGCGTTACTAACGGGTGACCTAAGTAGAGGTACTCTTTTCAATAACCTTTTTTTTAACATATCACGCGTGAGTCATGTCAAGTTGTCATTAAATTTTTGTTCAGTATTTTTTAGAATTTCATCATGGAACACCTGAACAACGTCTACAAATCGTTCAACTTTATTATGTAAATCCACGTACTGTAAAGAATGTGTTTCGCCCGCTTCGATCAACTTATGGCCAACATAATCGGCCTACTGAGTGCACTATTCACCCATCTTGAGACCCAGCATTCTCTATAATATTCGACCGAGTAGACGCCAGTAAACAAAATATAGCGGCCGCAGCTGAGAGCGTAAACGAAAACCGTGGAGAGTCGATTTGGTGTAACTCGGACTGATGTATGGAATCACTTGGTTTATTCTACGTCAAGAACTGAAGCCGCTCGACCTTCGACATCGTTTCGCTCCATGGGCTCTGGAAAAGTTCCAAGAAGATCCGACGTTTTCGAGCCAAATTTAGTTCAGCGGGGAAGCCCTTTTCTGGCTCAATAGGTATGCAAGTAAAATTGCTGCATTCGGGACGAAGAGATGCAAGAGCTGCCTTTTCAACCAGAAAAGGTTTGTGGGCCGGTGGAATCATCGGAGTAATGGCACCCATGTTTTAATTGCATCAAAATAGCACTCAACAGGAGACAACTAAGTGTTAGTATTGTTATACCCTAAACTAAATAATCCTGTCAAGCCGTCCAACTACTCAAGCAATTAGTGTAATTTTAAAGAAATTTGAAGAACCAGAATATAATGTAGTTATTATAAGGGCTGTGCATTATCGGTTGCTCGTTCCATCTTAAATATCCCTACTGTAAGTGAAAGTGCAGCGGAAGATCCGAATGTGTCTATTTCTACACGTTATTAAGAGCTGAGAATTTATTATGGCACATGATGGCGTATTTTGCACTTGGATTTACATCTGCATCCGTATAAAGTCCAGCTCATACATTGAAGCAAGATGATTATTCACAACCACCGAAATCGTGCGAGTTTAAACCGTTGGACTTTTTTGTGGGGCTACGCGAAAGAGCGTGCTACTGCAGATAATCCCTTAACTATTGAACGTCAAGTTATGGCTGAGACGCCGCACAATGTATGCTGAAACTTGATCAAAGATTACCTCAAAAAAATTAAAGTTTGCAAAATTTCGGGAGGTGGTCATTTGAATGGTGGTCATGGGCTTAAATTCTAAGTATAACAATATCTATGGTAAAGTCGTCCCTCCGCAGAGAATGCAATAAAAAGTACAGCCATTCAATGAAGGCTTAAAAGTGTAAATCCTTCCTTTTGTTAGAAAGCATCTAGACGTATAAATGATAAATTGATGTGGCTGATTTCTTGTGACCATAACACATAACTACTCTCCTCAATTTCCCTCCTCTGGGCTTACACGTATATGGCAAATGAAAAGCTAGTTGTAGCGCAATTAGACTGAATATTACACATTTTATCTGCAAAAGTGCCGAAGGAGCGGGACTACACCGCCTCCAGTATGTGCTCCGACAATATTTTTTCCATGAGAATCCCAAAAAACCCTCGATCAGGACACCATAACAAATTTCACAGACGACTCAAAAGCAATAGAAAAGTGGGCTATGGAATCAACCCTCCGATGCTTTCAATAAATATGAACAAAGGACTATCAGACCACTGCAGTGGCTTCCAAGCAAAACTCTTTGCAATCATAGAAGCTGTCGAGTGGATTTGAGCAGCCACTGGCAACAAAACGATCGGTTACGATATGTTCTTACCTGTCGGAACATATCGATCTGCCATCAGATCCCACTCAAAAGTGGTTATAAAATGATGAAGTAATCTGAATAAATTCTGAACTAAGTGCAACACTTCCGTTGTCTGGACATCCCAGATTGTCCCAGGAAATGGCATAGCGAGAGAAGGAACCCTTCTATCTACAATAAAATATGCACAAGATGCAGGTTTATCTTTGTCCACTATAAAGTAAACGCTAAAATAAGCCTTTGCCAAAGAAACACGTGCAACGTGACCAGAAAGCTAAATTTGGATGCGAAGAAACCAAAACATCTCCCAAGCGATTTTCCATTAGCATATAGGACTTCAGGGGATAAGAATGGACTACGGCTCTAATGATTCTTGCCACAGCTGTAGGTACGAAGAAGAGGAGGAGTCCATCGAGTACTACCTCTGTCACTGTCCACCCTTGACATCTGCGCTACACAAGTCCCTCGGAAAACACTTCTTCAACTGTCTCACATTTGAGAAGATCAATACGGTATCGCAATGTAGGCCTAAGTGCATTGGTCACTGACCAACCGCCGCATCAACTCAACTCAGCTCATAATAGGTACTTAATTCATTGTAATAAATTTATAGAGGAAATTATTTGAAAATTCCCATTGTTTTCTCCAAAAAGGAAGTACGCAACACACTTTACATTCAGGATGCTAGAGGAAAAGAAAAAATAATCTCTTCTTGTGAATACAAATAGGACAAGAGGAAGCATGCTGTAAATACATAAAGCTTTACTCTGCTCTGAAATCATTAGAATAAAAGGAGAGTGCTAGGAAGTGCAAGAAAAAAGGAGAGAGCGTATGCTGTATGTCAAAAATAGCAAAAAGCAACAAAACGGATCAAAATATTATATTTACACAATACGACTATATATGACATGCAGTGAGTGAGTATCATGGCAACCTTTTGTCTAAGGATTGTGAGCAAAAGTAATAATGTAAAACACAATAAATATGAAATATAAATACGTACATTAAAAGTTTAGAAGTAGCAAAGGAAATGTGGGTTAGCATTTTTGTCAGAAGTGTGAATGTGGGAACACATTAAATCGCACATCTTAACACACGTTACATTTTCATTCAAGTGCTGAAAAGGAGCTGTTGCCGAAAGGATATATGAAATTGCATAAATGTGTGTGCCTCATACATGGCTTGGCCTTATAATGACCACAGTTGCTTCTGTCTCTCGACAGCAAAGAGTAAAGGTCAATTTCGTGTGAAGCAAATATGTTGACCTCTGAACACGTATACATATACATACTTGCACATAGCGTGCACCATTTTTTACTTATACCTATATACTTTGATGTTTTGTAGTTGCTGCCAGTTTTGAAGTGTTGATTCTCTGGCACTTAAATAAACATTATACATAAACCCAAACAACGTGGCATTTTGACTCCGTTGCTTAACGTTTTATATGAGTTTTGATTTAGCAAACATACTTTCCTGTGTAAACAAAAACAAAAATAGAAATGACATCCTGTCAGCATAAGCAAAGTATTTTCAGTTAAATTGGGTTGCCCCAAAAGAAGCCGGCGATTTCTGTAAAGTAAAGTGTAAATACATTTCTTTAAATTTTTTAATGAATTTTAATCAATTATGTAATTTCCATTTTGCTGGAAGGCATTTCGCCATCTTTCCGGCAACATCAATATATCACGCTCATAGAACTTCTGGTCTCTACTAGCAAACTGAACCAATATATATTTTATTTATACCCTCGTCATTTTCGAAGGTTTTACCATTTAATGAGTCAGACGGTGCAAGGTCAAGGCTATATGGTGGATACAGCAACAGTTCTCAGCCAAGGTCTCTCAATTTTTGGCGAGCGACCACAGATGTGTGCTGGTGGAATATGACATCTTTACGACTGACCAATTCTGGCCGCTTCTCGTTGATGAATGTATTCAATTTGTCCAGTTGTTCACAGTAGACATCCGAATTAATCGTTTGGTTCCTTGAATGCAGCTCAAACTATACCACCCCCTTCCAATCCCACCAAACTGACAGTGTAGTCTTCTCTTGTCTTTTGAAGTGGTTTGTTGCGCTTCATCATGCTTGGACCATGATCGATTTCGATTGACGTTATTGTAAATAATCCATTTTTCATCTCTATATGTATATGATCTGCTTCAAGACGCCGTATATGATTATGAACAGTTGATTTTGGTATACATAACCTCTCTCCAATTTCACGTTTAGTTACAAGACGATCCGATTCAATTGAATCCTTGATATCGTCATCATCAACTTCTTTTGGCCGACCTGAACGTTGGTTAACCTTGGTGCGAAATTTCCCGAATGGAATTTGACAAACAACTTTGACACTGGTCTTTGAGGCTTTATCACCATACAAATTATGCAACTCTCTAGCGACCTGCGTTGCATTTTTTCCTTTTAGGAAATAATAAAATAAAATATGGCGAAAATGTTCTTTTGTGGTCTTCATATTAAAATTAATTAAATTATGCCAAACAAACAAATATAAGCAAAATTAAGCGTCCTTTTTTCTAAAGCAAGTTTAAGGTGATAGCATATAACTGTCAAAAGAAAAAAATAGAATTAAATAGTCACAAGCTGTTCAAAAAAAATGTCAGCGTCGTCTGTATGAATTTTGGGGCAACCCAATATATACTTACTTTAAATTTGTGGACTTGATACGCACATATATGCGATTGCATTGTATTTTTCTAAGAGCAAGTACAAATAAAATTGTAAGCATAAAAAAATTCTAAAATACTTGAGTTTCTCTCAAATAGTTTTGGAAGCAGTAAGCATTGTGGCCAACGAGATGACAACTTCATTATACCCCTCTCGTAGAAGGCTGCGTCCCTATTGGCAAAAAACTCGGAGAGCCAATTTCACAGGAAAAGATGGTAATCACTTGGTGCCAGGTCCGGACTGTAAAGTGGGTGCATCAGGACCTCCCATCCGAGATCCTGGAGCTTCTGGCGCGTCATCAAAGACGTGTGTGGCCTGGCGTTGTCCTGATGGAACACAATTCGGCCTCTGTTGATCAAATATGGCCTCTTCTGGATGAGTGCTGCCTTCAAGCGGTCCAGTTGTTGGTAGTAGAGAGCCGAATTGAGCGTTTGGCCATAGGGGAGCAGCTCGTAGTAGATGATTCCTTGTCGATCCCACCAAACACACAGCAAAACCTTCCAGGCCGTCAATCCTGGCTTGGCCACCGTTTCCGCCGGCTCACCCCCTTTCGACCACGACCGATTTCGCTTGACGTTGTCGTAAGTGATCCACTTTTCATCGGCAGTCACCAAACGCTTCAGAAATGGATCGATTTTGTTGCGATACAGCAGCGATTCGCAGATGGAAATTCGGTCCAACATGTTTTTTTGCGTTATTTCGTGTGGCACCCAAACATCGAGCTTCTTTTTGAATCCAAGGTTATGCAAATAGTTCCAAACGGTTTTCTGGCTTATCTTTAGTTCCTCATCAATTAAATAAGTGCCGTTCGGAGGCGGTCCTAGGTCCACATCCCAAACCCTTTCTCCAAGCTTTAGGTCTCTACGATTATTGGCTTAGGCGGAAGGTTGATCCGTCAGTCATTCAGGACAAAGCCTATATATATGTAGATTATATAGACTGAATAGTTCGTTACTCAAAGGGATTCTCGAGTATATGATGTAGTCAAGCAACCATCTCACACCCTTTAGAAGTTCAGAATTAACCCATTTCGTGAATATCGATGGCTTCAGACTATCACTCTTGGGAAATTTTAGGCTTTACGATATTTAAAGAAATGCTACCCTATTCTAATGATACCAGATTTCTAAGGATACAGCACAACCTAACACAGGTTTAAAATAAAGTATCTTGTCGCAAAAATAAAAATAATAATGCTTTTCTACAATACTTCAAGACTTCCGGTCGTTGTCAGGGTTTCCCTTTTACATATCTGCAAAGTTTAGGACTCATCCAGTCTTCACAGTCATTCTCTGACATAAACCAAACTTTACGAAGGGTTTACAGAATGTAGAAGGAACACTACCCACTGGGATGGTCTATTAGAAGTTCACAGCGAGGATGAAAGTGAACATCAACCTAGTTTAGAGCCCAAGAGAGATCAAAAACTAAGTTCTAGCTGCGAAGATGATGATAAAATGTCTCTAGTTTCAAGGATATTAATAAAAAAAAATCCTTCTGAAATATTCCTCTAAGTAAAAGTTCATGGCTTAATGCTGTTACCTTCTGGATATAGGTAACTGCCAACATCATTAACGGCTTAATTAAAAGGATAGCTGAACTAGCATTGACCATATGTCCGTCTGTCTGTCCGAATTATTGCTTAAACTCAAACAAATGTCTCAGTTTTTGAGATATTTTAACGAAACTTGGTATGCGTGCGTAGGTAGTTTATTAGGTTGCTCAATTACGTGACTTTTTCATCGAGCGCTGTGAGACCTATTACGCCACCATTAGGGTTCGGTCATTTAACTCCTAAAATCATCGAAATCAGAAGATTATATCATATAGCGTTATTGAGTCTTTCACTTTTTACAACTTGCAGACTAGATACATAAACTAGTAATTAACAAATATATTATTTACATAAAACTATAGTTATAAATTATGAATAGAAAGACTCAAGGGTAGAGCCAAAATGAGTTTCTGTGTATGCGAAATAGAGATCAAGGCTCCTTGAGATTTTCTTACATTCAGAGAGAGCTCTAAAAATTGGTTGATTATGAAAATAATTAGTTTTAATGACATATGCATAAAACAGAGAATGAGTGCGCAAAGTTCCATGAGCTACATTAAAGCTGAATTGTGCACGAAGCCGTCCACTAAGCAATTGATGGTGTAGTAAAGATATACTGAAGAGATCGTCCAGCAAGTAATTTTTGATTTATAAGCATACAACGGGAAGTGACAGAAGGTACATGGTCAGTGAAATAAAGTAGAATGGGAGCCAAACGTATAAACCTATCTTGGATACTTTCAAGACTAGAGGAATGTTCAGAATATATAATGAACGAGATAACTGTGCAGAAATCAAATCTTAGTTTTATTTTTCATTGAGAGTTGGCGGCAATTGTCAATATCTTTGAATTCATTCATCATGAAAATCTGGCAGCTGGAATCTCACATCGCACATGGAAGTAGAGCTGTTTTACTTTATTTAATAAAATTATAAGTCTGAATTTGGCGCCAAGCATCCGCAATACGCCGAGACGCATCTCCTAGGAATAGAGTCAGTAGCCAATGGCCAATAACCAATTACAATCGGTTTAAATACTTTGGAAACTTTGGAAATATTTGTGGATTGTATGGTCCATTGAAGTTATCCTTCGGAGTGTATTATTGGATCAAGTCATGTCTGGCAGCAAGTTTGTTTTCAGCCGATGATTGCTCGGATTGTATTCGAAACTGAAAAGTAGGTTCGGGTGTAACTTTTTGTATACGTATATACCTATAATGTAGCCCATTGCAAGTACTCCGTGGAATATCTTTGTTGAATAGTTTTAACGCTAATTTCCATAAGTTACTCCATGGATTACTCGTATGCTATGCAGTGGTGGTGTGTGTGGTCCAGTGCTCGGACATCGTAATGTTAATTAGACCATATTATTTTAATGGATTGTGATTAATTTCGGATTACTCTATTATATGCCTGGAGTAAGTATTTAATGCGTATTTATATCGGTAATGTCTCAAATTCACATTGAAACTCACTTTTGCTGGCCATTGTTTCCGCATCTTCAGGACTCTTACTACTCACAATTTAGTAACCCTAAGAAAGAGACTTGAGAGTGATGAAGAGCAATGAAAAGTGATCCAAAGGCATAAAAAATTATAAGGGAATAATGCCAAAATTGTGATGTTTGAAAAACAAATTTGTCTAATAGAAAATTGTTCTAAGAAGTAACTGGTAGTAAGTAAGTAATGAGTCTAAAAAATTTATTCAGTTAGGGAAATAGAGGCTCGACAAATGTGAGAAAGATAGCAATGAAATTACATTTGCTAGATTTGTCATGAAATGTATATAGTCTTCTGAGTCATCTTAGATTTTATAAAAGTTACTAGCGACTGAGGAAATTTCGGTCAGAAAAATAGTTAAAGTGATTAACAAGCCGAAATAATAATTTTTATTTCTTATGTGAATCACTTGCCGAGGGTAATCGCCCTTATTATAGATATAATATTAAATCTTTTAGACGCTGATCTGCCTATCCCATAGAATTTATTTAGCTTTAAGGGGTTATACACAGTTAATGGGTCAAAAAAAACGAATTTTTAAGAATTTTTTTTTGAGAAGTCTTTAGAATTTATTGATTCAAAAAGTTTACATACTTATTCTGGTATTATTCAACAATATTTTAATCCTTATAACTAGTAAAAATATTTCTCTGGAGAAGAGCTACAGTTGATCTTCAGGAGGTCCTCTGAAAAAAGACGTCTTGCGGTGACCACTCTATCTTTGAACTGGATCATCTGAAAGTAAAAAAACCAAACAGATTTCATTAAAGTAATGTTAAATCTAGTGATTAATCACGAAGGAATAAGCAAAAAAAATTTTTTTGTCAAAATGGCGCCTTCTCAAAGAAAAAAGTCGATTTTTCAGCGAAATTTCGATTTTAAACTGTTTGTAAAAAAAAGTGTTTATCGGAAAAATAAAACCTTAGATTAATCACTGAAAAATATATTCGAGAAGCTTGTGTTAAAATTTTAGACAAATCGGTTCAGCCGTTTTCGAGTTATAGTGGTCACCGACTTTGAAAACACCATTCTGAGAAAAACACGTTTAAAGTTATACTTATACTTCCAAGCGCTCTGAAACGTCATTACAAATGTGCGTGTAACTTCGAAAATATTTTCCAGATCGATTTGAAGTTTCTCGTGTGTATTCTTAAATATATGTAGATACAGAAAGTAAAATATAAAAAAAAATCGAATTTTTGAAAATCATAACTGTATACCTATAACCCCTTAAGAACGTTAGCTAACGCACAGGTGATAAAACGATTAAGTGTCTGCAAGTCTCTAGCGATTAAATGAAGTGGAAATAGAAGCCAGCAGATAGATGATGAAGTATCTGTGAAAGCGGTGAAGGGAGCATGAAATGAATGTGTCCGTTGTTGATGGATATTTGTACTGACACAAAACGGCCACTTCTGGTAAGTAAGTAGTTTCATACCGATTGTACTTCATTAAGCTGACAGAAGCAAAAGTGTGGGGGGCTTATGTACGTAATGTATACAGCTAAAGCTTGTCAAATGCAATTAGTTATAATAAGCATTGAAGGTGGAATAATTTTCCATTATGTAGTATGAATATGAAGTTGTGGCGTAAGCTGTCTTATTTATAGTTACCAAAGTGATAATTCAATTTTTAAGTTTGAAGTTTGACACATACACATACATTTAGAGCTGAATGTCAAGCGAAGTTATTTCAACAACCTATAACAAAGGTCAGACTACAGCCAGACTCATTTTAATATAAATATACACCAAACACAAGATCACGAACAAAGCCAAGACCAATACGAACGGCCATACTAAGACTAATGCAAAACTCAAGACCAAGTTAATTTCCAAGTTCATTAACAAAATCAGAACAAAGACCGACAGAAATACTAAGACCAAAATCAAGATCAAGACCAATGCGAAATATAAAATCAAGGCCAAACAAGAACCAAGATCATAACACAGATCAAGATCATACCAATGCTGAGACTAAAACTGAACCAATAACTAAAACTATGAAAAATAGTAAGACAAAGATTACGATAAAAATCAAGACCAAAAAGAAAAGCCACATCAAAATCTTTAACCTGGACCAAGACCAGTATAAGGACTGAGTAATACGAATATTCTTTCAGAATCTTAGGCGAAGGTTGACTTACGCTCAAGATTCTGACCCATTGAGGAGTCCCACATAAATGATCCCATATATATAATGTTACTAGAAACACACGCACTTGTTAACATATTGAAGTACGTGATTGGTCCTTTGTTTCTTGTCGATTGAATATCCATAAGCTTATCAGTACCAAGTATGATCAATTACTAAGTGCTCTATTGTTTCCTTATATTCCCTGCATTTATCGTCATATGATGGAAGGCTGCTAATAATATGGAAATTATGAAAAAAGTTTTCTGCATTACTGAAACACTTAAAACGACCAATCGACAGTACTTCAAAAAATAGGGTGTGTCTAACTACTGCTACATGCCTCAAATCAGCTAAGGATCAGGTCCTATGGGCATGGTAGCGCAGAGTTGGCTTCAAGAACGCAAGTAGACTACATTGCCCCACTCATGGTTTTTAAAGGGTGGTTAAATTTTCAAGGGCCGATGTTGATTTTGAATAAAACACAAACTATTTAGGAAATTATTGAAATTTTATTTTATTATGATATATTGGTATTACTCAATTTTGTATGTAACAAAATATCGGCCAAATGAGCGCCGCGACCTCGGCGGCACACCTCTATACGATGGTCAAAATTTTCGATGACGCTGAGGCATAATGGAGTTTCTATGCCGTTAATGTGCCGAATTATCTCATCCTTTAGCTCTTGAATTGTTGCTGGCTTATCGACGTACACCTTTTCTTTCAAATAACCCCAGAGAAAAAAGTCCAACGGTGTCAAATCACATGATCTTGGGGGCCAATTGACATCGCCATTACGTGAGATAACACGGCCATTGAATTTGTTGCGCAAAAGAGCCATTGTTTCGTGTGTATCTCTCCATGGTTCAAATTGAGTAAGTCTGAAATAGAGAAATGTCAAATTAAATTCGAAAAAAAACTTGGCGTTTAGGTGTGGTTCACATTCAACATCGGCCCTTACAATTTAACCACCCTTTAGCAGCTGCAATAAATACAGATGAATGGAGCGAAGTATTGGATATCTTTTGAAATGAACGGTGGAACGTGGGATACAGTATACGGCGCACAACTGGAGGTTATTCAGACTGCAAAACCAGATATAAAAAGGAGAGCAAAACTATTGCAGATAACTAACCTACACAAAAGAGGAATTGTTATTATTGTACATAAATAATATAGCTATCCAGGCGGCGAGTAGGAACAAATTTTCATATAGCCGGAAGTTGGCAGTTGTTGAACTATATAAAGATACCAAATTGGTTGAATTGGCTCAAGATGGAGTCCTTTTAGAAGAAGACTTAACCATGGACTTAGCAGCTCCTTTGAGAGAAGTCAAACATGAACGAAAACACTCTTATTCCAGCAAGGTATAAGGCTGGAAATCGAGAAGTGTGTGCAAAACATATGACACGCAGTTTACTAAGTTTTTACTAGTGACAAGGAGGTCAAACTCGAGGCTGCTGGTAGGACTATTAAAATAGCATTATTGGTGTCCTATAGTCTGGTTGATGACAATAAATGCAGAAAATACAATAGAGGAAACAATAGAGCACTTAGTAATTGATCATTTTGGTACTGATAAGCTGATGGATATTCAATCTACAAGAAGCAAAGGATCAAGCGTATACCTCAATATGTTAACAAGTGCGATGTTCTTCAGACTAGAGACGCCGCAGGAGGCATAGCTTTGTTAGTACGTAGTGTTTCTAGTAATATTATATATATGGGATCATCTATATATGCGGGACTCCTGAACGAGTCAGAATCTTGAGCGTAAGCCAACCGCCGGCTAAGATTCTGCTAGGACACTCGTTACTAAAAATTAACTGCTAATACTTACATACATGGAAGGTTTAGTTCTACGACATTTATTTCAAAATTTTCTTTTCTTACTTCGTGTTCATTCTTTAAGTTTGAGGCTGTGTTCCACGTATCATCGAAAGCTTGGCCGGCAGGAAAATTGTCACCTGAGAATTGAATGGAGAATATAAACTTATGAAAACTTGTTTTCTGTTATAATTGGGCACTATCGACACGTAAGTACAATTGGCAAATGTGCAGATCTTAGCAAGCTTAGCTGAATTAATATGTATGTATATACATACGTGTATGTTAGTATGCATTAAAGCAATACTCCAGAACCTAATTGTTACTGCATTTACCATATGATTGCGCCACTATCCTCATAGCAATTGGATTGAGGCAAACTACATACATATTGTATACTTTGGTATTCATTTCATATTTTGTTGTTGATTTTATTTTTGTTATTGCTGCGCTTTTTGGCTTTTAAATAATTGATTTTTGTCGTTTGCTGTCAATCATTCAGGCTGTAGGACAGTCACATTGTTGCCATTAAAAATGCAAACGACCAAAGGCGACTTTGAGGCAAGTATAACGGTAACAGCAAAGTAAACAAGTATCAAGCTGGCGTTGACCGAAGCTGTGGATGTCATACGAAATACTGAGCAGCGGTAGCCCGGACATCAAGAGTAAATACAGCTTTTGTGGAGGCAAATAAAACATTTGGCCCCGCGTCACTAGTTGTCAATATTGCATGCATCGTGCTGAGCGGGAATGGACCGTTAAACAAAATAATAACAAAAATTAAAAAAGTGAAGGAGAAATCTTATGGTTCGAAAAAGAGTTAACGGCAGGTGGTTGAGTCTCAAAGGGAAACTGGATCGCATGAGCTTAAGAGAATTATTTCTGGTTTTAGTCAAAACCTCTTCATAGCCAAGAGTGCATATGTATAAACGAGTACATACAAACATTCGTACCATACCTATCTTATATGAATATAAGGAAATCTGGCTTAACAGATACCAACTGTGTACACTCGCTAAGCAAGATGAAGATGTTTGGAGATTCGTTACTATTGTTCTTTCTCCATTGTTGCCTCTTTCGTAGAATTTCCGTTGGTATTATTAATATTATATTTATTTGTAATTTGTACACCTTACTCTGATAGAGAGTGATGCTTGGAGAAAGGTGTTATTGATTATTTTTCTTCTTCTTCATGCCAGCTCAGATGTCACAGCTGTCAGTTGATTTATCTGTCAACTTACGGTTATTAGTGTTGATGGCGAAAGTTTTGTACTAATTTATACATATATTTATTTCATTCAAAACAAACCAACATACTATATAGAACGAGCTGTTTTAAAGACTTTGGCATTATTTGCCTACATAAGAGTTTTAGATTGTAACACATACTCATAGGTCACATAAAAATAAGATATATCCAAATTTATAAATACTTATACAATATTTTGGCACTTTTCCTTAGCTGAAATAATTTTCTACCGAACTGTTAATTATGATTGTGGTGAGCAACTTGATATTTTGCCAACAAATAGAGGGACCTACAATTTATTCTAAGCCGCCTCCGAACGGCTGATGGTTTTCTTATGAGGAACTTTTATTTCACGTCAGAAGTACACTTGGGGTGCTTGTCATTCCCTACCAAGGTGCGACTGCAGTAAGAAAAATTTAACGCAATGCGAACTACTCGGCTATTCCAAATTTATACTCTTGGCTAAAAATGGCCAACAGGTGTGCTACATGTGTGCTTAATGGGATAACCATTGGCTCGTGCTGTGGGCATCCCAAGTTCGAATCCTATTCGAATAAAAGTGTTTGTAAAAAGAAGTCTGATGAGGAAACGTGGTGATTTCCGAAATAGCAGCTATAACTTCTACCATCCAAAACTATTGTTGTAATTTTTTCACTACATCCAAAAAAATATATGGTCCGAAACAGTTCCATTTAAACGAAAACCCAAAATAATTTATTTGTCATTCCAACTTTGTTGAGCAATAAGAGCAGCAACAAAAAAGGCAACAAATTTATATTCCAAAAAGCAAATTATTATTGTTGTTTTTCACTTTTTCCTTTTACCTACATATCGACGATCAAGTGATCAGATATTCTGTAGCAGTAAACTTGGGGCGATGTAGGTGTTTTTGCGAAGAATTTACCAACAAATATTTTAAGACATCGCCCTTTTTTAATTTGCTTTCTTGGCAAGCTGATGGCATAACAAATGGATTTGATTTCATATCAAGACAATTAGCAAAAGAAATAAGCTGCCGGAAATAGTTTTTACTTCAATAAGAGTACATAGTTTGGCTTAGTGATATCTTAAAAGGCGTTGACTTAACGATTTATTCCTCCGCCAAGTGGAAAAATTTACGGATTAAAGTGGTAAAGCTGATACGAGTAGTAGTGAGTAAAGGAACAAACAAATAAACCAAAATGGCCAGAGAGTGAACAACAGAATGGTCGAATTATTCGTGGCCAACTGTAAGTTAAAAAGAAAGGGAGTTGAAGAAATAGCGGTTTAATTTGCCAATTATGGTATTTGCTGCTAAAAAACATTCATGATATACACCCAAACAGACTATCACAGATTTTTTACTAAAAAAAGGGAAATACTAGTAAGCCTATTTAATCTAACAAGCAGCTGTGGTGGGGGCGCATTTCGATGAAAAACAACAATTGTTGAAGACATGAGTGTCGACCTCATACAATTCTAAATTATTAATAGAAATTAAATACATATTCTAATAAAAATAATAGAAATTAAATACATATTTTATACTCACATTGAATTGTTTAATCTAAAATACTCACCCTGTATCCATAGGAATTCCAATTCCTGTAAAACAAAGTAGATTGAAGGAAAGAACGGAAAACCGAAATTTCCCCTCCTTCTCCGTTAATGTAAAAACTACGCTAAATATGTTATAAATAAGCTTACAGTATTTTTATGTTCAATCGCTTGCTTACCTCAATACCATACGTTTGTATAGATGTGCGTTAATAAAAAATAAATAAAAAGTGTAATATACATATATCGAAAAGAAAACGCGTTTTTTGATTTAATAAAAGAACATTACAATTTTTCATAATTTTAGACAAAATTAATATTTATTTTATTCAACATCGAAAGTTGAATAACAATGGAAAAATATCTTCGGTCAAGTCAAGTCAGGAATACCAAATCTCATGCTGGTGGATGCTCTTTGACGGATGTTTGGCCAAAAGCTTCAAATCTGAAAAAATCGGTGGTAGCTATATGTTATAGACGACAGATTTCGATAATTTTCAGCCTCAGCTGCTTCAGGTACTTTTATCACAAATTCGAGAATCAAAGTCTCAAATCTGATGGATCGGTCGTATATATGCTATGGTGATCCGATCTGGTTATTTTCGACAAAATTATTGCTTGAATGCACAAATGTACGTAGTTAAGTAGAAATGTTTTAAAAACTGAAGAACTAGCTTGCGTACGAACAGATGGACAAACGGGCATGGCTAAATCAACTATCTATACTATATCTGTCCATGCTCCTCCTGCTACTTACATACTTCGAAAAACAAATTCTGTTTTGTTTAACTTTTTTCACTTATATTTTATTGGTGGGTTTTCTTCTAAAAAATGTGAGAAAAATGGTTTTAAAATTGATTTTCTAAAATTGTATATTATGGCCCATAAGCCCTGCATTATACTCTACTAATTATCCCTCTAATACAGCCACTACAGAACTTATGATGAACAGGAAACTCTACTTATGCTACTTAGACTAACAACCATTAAAAAAACAAAAAAGATTATATGACAATTTCAAAAGCAATAACAAATATTCATAATAAGAGGAAACTTGAAATTTTAACAATTTAAAGTTCGATATTTTTTATTTTTATTTCTTTGCTTGAGCGTTTGGCTCATTAAAAATATAACAATTTTTTCTAATTGTGTGCAGTGAACGAAAAGCAAGACAAGAAGAAATACTTGATGATGTTGGCCACAATAAATATTTTTGTGTAAAGGTAAAGTTTACTTAGGCCACAAGTCGACTCTTGATGCCTGACTTGGCCAGCGCCAACTATGCGAAACTCCTAATTATTTTGAAAATGTTTTGATTGCTACTGTAAGAAAGAAGAATTTGTAGCCTGAAACGCAAATAGAAAAAAAAAATTAATGTATTTAATTTTAATTAATTTTTCTTACTTGGAAATTCAAAAAGGAATTTTCTTTCAATGAACTTAGCACTTTTAAAGTCTACTTATTTTATTTTATTTTGTTTGATTTTATTTTAAATTATTTTATTTAATAATATTTTACTTTATTTTGTTTAAATTAAACTATTTTATTAATTTTACTTTATTTTATTTTAATTTATTTTATTTTATTTAATTTTATTTTATTTTTAATTTATTTAATTTTTTATCTTATTTTATTTTAGTTTACTTTAATTTATTTTATTTAATTTAATTTTATTTTGTTTCATTTTAATTTATGGTTCATTTTATTTTACTTTTATTTTTATTTTTATTAGCATATGTACACGTATGTATGTATGTTCACTTTCCTGATAATACGCCGCAGTGGTGCACATTTTATATTAATCAGGGCTAAATTAATTAACTAATTAACCTCACAATTTGCACCCACAAACAAGCATAATGCTTTTTATTAGTATTGGTGAAGCCGAAGTATTTGACTGGTCAATTTACTCACAGCATTCGAGATTAAATTTTAATTTAATTTGGGATTCCGATCCGTGTATGGAAAAGTAAAGTAACGGTGATTTAATTGTATTAAACTATAACTGTATTTTTTGTTGTTGTTTTGTTTTTATTATTATATTTGTTGCAAAAACATCGAAACCCACACTGCTCTGAAGCGATTTTCCGCTGGCTCCGGGTTTGGCCTTCCTCATATTGACTCATAAGAACTGCTGCTCCAAGCGTAATAAGTGATATAGAACCATTATCGAGTACCGACAAGGTGATATTTTTTACGCCTATAGAACGAGAAAGTCTGTTATTCGAGATCGGATTCCCATCGATGAAATAGCAGATAAAATGCTTTCTTTTATGGAGGCTCTTTATGTTTGAGTGTATTTTAAGTTTTCATTAATTTTAAAAATCTGCCATTCAACAGTTTTCATAAGCAAGAAAATTAAATTAAGAGGGATCTCTAGATTGTACCGTTTACTTAAATAATGCAAATGCAATGCTCCTGGAAAATGATATTATATTATAAAACAACAAAGAAGAGCTGCATGAATGTTTAATTGTGGATATGTGTGTAGAATACTAAATCTCACGGTTGCAGATGTTTTCCAAAAGCTCATATCTAAGCAAATCGGTTGTATTGGAGCTACAAGATAAAGTCCTCCGAATTCGATGATTTTCGACAATATTTATTTGCAGATGTATTTTTTAAAGAAGGTGTGGCCAAAGCCTCATATCTAAAAAGGCGGTAGTTCATCATATGAATGCAGAATACCAAATTTCACGTTCTTAGATTTCACAAATTTATGACCCAAAATCTAAAATCTGAAAAATCGGTCGTACGACATGTACATATGTTTAGTGGTTTAACCTTGGCGGTTTTGATCATTTACATATAGCAGGGTATCTAAGTAACTAAGTTTGATTGAAACAGCTCAAAAACTGAGGGACTCGTTTGCCTACAAATGGTCGGACGGAAGGGCTGACAGACAGAAGGGCATTACTTAATGAACTCAGCTAGTCATTCTGACGAAAGTTTATATACAATTTTATGTACATAAAAGGCATAATTATTGGAATAAGAAAGAAGAAAATAGCAAACGATAGATCGAGTCATCACTGCAAGAGGTGAAAATTATGGGTCTAAAATTGGTACTGCAAATAGATATGTATGTATTACCTATACTTTTCGTTACGCCTGTATAACAAGAACAGAAATATATGTTATGCAGTTAATAAATATTAAAGTATTTATACGAGTATATTCTACCTACTAACACTCGCTTAATTAGTTAAGTAATCACTTTAAAATACGATTGTGTTAGACCAGATTTCTGCAGCCGACTCACCCACTTATAGGCTTATAACATAACTATGCATATAGGTAAGTAGGGAAGTATGGTATGTACGAGGGGATTAACAACAGTTCGGTCAGTTAACTTTCGATTTGTTTTTGTTAAATCTAAAAATACCAAATCCTTTGCAATTACTTTATTAGTCTTCCTTTCAAATTTTAGAATGATCGTCTAAAATGGAGACGAGAAAACGCAAGATAGCTGAGGATAGGTCAGACGAAATTTCACTACCAACGAAAACAGAAATTCGCCATGTGATTCTCATCGGATTTCAGGGTAATTTACAGTCAATACAAATATTCAGTGAACGCCAAATTGCACTTGGAACGATTGTACCGTTTTTAAATACTACTTCTAAGTGATGACGTCACTGTAGCTCTGGTGAAGTCCTAAAATTGACGAAGACTCACGATTGACACAAGAAATGATTGCTAATGAATTGGGCTTGAATGTCATGGCTGTATCACGAATATTAATTAATCAGCAGAGATACATTTACCGAACTGGTTTTAATCCCCTCGTATATGTGTGTATAGTGTATTTTGTGAATGAAAAGTCCCAATTTAAAGCTTCGTACGCAGAAAAACTGTAACATAGGGATTGATGTAAAGTTGATAAAATTTAAAAATTACGCCTGAAGTAAGAAAAAAGCTCTGAGAACGTAACGCAAAAATGTGTTCACAACAAAAACTTTGCGAAATCAATTAGTTACCTACATTCTATCAACAAAAACTATGGAAAGTGATTTCCATTTTCGTTTGTATGTATACTAACAGTCTACATGGAAAACTTTTGTTGATAAACGCATAAGGACGAAGAATAGCTATATTTGAACAACGTGCGTGCAGTATGAACAGATTTAAAACGAAAACAAAAAATTTCAGTAAAGAGGTAACGAGCACTTCAAGAAATACAAAAAAAAACTAGATCAAGGAATAAAAAGTGAAATTGAAATATATGCAAGCCACAACTGACACACTTTTGTATGTTGATATTGTACTGAAGCAGCATAAAATACATTTATACATACAGTACCTTCGATTGTTTGCGGAAACTTCATCCTTGAGCTTGAAATAAATCATGGCATAGATTTAAAAGTTTCCGATGTGCTGCGTTGATTTAGCTGTGAGGTTGTGCATGTTAGGGTTGCAAAAAAAAATAATAATAAAATAAAAAAAATAAAATAATCGATATTTAAAAGAAACTAAAAGAAAGATTTTTGGGCAAAAATACCTGCTCTACGCGAACGGGGCGAGGGAAAAAACCTTTTTATTGTTCGATTTACTTGAAATTTGGCACACAGATTGTTTAAACGTGTACCTAAAGGAGAAAAGCACTCTATACCTTTCAGAATTTTCATATTTTGGGCGCACTCTAATGCTGTGATAAAAATGTATACATGTATATACCATATACGTGTATGTAGAGGTACTTTTTTCAATAGCCTTTTTTTTTGACAGATCACGCGATGAGGCCCATATCTTCTTAATGAGTATTCAGGAGATTCAAGAGCTGTCATTTCATTCAGAAAAAATAATGGTTTGGTTTGGCTTGTGAGCCGACTATTTTATGCCTGAAATTGAAGCTCATGATCAGGCGACATTTGGTTTCAACAAGACATCGACACTTCCCACATATCGCATCAATCAATGGATTTATTGAGAGAAAACTTCGGTGAGCAGATAATTTCATGTTTTGGGCCGGTCGATTGGCCACCAAGATCATGTGATATCACACCGTTAGCCTTTTTCATGTAGGAAAATGTAAAGTCTAAGCTCTATGCGGCCCATTTCACTTCAGTGCAGGCCTCGGAGCAAAATAGAGTCATCGATAATGAGACTCAACAGATGGACCATCTGAGACGTTGCGGCGGCCAACATTTGAAAGAGATAATCTTCAACAAATAAATGCCAAAAAACGTTCTTTCGAGTGATAATAAACATTTCCCATTAAATTTTAATTTTCTATGTTTTTTCGTTTAAAAAAGTGGGGAACCTCGAAATGGACCATCTTTTATAAGCAGCAAACGGAGCGAGATTACATCCGAACTATTCGTCATGCGTGCTTACTTTAATAAACAAAACTTGAATTAAAAAATTTAAAAATATGTATTAAAACTTAACTAGAAATCAGTGTACAATTTTAGTTCTTCGGGAAAGTGGACCTTTGACCGATCTATATGTAAAAATTTTTGTTTGTGGTTCGATTTGATTGCAATCTCGTACTTTTTGTCTAAGTTGAGCTTATGGTTTGATTTACTTGAAATTCATTTCCTTCCAGAAAGTGGATCAGTTGCCAATCGATCTTACCATACTGAGACAAATATTGTCAAAAAAAAAATGCCTGCAATGGACCAGCGAGCTAGTTTTGTTTGTTTAAAATTTAGTACGCCTGAATGAAAATATTCTGCTTCCTATAATTGGTAATCTTTTTTATAAATTTTTACACATACATACATGTATCCATGAACCCTTTTTATTGTTTCCGAAAACTGATTACTTGCTTTGATGCTTTCTCGGAAAAGATTTGTTTTTTAACTTTCGTTGAGTTCTCTTCACTACTTTAATCAGTAAGAGCCAAAAATGATCACTAGAATTAAATAAAACTATCGATGTTGCTGTTATAGTTAATTTCTCTTTTTAATTATCCCTTTTGTAATCTCAATACAAATTGATTTCTTTAATTGAAATATACCTACATTCATTCCACTCCGTTTCCGTATTTACTTTCCCCATACCCACATGTACTCGTAAGACTTGTAGACTTGAGTGGACATTATTGCGGCAGCTAAGGCTACTTTATGTCGGAGCTTTGTTGTTATCACTTTATTTATAAATAGCTTTGGAATGAGTCAGAGAGTTTAGTTTGGAAAAATTATGGAAGTATGTGTTTGTTGGTGTATGCGAGGTATGGCAGTTTGTGTGTAGTCCGAATTGAAAGCCATCGAATTCGCTCGCTGAAATAAATGTGTGCGAATAATATTCAATGGCAATGCGACGTGACACAAGAACACACGCTGACTCGACACAGCGTGTTACCTAACACAGCACACACACCTTGGCCAGTCGTAAAGGGTTGAGGCGCCAAGTAACATTGAATAAATGGCTGGATGTATGTGCAAAAGTCTGACGCAAGTACCATAAATACTTGTGTGCGTCCTTGAAAGTGTAACAGTATGTGAATAACAACAAAGGATGAAAGGAAAATTGGAAACAGTTTGCAATTTTTTAAGTGCGATTTTATGCAAGATTGAAGACAAATTAACACACGAAACTTAAATAAATTTATTAGTCATATTTATTATTATACATTGTATTATTATTTTACATTTATTGGCTTCAAGCACACTTGCCGCATTTTTACTTGCTTTCGACGGCCTAAATTTGTTAAGTCCTCACATTTTAAATCGCTTCACTTACACTCAGCTCACTTTATTTTAAATTGTTTTTTTTTTTTAATTTAATATTTTTTTTACAAATTCCGACATTCACAGCTGAAAACTTAAAAATTTTGAATATTATGCAAGGATGTTTATAGCAAGTACACGTAAACATGGCAATTAACTTAGAATTACTCTAAAAGCTAAACCATTACCCACGGCGGTCATGATGAAACTAGCAAAATTTAGGCTCAATTGTCTACGGTAAGCAAAGCCAGTGGCTCCATACACGTATTTGAGTATACCCGAATGGAATTTAGCACTGCTACATACACGACGAGCCGGTAACCGAGTGGTGCCGGTTGACACGTACAGCTACCCCCCTAATGGGTGGTTTGAGTATGTGCTTGTGTATTAAGTGTTCCACCCTCAAAGTAATGAGTTTTTGCATCTCAACATGTAATGTTGCTAGCAGCATGTTGCGCAATACACTTCTGGGAGTGTGTTGCTAGCAGGATGTTTAGCGAAATAAGTGTGTTGATTCTTTGAATAACAGAGTTTTACAAAACCTTCCAAATCTACTTGAACACACACAACAAAATTCATTAAAATCGGTTCAACCGTTTGGAATGCCGGAATGAATCAAACTGGTTTTTGACTAATTGAAAATTTTACTTTTTGACTTTCTGAAAATTTTACGATAGTGGATAATATACTCGACTTAATTGGATAATTTCTTTCAAACATTTTTTCTTATGCTTGCTTTGCATAATTTTCATTCCAAACATAGTCTGACCAATACTATTGGCTGTAGGCACAATGCTTTTAGTTTCACAATATTTTGGTGCAAATATTTACATATTTAATATATTTCGTATTGTTATTAATTTAACTTTTCGAATTTTGCGGCCCTTCCATATTTGTTTAAGCAAATCTTTCT
Source organism: Ceratitis rosa (assembly GCA_037013455.1). Lineage (NCBI taxonomy): Eukaryota > Metazoa > Arthropoda > Insecta > Diptera > Tephritidae > Ceratitis > Ceratitis rosa. The sequence continues at coordinate 15,517,285 of JAWMAG010000004.1, forward strand.
ACAAATTTTTTGTTCTCTCATCACATTTGAACTCTTTCAGTTTATACGAAAATCATATTGAAATTATTTTTTTACTTTTGGTTTCTAAATATCCTTAATTTAATACCCACTTTGGTGTATTTTATATTCGTTATTTTATAAATCTTCGTAAATAAATCGTTTTTTTTCGTTATAAGGTTATCCATATCCTGGCTTCAAAAGTGCGGGACTATATTTTGACATCTTTCAAGCTATACTGTAAAACCATATATGTTTTGTTTTAGTTGATAGTGAAAGTGGATCGCTTAACAACTGTACAACGCGTTAAAATTGTTAAAAACTACTACAAAATGGCGAATGAAGTAACGACGTTTCGTGCTTTAAGAGGATATTGAGGTGCGCCTAATCTTTCAAGTACTCAAGCAATCGGTTAAATTTTAAAGAAATTTGTAGAGACTGGGGCAGTTATCAATTCACTCGTATCAACTCCAATATTTCTACTGACTGTAAGTGAAAGTGCAGCGGAAGATCCGAATGTGTCTTTTTCCCATAATTCTCAATAGCTGGGACTTTCTTATGGTACATTATGGCGAATCTTACGCTTTGATTTACATTCACATCTATATAAAGTCTAGTTTACACAACTACAGCTGACCATTCCTAACGCCACGCATAAGTCGATTGGGTGTTTGAACAACAAACCGGGGACGACGATTTTTCGAACAAAATTTTCTTCAGAGGTAAATTTCTTACTCGGGGGATACGTAACTAAGCAAAGTTGTCGGATTTGGATCTCCGAGAATCTCCAAATAATTGATGAAAGACCATTGCATCCAAAAAACTTACTCGTTGGTGCTATCTTTGGTCCAGAGGTGTGATTGAATCTTTTTCTTCTTTACTGGTGTAGTTACCGCTTACGCGTTTATAGCCGAATTTATAACATTGCGCCATTCATTTCTATTTTTCGCCGTTTTCCGCCAGTTGGAAATACCAAGTGAAGCAAGGTCCTTATAAACCTGATTTTTGCGACGAAATGGAGGCCCTCCCTTTCCTCTGCTTCCATCGGCGCGTACTGCATCGAAAACTTTCAAAGCTTAATTATTCTTATCCAATCGGACCACATGACCTAGGCTTTCTTGATTCGCTGAACTAAGTCAATATTGCCGTATATCTTAAACGACTCATCATTCCATGGGTGCGTATTCGCCGTTCCTAATACGTAGAGAACTATAAATTTTACGCAAAACTTTCCTCTGAAGAAGTGTTCCCTCCATAAATTCAATATGCTCTGGGCATCGGTGGCCAGATTACCTCTCTGGGTCCTATAAGAGTCTGTTCCGGTCTTGAAACTTTCTGTAAGCTTTTGTATCTTCTCATAGAATTTTCGAGCATTACCCTTGTCGGCCAGCTTCTCAAGCTCTTCATACTAACGCATTTCGGCCTCTTTCTTTTTTGTCTGCAGATGCGTCTTGCTTCAAAGTAGGCAGTCTATTTTCTCTCCACTGCGACATGGCAGTCCTCATCGTACCAGCTGTTTTTGCGACCTTTCCGAAACCCCACAGTTTCGTTTGCAGTTGTACGTAGGAAGCTTGAAACTCCGTCTCTCAGAGAAAAGGAGTGCAAGTTGAGTAGAAAAACACTCTTTAGTCTGTTGTGATTGCAGATATTCAACGACGAACCTTCCTTGTGTTTGTTGACGGGCGTTCTTCGATACACAAAGGCGCGTGCGTATCTTCGCTGCGACAAGATAGTGATCCGAGTCGATGTTGGGTCCACGGAGTGTACGCACGTCAAGAACACTGGAGACATGTCTTCCGTTTATCACAACATGATCGATCTGGATTTATTTTTTTTTCGAACAGGGGACAGCCAAGTAGCTTGATGTATGTTTTTTGTGCTGGAATCCATAAAAGGCATCTTTGGTCAAATCGTCCTTCTCTTCCGCCACTGCCAATTTGGAGCGTTATGGTTGTAAGGTAATGAAGAGGAAGCATAGAAAAGTGAGTGAAAAGCTAATGCGGCTCAGAAGATGAAAAACGAATGTCTCATTTCTCAAATCCTATTTTATTGCTACTGCATTTCATGTACGCCCATCGTTTGGTCAACACTTTCCAACACAATTACAAAAATTGGCAAATTAGAGACGAAAAAATAATGTCACACTTCAATTAAGCCACACAGCAATGCAGTGCAAAAGAGCGTAGAAGCGTTGAATATGTTCTGGGAAGTGCCTGTGTCATACTGTCTGATTATCAGTTCATTTGCCAGCTCTGTAAGGGTATTATAAAAAGCTCTCCTGCGAATGCACTTCAAAATCAAGTTTATCCCTGCAGGAAGAAGGCAGACTAGGATGCAAAAATTCTAATCAAATATCAGTATATTGAAGATGAATTTACACTAGTTTGTTGTAAAAAGTGTTATGCCAGTATTTAAAGGACAAAAATATAATAGTTTGTCAAAGACTAGAACTATACTAATATTTTTCGTATAAATCTGGACTAGTTTGCCAAATATCTAGTATTTTGGAGACCAGTTTGCCGTATTTGAAAGAAAATAGGACTCATAAGTAACTAGAAACTCCGACGACACAGACATAAATAAGCTTTAAATTTGTAGATGTGATCCATTTATTTTTTTCAAATAAGTTGGTCATTAGTCAACGACCCGTGAACGGAGTTTTACAAAACCATTCCAAATCTACCTGAACACACACAATAAAATTCATTAAAATCAGTTCAACCGTTTGGAATGCTGGAATGAATCAAACTTATTTTTGACTAGCACAATTTAGGCTGCCCTGAGCGGAACACGTTCTCAACTTGTATGAACGAACCAGTATTTCATCTGGTATATACACGTATGAACTGGTATTTAACTAGTATAAAACTGATGCAGAGACTAATAATTGACAATTCATAGGACATCGCTATGTTAAAAATACTAGTTGATTACATGAAAAATAGATGGAATATGTACTAGTTGCTGTAAAAATGCAAATTAGTTGAATATTAATTAACAACTAGTATTTTTCCATGCAGGGTTATTACAACCTTATGGCATATGCAATTATGCACACATATGCTGTCTTGTGTTTGGATTTTCATATGCCACACATGAATGCAATTTTTGCCACCAGAAAAGCTCATAAACTTCATTATATCTCCATTAACTTAATTACTGACATATGCATACGTACGAATGCCCACATAATAAAGCTACATATATCGAGATACGAGTATATATTTCTCATATACAAAGCATATTTGCTTGCATTACGGCCATCATTTAATCGGCAACCATTACAGCATTCCATGGAGCTTTGCGTATTATGAACGCGTGACAGCATTATTATGTTTTGCCACCATATTTGATGACTACTATCGATTTTAAGGTGGACTAAAAATTCAAAATATTTGATTTGGATTGTGGATATATGTATGTCTATGTACGTTATGACTCTGAGTTCTATATTGAAATTATGTTTGCGAAAATACTATGTGCATACGAGTATATTCTTTATTTTTATACCAGCAGACTTGTGAATCCAGTATTTCTAATTGGTTCAGCAAGAACGATAATTAAAGATCATTATAAGTTAATATATTAAGTTTTATATTATATTATTGATCTACTACCTATTTGAATGTGTTAGTTACTTATTAGCTCCTCAAAGTCTTTCAAGAATTCAATATGAATCCCTCGAAGTAAGCCAAACGCACCGTTCGGATTGTGGGCTTATTCACACTCAACTACTTACACAATTTTTTTTTTTGATTAGGTCGGTCTCTGGTTCAGATAAAAGTAGTATTCCTGCTAATCCACAAAATCCACCTGTGTAACGAAAATCAAGTAAATGGATTTTGGTATTTATGGTTGATTTTTTTGAATAGATCAGTCCCTGGTCCCTTTTTTCGTCACAGCCCCAATTTTATAATTAATTCATTTGATAACTTTATTTTAACATTGCTTATTATATTATAATTAATTTCACACCTTCGTTCTTACCATATTCTTCTACTACTTGCTCCTAGTCTCTCATTCTTATTATATTCTATTTTCACCACTATCAGTGTTGCTTTTAGTTTATAGTACAATAATTAGGTAAATAATAATAATAAGGACATGTTTACACTGTGCTGTATGTTTAATGGCCTAATGTTAAATTTATTTTTTTGAGAATCGGATTGAAGATATACCAACTATACCTATTCTTATTAGTCAAGTAATCGAGTTAAACTATAAACTAGTCAACTAAGTATTTTTTTCAAACATCTTCATACTCTCTAGCCTAAAAATGACCAAAATATGCTTCAGTCTTGAATCAAAACTACCTTTTGGTTTAAATCAAATATTTTTTTCAGTTAATTTATTGGAATATGCACCATTTAGGGGATTATAGTAGAGTCAACAATAGCGCACTAATCGTTTCTTCTCTTAGCCGTTCGGCTTAGGGGTCATTAAGCCAGAGGATAACCACATGAAATCAATCAGCCACTCTAGCCTGATTAGTTTTATAAGGGCATTGAAATAATGCAAAGAAATCGGAGGGCATAATAGACCACTGGCCGTTCGGCGCCGATTCGAAGCCAGATACTTGTTCACCTGTTTTCTTCAACAGAGTAGAGATCTTACTTTCCCTTTGCGTCTATTGGCGGGAAACTTTCAAAGTTGGAGTATTTATCTATTTAGACAACCGCTGTCTCTTGGTTGGCTGAAAAAATAATTGTGTCGAATACTTCAATTCATTAGCTGACCGAGAGTACTGAGCGGTTAATAGAATTAGTTCTAGTTCGTCTCCATTGCTTATATAGTACAAAGAAGCACAAAGATAAACAAGAATATCTATCTATTCAAAGTTATTCCCTTCAGCAGTGATATGGGGGAGCTAAAAATGGAATGCACTGACTGCTTATATGATGACAGTATATATTTATCCAGCAAAGTTGTGTACTAAAAAAGATAATGGGAGAAATGCTGACCCTAATTCAGTAATGTCTGAGCGTCAAAGATGGACAGCAGCAAAGATAAGGACGAAAATGCAAGTCAGGCAGCTGAAAATGTGAATAGTGTTTATAGTTAAGCTATTGTAACAGTCAGTCATACACAATTTTGGTTTCGTCGATTTCGTTCCGGTAACTTTGATATAAAGGATGCTTCATGGTGTGGAAGGCTAATTGTCGAAACTGTGATAAAATAATGGAAATCGTCGAGTCTGACCGTCATTGCACAAAAAACACAGTTAGGAACCTTTTGAAAAAGCTCGATGTCTTGGTGCCACATGAGTTAACGAGCGAAAACTCATAAGCCGAAATTTCAGCTGCGTATCGCTGCTGAATCATAACATAATTTACATATTTCTGAAGCAGATGGTGACTATCCTGGTTGCACAAACGGCTCCAAATCAAGTTTGGCAGACCTGAAAGTATTGTTGTGTGTTTGGTGATGTTGACAAGGAATCATCCACTATGAGCTGCTCCCTTACAACCAAACTCTTAAATAAGCAATCGTCTAGGAGCCCCCATGCTTAGCCAACAGAAGGGGAACTCTGTTTTATCAGTGATTCAAGTGATTACTACATATGTGCTCCTATTTGCGCCGAATGATTTGGCTGCTGAATAATTGGCCTCAAGAGAAGCCTGTGAAAATCGATTGTCCAAATTTTTATTCATTATTTTTATATTAAGTACATATTTACCAGCAATTTATCTTTAAATGTACAGAAATACCAGCTTCCACTGAATACGGATTTCGCAAAGGAAGAGTCACTTTCGCAATCGTCGCTCTTGCGTCCTGTCAAAGTAAACCTCTCGCCAAATTCCCATGTACGAAGAACTCACAAACCTCGTCAGCTTGGTGCAAATAAAGAAGTGTTGGAGCTTTTGTAATGAGCGCAGCATCAGCCTTGCGAGATATATAAGCTATGCATGCGTTCATTAGGTCGTTGGAGAAAGCTGTAAAGCTTTACAACATATATAACTTATCCCTTTAGCAACATTGGATAGGCCTTATCTTTTGGAAGCGAAGAGGTAATGCAGATGATCGTGTTTCGTCCGGTCAGAATATGTTGATTTTATGTATTGTATGTCGTGTAGGGATTGTATGGATCTTACAAAATGTCAAAAAAAAAATAAATACAAGTAGAGGAGACTAAGTTCGGGTGGAATAAAACATTGGGCACACACAGATATTATATTTTATTACATAAAAAAGGTGAAATTGTATATATTAGATCCTGAGTCAAAGGGTAGAACGAAAAGCCCATTATATGAAATGTGTGTGTGATCTTAATGCAATTTCCCCCATACTCAGAATGATAAAATTCGAACTCCTGATGGTGTGTATCTTATATGGAGGGATCTAAAATTTAGCTATTTACAAATAACCTACTAAGATTAGCAAAAATTATTTAGATTTAGTTGAGCTAGAATAATGCAGTAGGTTTTTTACTCACAAAACATAGCACATATCTAACAAAAAAATTTCCGAAACATATCCCTTCATTTCTTGTTTTTTATAGGTACATATCGCCTTAGGAATATTAAGGAGAATTGTAAAAGATTTACATACGTAAATGACGACATAAATTCCAAATTCATGGTGATTAGTTGAATATTAGCTCCACGTTGACAAGTTTTCATATCATGAAGAAATAAAAATAGGAAATCTAACCAAACTCTAGTTATCTAACCGCAGTTAATTGGTCGATTAACACAACACAATCAAACAAGTAGAAGAATTCTCAAACCCTTATTTACATAACGCAGAAATGTTTTATCCTTTAATTATTATTTTTTTCTTCAACTTGATGCCCAACCCTACTCAGGCAATTAACGCCGTTTGTTTTCGAATAGCTAAACGCCCCTACTATTCGCTGAATGGCGTTAATGTTTACCTAGATACGTATGCTGTGGCATGCAACAAAAACATACGGGAAGTCCGTCACTACACCAACATTATGGGTTATACAAGCAGTGTGCCTTTGTGTCTGTGTTTATGTCCCATGGTATGTGTGCGGTCGTGCGAGCATCAATACTTTTCCCAGAATGAATTTTCCTAATGATCAACTAGAAGGAACACACTTTTCTATATCTTTGTTTGGTTATTGTGGTTGCATTATGTTTTCCACTAAGTTACTTTATTTAATGACTAATCAATTTGTACCGCATTCTTTGAATAATTTATCAGGTGAGAGATAGTTGAAGGTGCATTTGTACTTATGAATGTCTGAATACGAGTGTATGTATGTCGATGTGTAAAGGCATTACATTTTCTTAGTCTCAAATAAATTGGCTCTTATATGTAGGTATTTCGAAAAATACACTTGCTTATGCAACATTAAACGATATCAAGCACTCAATCTTGCAACACTTTCTTCTTTGTTCGAAACCTCACCTTCATGGTGTCATATCATTGTCAAAGTCATGTATTCTAAAATAACAAAGCTCAATATAAAACAAGAGCTGAAGGATATGAGTGGAATGGACGCATATTTCGATTCTTGATAATGAAATTTGCATAACACTTTTGTATTTGTTTTGCGTTTTAGCCTCTCCTTCAGGCAAAAGGATAATAACAAGCATACGAGTACATATGCATACACGTATATCGAAATGGATATGAAATCTGAAATTGACTTTTGTATTCTGCTAGAAAAGTTACAAAGTTAATTTGTTATTGAATTTCTTCATGGATAAGCTGGTGTTCAATACTGCCGGTGATTTGTAGACAAAGGTGAAGAGATACTCCAATGTACGTGCGAGAAGTATTGTACTAATTTTGACAGCAAATAGACAGACTGATATTCATAGCCACACCTTGAAGGACACTTGTGGGCATATTACAAGTTGCCTGTCTGCTGTATGCATTATGGGCACATACATTCATGCATGTGTGTATATAGGCCCTAACAATTATAACTTTGATATGTTCAAGTGTAATGCAGGAGTGGAGAAGTCATGTGCACGGAAAAACTATCAATTGTGGCAATGGAGGCCAACACGTAAACTATCCACTACCCAAATTTACTTAAAATATTCGACGAAGAAATTATTCTGGACTCATAGATTCAAACTTAGATAGGAATATCACAGAGAAAACAAACATCTCGAGGAGAGAACTTGCATTCTTTTATTGCATTTACAATTATATAGATTAATTTACTTTTTATTCTAATTTAATAATTTTTTTTTATTTTATATTACCTTTGTCTTATTAAGGATGTACTGAGGTGTAGTCTATTTTCTGGGTCTGCAGTTATAGTCGCTTGGCTATACTCAATTTCTATTGTTGCTTTTACGTCGCGCAAATTAAAAAAGTGAGCAACCCTTGTGAAAGATGCGTTAACCAACCGTGAGGAGCTACAATAAAAGAGAGGAAGATTCGGTGGAACCACTTTGAAACTTTCGGTTTAAGGGTTCACAAAAGCGTAATTGCTTACCTAGAGAAGCTGTTCGTAGCTTTCGCGACCCTCTACCCAGAAATCAGTTCCAATGAAATGAAAATACTTCGATGAGATACCCCCCTTTTGATGACGACCTCAGCACACGCATTAAGGACCTGGAATGTCCGATAACTTATTTGGGAAAGTGTCACTTCCCAACTGGTTGATGTCCTCGTAAGAATTAAAGCTGAACTCGATACCAAAAACTGCGGCAGGGGCGAAAACTAGAAAATCTTTACATTTACATTTACTACAGTGGTCATATAAAGAAGGGAAATTCGGTGTAGAATTCACGTTGGGAGCGATTATCCGCCGTCGAGTACTGACATTCTCCTCGGTGGATGCGCGTTTCACCACAATCTTCTTCCAAACAAATCTTTTTTTTGTTCTGATTTGCGCGCAAGCATCGAAGAACGACTTGACTAAGGATGGCTTTTATGAGCGCCTGGTGCGTAATCATGAGCGCTTCCACCGCCAAGATATCAAAATTATGCTTTGCGACTTTAACGCTAAAATGGGCGGCAAAAGTATCTTCGGCACAACTATTGGAGAATTCAGCCTCCCGTCGAAAAATGGGTGCCTGTAGTACTAGATTCCAGCGCGAGAAAATTCTTCAAGCTACTTGCCTGTCTCCAAAACTCAAAACCAGATCAATCACGTTATGATGGACAAACGACATTACTCCAGTGCTCTTGAGATTCTTACTCCCCGATGATCCAATATCGTTACCGACCAATATCTTGCAACATCAAGAATTCACGCCCACTTCTGTACAGAAAAGAAAGCCCTTGAACGAACACAAGGAAGTTTCGACGTCAAAAAGCTGCAACAGACAGCCAAATAGTTTTCTACTCGACTTGCACTCGTGCTCTACCTGAGTAAACATCAGCAACTCTGTATTCGACAGATGCATATGAAACTACGGGATTTCGGAAAGGTCGCATTGGAACCTAGGGATCCACAAAAAGAGGAACCCGCAGTCTGAGCCAATTACCTTAGTACGTGATATAATCCTCCTCAATATGCCATATAAGGCCCTATCGACACACACCGCCTCTTCTTCTATTACGTCTACCATGGAACCAGCATTAACACTAACAACAATGTCAGCCTTAAAATCGATCGGCGATTTACCCTTACCAATAGATGCTATTTTGACTGAATAGAAAAGTAAAGTCCCCTCTTGACGAACAAAGACCAAACTCTACAAATTTCCACATCGTTTCCGTCTTGCTCTATGGTGCGGAAACATGGACGATGACAACATCTGATGAGTCGAAAGAAAGGTTTTGCGTAAGATTTAAAGTACTCGACGGGCTGGGAACGGCGAATACCGTAGCCGGTGGAACGATGAGCTGTACGAGATATGCGACGAGATTTACGTAGTTCAGTGAATCATTACACAGGGGCTACTCTGGCTACATTATGTAGTCTAAGGGGGTATGGACACTCCAGCTTTACAGATGAAAAGGAACACCTCCACTCCGTTGAAAGGGCCAGTTGAAGAAGGATCTGACTCTACTTGGTATTTTCAATGGGCGCGCCGTTGTTAACTCAGTTATTTATAAGCGAGTGAGCGATGTCTCCGCCAGTTTAAAAGAAGTGTAGATTAAGTTCCGTTTTAGAGTGTGAAAGCAGTCATTACCAATGTGCAATTCCATAAAGAAATTAAAATATTATATTCTTTTATTGTAGGCGAAATCATTTCGTTTGTTATTTCACTAATTGACAATTCAAATTTAAGACTGTGGCTCGGTAACTGAATCATGCGGGTAAGAATTAGTGATTAGTCTTTCTTTCAACTTAGAACAATCGATTAAAATGGAAACGAGACGCGATTGCGCCGTTCTAAAGACTACTTCTAAGTGGTTCCGAAGATTCCAGACTGGACATTTTTCCGTAGAGGACGACCCCAGGAATGTCGAACAAAATCTTCCACTGACGACGTCACTGTAGCTCAGTTTACTTCACCCGATCTAAAGTAGTAGCTGCTATTCTACTAGAAAAGGGTCAGACTAAAACTGCAAACCAAAAGTTTTCAAAAATTTGTTGGAAAAGAGGAAGTAAGAGGATTTCCGGCGCTACTTTTTACATCTTTACAACGCACCATTCCACACTGAAGATAAGCAAGGAAGGAGAATACGAATAAATACAAAAATAATATTCTTAAATTTTTTCTGATCAATTTACTTTGGTTAATCCCCACGTATTTATGTATATAAATTTATCTGACAAATATGATTTACTATGGTGGAAAAAAGTAAATCATGTTTGTATTCGAAACAAAAAAGTATGCTCGAATGTAATTTTTCAAAATTGTAAATATCTATAAAATATATATCGAAGCTTCCTCCATTCCGTTTAAAGCGCTACCAGGATATGTCATCAACCATAATAATAATTATTATGTAGGGCATTCCCACAAAAGTCACATACACGGTGTGTCCCAAAAATAACCGAACTTTATATTTAAATCATACAACATACAGCGCCATGTATTGAAAATTTGCAACATTAAAAAGATACATTCATCCTCTTTCAAACGTACCTAACTTCATGTAAGTCGGATTACAGATGTAAATGTGACAGCCATTTCAATAAAACCAAAAGTGTGCTAATGGTTCCAAAAAAAAAAAATGGAACAAAGAGCAAATATAAAATTTTGTGTCAAACTTAAAAAAAAATTGAAATTGAAGTTTAAAAAATTAAAAAAAAAATTGAAAAAAATGAAGCAGCCGTAACCGAGGTACTGAAGAACATTTCTACAAATGACATAAAAAAATCTATGCATGCGCTGGTTGATCGTTCCAAACGTTGTGTTGAGTCAAATGGAACCTATTTTGAATAAATAATAACTTTCAAAGATAATATAATATGTATTTTACTATTTATATCCAAAAAGTTCGGTTATTTTTGTGACACACCGTGTACATATAAATTTACAGAAATACTTTTGTTTCTATGTGTGTTATGATTACTCTCAAAGACCTACTCATACTATACTTATTGCAGCAAATAATAATCAATAGCAGCTAACATACATATACGAGTATTCATGGATTTACTTGGGTATTGATTGAGTACCAATGTCTTTTATGAGCTTACAATTATATATTTTACCAAAGGAGGAGTTATCGAGCAAGATGAGCTGACATGCATACTCGTAGTAGGAATAACAAATACAAATGTGTGTTTATATGTAGCTCCCATAAAAATATTTATGCTTGTCTACGCAACCAGCCAAGACTTGTTTTGCTGGGTCATAAACCAAATTGTCTCCAATTTCAGCATATGAGCTTATTTGCTATATATGGTATTGTACAATTCTGTGTTAGTGTATTTGTAAATATATATTTACATATGTATGTACATTTCTTGTTATCGTATTTATGCCTAGGCATAACATTTGACATTTAATGAGCATACGTCGCCAATATGAGAATACGACAATCTTATTTTGTTATCGAGAGCACATCCTCTATATGCCCAAATTGACGCAACAATTGGAAATTATTTATTGCAAATTATTACTTATGTTTTGTTGCTTTCTTGTTGGCAACCGATATCAGATTTTCTAAATATCACTACAGTTTCATTTAATGGAATGCCAGAGAGGTCAAAATCAAATACTTTGAATTGAAGTCTTCTTTTTCATATTTACTGGCATAGACCACGCATCCGCCCTGCCTTCCTCTTTCTCTGGTTCCACTGACGGGCATTGCATCAAAAACTTTCAAAGCTGGAGTATTCTTATTCGTTCGGACCTTATGACCTAAGCAACATCCCTCGGCTACGGTAATCACCGTTCCCAACTTTTAGAGGATAATAAGTCATTTGCGAAACCTTTCTTTCAAAAGCTCCTAGAGAGGATTTTAATTTTCATTTTTCTACACAATCTAATTTAGCACCTGTTCGCAAGAGTGCTTCCGTGGTGGATTTCAATGGTTGTAGGCATTAGTGTTGGTTCCAAGATAACCCAAATTATCTACATCTTAATTTTCTTCAAGTTATGATTGTCAACACTCACTTGAAGACGAATCTCAATTGCCTCGCCTTCCGCTGCAAACAATAACTACTATAATTAATATAATCGTAAGGAATATGGTTATTTCAATTCATTTGGGGTTGCGAAAACCAGTTGAAGATGAAAACCGGCTCAATGGTAATCTAAAATAATCCATTCCCAATGAAATTGAGGTTATGCACGGAAATGAAAATTTGTGTAATAAAGCCAATTAATGGAATGTTATTACGATTGTGACAGAAATATCAGTTGAAAAACATACCGAACACTTGGAAAAGCCAAAAATAAACGAAAATGAGAAAACTCTTTTCCATAGAGAAAAAATCCTTCTTTTTAACTTCTAATAACGCCATTAGATTATTTTGTATTCTTTTTTCTTAGCTAACTATAACCAATTGTCTGCTGAGCTATTTTAAATTAAAGTTGGGAAAAAGAAAACTGTCAACAACGTCCAAAAGCTAGGGATCGAAGTTTGTAGTTCTGAAGTTACGAGTACATATTTTGTGTAAAGTTTTTAAGCCACAAGTAATAGATACAAATTTTTTGAACAACAACAAAAGAAGGAAAATTAAATGACCGATCAAAAATTGAATATTTATGTGTAAGTTAGGTAGCCACTGAATAAGAGGGGATAAAGAGGAGAGTATACCGATAGTTTGTTACTTGATTATATTTAATATTTAGAAGTCAAAAATATACAAATATACGTGTGTATGTTATGGCAGGTAGCTTAGAAAATAAACAAAATAGCTTAGCTGTAGATTTTTGTGCGAAAGGAATATCGTGGAACAAGCCCTTGAGCATCCTTACTGCTACAGTCGGCACTTTCCACGTGTTAGGCATTGCAGAGTTGAACTTGTTTTTTGTATTAATCCCCCGTTGACTAAATGTTGCTCATGCGACATGGTGAACATTTCATTTTTAAGTTAAGATTTCTTAAATATATAGGGTTACCTATTTCGTGGTTACAAAAGTTTTTCATGTTTTTTTTAGTTTAAAGTCAGGTATTTTTTTAACAAAAGTAAAATAAACCAAAAATATTAAAACCTACTCCAAAATGGCGATTCAAACGTTGCCAAGCATTTGTGCTTTAAGAGGAGATTACGGTCTAACTTTTAAACAAATTTGGGAAACTGGATCTGTTACAGTGAAAGTGTAGCCGAAAACCCATATGTATCTATTACTCGACGTTCTTAAGAACTGAATCTTTCTTACGACACATTTTGGTGTATTTTTCACTTGGACTTACACCTCCATCCATATAAAGTCGAGCTCACAGAACAACAGAATCCAACTGACTATTCACAACGCCGTACATACCTCATTTCTCACTCAGGGGATACCTAAATAAACAAAATTTTTGCACTTGGGGCTCCGAGGCCATAACAACCAAACAAACTAACTTTTGGGTCCGAAGGAATGTTTGGACCTTTATTCTTGGACAATATGTAGTTTAAATTTTTTTGGTGCCACATTGGGATAGAAGTTTCCTGACCTTGTAATCTCTCGTCTTAGAGATACCAATTGGCCACCAAGATCGTGGGATAAACTTGTGATTCTTGAGTACTTGAAAACCAACATTCGTTAACTAATGAGGTATCCCCGAATATGTGCCAGAAAGCGGCGGTCATTTGGGCAATCACATATAATGCCAAGGTTCGAAAAGGAAATTCATGAAAACATAATAATTTTTAATGCATTTTGAAGAGTATACAATTTCCTAAAGAAGCTATGAACAAAAGCTCTTAGTATTCAAAATTTAAACAAAATTTTCAGTAATTTGGCATATCCAATATTTCAAATTGCATATGAGCTTATTTTATTAATATGTACTTATAAACACACTCATGTTGACGATGGGAAAACTTTTTAATAGTAAGTAATAGCCAATGGCAATATGCAGATAGTCAAAGATGAACAACAAGAAACTTACATCTAACAACACTGAGGCTATGTTATAATGTATATAATATATAATTCTTCAAGTGAAGAAAAATGGAAAATGTCGCCAACATAGCAAGCATCAAAGCTTTGCCAACTGAAGTTAAAGGCAACGAATGGATGTGAGATGAGTTGGAAGTTGTTTAGAAGTTGAGCGGGGGAGAAGTTAGTAGGTCAATAAACTTATACAACTAGTAATTCGTTTCTAAGTAAGAGAGTTTGAACTTTTTTCCAGTGGCCATCACATGTCCTTGCCCACATTCACTAACATAACATATTGTACAAACGGCTTTAATTCCTTAACACTACTAGAAGAAATATGATCATTTGAATAGGGCGCTGTGAGGTTTTGGAAGCGTTTTTATAAATAATAATGTCAGAAATACTTTAAAAGAGATTGAAATTTATAGTGCTTTAGGCATTAGTCTTATATATATTAAAAAAATACATAAAAAGTACCAGGATTTTCCATAATAATCTCATACTCATGAGAAACCTCCTGGTAATCATCAGGTACATAGCAATCCTTTTCTGGTTCATTTATAAATCTTAAGGTTCTTTTTCGTAGTTTCAAAAATAAGAAAATATATCTACATACTTGCTCAGAAATTTTCAACTTTTCAATTCTTCTCTGCAGGGAATGTTCTTTCACCTCTTAAATTTCATTCACTGGCGCCATTGTTGTAGTCAAAGTAACCCAGAAAACGTAGTCGTCAAAGTTTTTCAATTTAATTTATGTGCTAATAAAATATTAAGTTCATAACTGGAGCATACAAGTTGAGTGAGAAGATAAAGAAAAGCTTTAGACAAAATACTTAACACATATATTTTCGCATTCACTTAGGCAAAGATAGAAGATTGTAATCACAAATCGAAATATGCAAAACTATTTACAATGATCAAATCGCTTAAGTCTCCCGATATCTTAAGTTTGTTGAGTGCAAAGTGAGCTTTCATTTTCATATCAATAGAAGTGTGTGAAAATAAACATTCTTATAAGAAAAAAATACAAAAAGAAAATAAAAAAGTAAAATTTTTTGCTAAACAAATTAGTAACTAACATAGTTTGAATTTGACTTTCTTGAATAGTTAAAACTGGAAAGCTTTTATTTTTTATTGTAGAAAAAACTTACAAAAATCAATAAGAATACATGAGTCACCAGGATTATTTTGTTTAAAAGTATAGTATGGTTTAGACGGTCAACTGCTAATTTAACATTGTTCTGTGATGGACTAGAGTAAGTCAACTGACGTATATTACATTCTTCTTGACATAATTTATGTACATACAGTCCTTAAGTAGGTACACATATTGCCGTTGTTAACAAATTGCGAAAATTGCCTGCCAAGGAACAGAAGTACACTTTTTTACTTCAATAAAAACTAAAAAGCAAACCAGGCTGCTGAAAATGTGAATAGTTTCGTTCCAGTAGTTTTGATAAGCGAGTATAATATGCTCCACGGTGTGGAAGACCAATTGTCGAAAATGTCAGTAGAATAAAGGAAATCGTCGAGTCCAACAGTTATGCGAGTACCCAGGAGTCAAATATTCTTTAAAAATCCGTTTAGAACCACTTACAAAAGACTGGATACACAAATAACTTCGATGTATGGGTGCCTCATGAATTGACGAGAAAACCCATTATAACCCGAGTTTCCATCTGTGAATCGTTGCTTAGTCGTAACAAAATCGACCAATTTCTGAAGCGTTTTGTTATGAACAGTGGATCATCTGCAGCAACGTGAAGTGAAAACGGTTGTGGTCAAACAGCAGCGAGCAAACACAAACGGTTTTCATGCCAGGACTGACAAACCAGGAAGATTTTCTTTTTGTGTGTTTGTTGGGATTGGCAAGGGTAATTACCAAGGCCAAGGTTTTAATTTGGACCCATACTGTCAGCAGTTAAACCATCTGAGGGAAGCAATCGCAAAGAAACTTTGGGCAACAGGAGTGGAATCAGGAGAACGCTAGACCACACAAAAACATGTTTCCTGTCCTGAAGCTTTAAAAGCCTGGTTGGTAAGTTCGCACCTTCTGTCCCGGGCGGGTGTTTTGTAGCTGGTGAAAAATTAGCGTCAGGGGAAGTCTGCCAATTTTTTGCCAATAGGGACAAAGATATGAAAGAGACATAATGACATTACCTTCAAAATGGCACGAAGTTTTCAAGCAATACGGTGCATATTTGACATAAATCGGATTTTTACTAGACCTTATACAATAGATAAGTAGTTTTTTTATAGACTTAGTGAACTTAAGGGGTAAAGCCACTCTAGAGGTTGAAAAATATACTCATTTTAAAAATTTATTGTAGGAATTTGGGAAAAGCAATAGAGTTTCTATTTAACCATTTCACTGAACATATATTGAAGTATAAACAAATATTTTTTAATTATTATTTTGTTACAAAATGGCAGTGATTAAGTCCTTTATTTAATCCATGTTTTTTTTTAAAGGCATCCACGGGAGGACCAATTTGTTCTAAAGAATGAGACCTAGAACAGAAAACCAAAAAATTTTATAATTTACGAACTATGGTCTTTAGAAATACGTATGGATTTGTTTTTTAACTAATTAACTAACTAACACACTTTTTTGATAAAAAGATTGACTTAAAATACGCACTAAATTATTAAAAAAAAAAGTTTACATTTAATCGAAAAACGGCTACGTACTTCCAAAAGAAAATGTATTTTTGAAGCTACCATCAAAATTTCAAATAAATTGATGTAATAGTTTCCGAATAATTTCCAGTTTGAAAATTGTGATTTTGAGAAAAAGCGTTTAAATTTTTTATTGTACACAGCGCACGCTCTGAGGGGCTGCAGCAAAATAAAAAGTTCAGAAATTTCAAATATTTTTCTTTACTTTAAAACCAATTGAATATTATTTCTAGGATCCAAAGGTACCAGTGAGCAAAAAAAAAAGCGTTTTCCAAAATCCTATAGTGGATTTACCCCATATTTGTCAAAGCTCAGGTCTACTTTATAAGATGCCAAATATATCGAACATCTTAGCATTTAAAAATTTTGTTGAAATTCTTTATGCATTACTAATTTTTCTAACGGAAAATGAGAAAAAGATAAAATTAAAACGACCAAGAAGGTATTATTTTCTCCAAATTCATCACAATAATCTGCTGCCCATTTATTTGTTAAGCTTTCTCAAGCTTCTCACGTATTCACTCCGTTAGGCATAGACACCACAATAAATAAAAGAATAAAAAGCTGTCTTAAATAGATAATCGAATTCTATTAGATTTTTCATAGAGAAATATGAAGTTTAACAGAAATTTATTTATGATAACTAAGGTTTAAAGTACAATACCAAACCTAAAATCTGCGTTGCGTACCTTGTAATACCTTAAATGAAATTTTGTGGATATCTTCAGTAATAAAGTTTTATATTAAAGTTGTAGACAATTTAAAATATTTCTCAAACAATTTATTTATGCAAACTATGTTGACGCTTTATTTCTGCCACGGTGTGATTTATTGGTTATCGGGTCAGAAAAGGAGATGAAAAAATAATAAATAAACTGTATGAACTAGGAATGTAAGCGAGAGTATTCACAAATGGCATGGAAAATTGAGTTGACAGACGGGTTATAAGTTAACTGAAAGAAAAACGAGAATAGCAAAACAAGTAATGCTGAAAGGAGCAACTGAGGGGTGTACAATGCATAATATGCTTGGTAAAAGGATATCAAACCTCATTGTGCTTTTGTGCGACCGTTGCACAATGAATTGTTGGGTTGGTCAATCGGCTATCTGGTTGTTCATCTGTAGGTAGCAGTTATAACAGAAGTAGGCCCTTGTGCACGCAAATGAGGAATATAAACACACGAATGTTGTGTGTGGATTTAAGCAGGATGGGGTTTATTTTTCAATTGGAGTAGTGGGCTAGGTATCAGCGGGCGCTCTGTGCTGGAGTGTTAGGAGTTCTGATCTGTTTACGCAATGCCAAATTGCGTACGTAACGATTGCACCGTCTTTAAATACTATTTCTAAGTGGTTCCGATGATTCCAGACCGGATATTTTTCCATAGAGGACGATTACGTCACTGTAGCTCTGCTGAAGTCCAAAATCGACGAAGACCTACGATTGATACCAGAAATGATTGCTTATGAATTGGGTTTGAACGCCATGGTACATGGATACACGATAAAATCTTCTTGATAGGTACCACGAATTTTAAATGAGGCCCAAAAAGAAGTTCGAGCGCATTTTGTTCAATTTTTCTTCACAAGTAAAGTCGTTTTTGGTGACGAGTCTTAGTTCTTGGAGCTCAACAGGGGCAAACCCACCCGTAAAATCTAAGCAAACCAGGAACATGTTGTATGTCATCGTAGCGTAAATCTTGTGGTAATCCATATTCTTCTTGCGTACGAGATACTGGCGTGTCTGCTTCACTCCGGCTTTTGTTCCTATTAGGGGTCATATTCGGAATGCTTTTTGAGCCATTGGGATATTGGGGTTTGATCTTTTAAAAAGTAACCAAGCATTGACATGCAAAGATCTAATAGGTGGAAAAATATTCGTACGCGTATGTACAATTTTCTACTTTTCAGCGTTTTATATTTGGAACTTCATCATCAGCATGCGCATTACGTAACGGTCTCATTCCGACGTAAGTTGAAACAAGATTAAAAATCCGGTTGTCTTTCCAAGAAAGAGATGTTACGGTGTGCCTACCGAATATTGTGGGTATAAACTCTTCATCATAACTTTTGTATCCGGAAGTTTACAATTTTTCTTAGGGTTTCGATTTATGGTCCCAAATATGTGGATATCTTGCATTCGCAAATAAATCAATCAAGGTATTATGGTGTAATACTTATCCATGCAATTATATAATCTTGAAAACGAGGGAACCCACGAGTCATAAGCACAACAAGCGGATGCTTTCAAATCTGGCTGTTAAAGCAGTAAACAATGTAGATCTCCAGTATAAGTTTGTTTTGGCAGATATCGCTTCATGAGATGACCAACTTTGGTAGAACTCATTTGCTCGTCTATCGATAGACGATACTGAAAATGGACTGAAAGCGATCATTCAGGCTCAATTTAAATAAACGATTAGAGTTTTCGGAGTCATAATCATCGTTGTTGTTCATATGAAGATATTTCTTTATCTTCTTAAACTGGTTTGCTGTCATAACCTACCGTACGACATCATGGTAGTTTGTGATAGGACATAAAATATGTACCTACAGGAACAAGCTAAGTTCGATTTATTAGTTATCCATAGCAGCTTAATTCTTAACGCATTACTAGATCCAAATCCTGGTTATACTGGTATGAAATTTTAAAATGACGACATACTTTTCGATACCATTTCAAAGCAGAAAGTTTATGAATTTCTTTAAAGCACACACCAATTTACAAGTCTACTGACCACAGTGAATATCTGGTTAATTATAAATTTGGGCTGAAGCAATATTGTAGCAGATTTTGGGGCCCCCCTTCTTATGTTAGCCATCCACAACACATAGTGGTTTTAAATAATTAACCTTAAAATTTTTTTATTTTCCTGTTTTGATGTAAAAATAAATCAATAATACTTGTAGGCATCCTTCATCAATTGTCATTTACATAAAAATTCACTTTCGGTAGCATTTCATTGATTGCCATTCGACACAGAAGGAAATGAGGCAAAAACTTAATTGAATCAACAGCCGATCGATCAACTGATTATTTGCCGAATTTTATATCAGTAATTTAAAAGAGAAATGAAAAAGTGTACTTTACTCTTTTTTTACCCTATGGTGTGACCATTACGAAACCTAACAAGCACATAAAGTTTGTTGTTGCTGATTTTGCTGGTAGTGACTTTTTTCTATTAGCTTCGAATTATTTAATTTAATTTTTTTTTTACTTTCTGCATACATATCTATGTACATTACACCTCACCTCAAGGTTTACATATATATCATCAAACAACTAAGGACAACCATACAAATTGTAGGAATTGTAGGATATCAGTGAAGCCAACGAGATTTTTGTAGCTTCAGTGGCTTTGTAGAGTATTTATATGTTTAATTGGAGCTTTTTAACCGCTGAAGCTATGAGGAGCCATTATTTCATGTCAGAAATTCACTCGGAGGTGTTGACATTCCCTGCCGAGGGACGGCCACTACTAGAAAATTTCGCCAAATTTTGTATTTAAATTAATTTTCTATAACTTATTGAATATTAGTACGACAACAGGACTTGAACCCAGGGCTTCCGAATGGCAGTACGTAATGCTAACTACTCGGCTACCGCGGACGCGGATGAATAGTTAGCAGACTAGTTAGCCTACTCCTTGTCTGTCAATGATACTTCCAATTTCTTTGTAGGTTTATTCGTTAAAAGCAGCGTTGAAGGCGAACGATTATTGCAAAAACTTTCAGAAACTTCCAAAAAATATAATTGTTAAGGCATACAACTGCAACAACTGGAGCAAAAATATCTTGAAGAAAAACTGCTGGTCTTTCTAAAGCCTTCTCTATATGTCTGCTGATCAAAACTTAAACAAAATATGCATATATATACATATGTGATGGGTATCTGGTTAAAAAAGAGTTAAAAAAAAAATAAATGGGTAACAGCAAATGAAATGTGTCACTCCAATAATGGATAAATAAACCACAAATACCTTGAGAATAGCTTCAAACCGATAAAAATATTAGTTTTTCGTAAACGGTTAAAAAATGGTAAGCAAAACTGACTGCTAATAAGCTTTTCAAATCATGTCAGGCCTAGTAATATATTGGGTGTATGCATTAATTCGTGCGGGTTTTTAAGAGAGGGCTCTACTAGTATTATTTCGCGTCGTGTTCATCTGTGGCTAAATTCATTTCAAAGGTACTGTCATTTCGCGTCATTTTCAGTAGATGTCATTTGTTTTAGCGTGAACAACAATTTGTTTCATTCATTTAAAAATGTCGAAATTTGTACCAGATAAATTGTTTTTGCGGGGAGTTCTTCCTCATTACTTTAACATGAAGAAAAGTGCTACCGAAAGCCATCCTACTTTACTGGACGTTTATGGTGACCATGCTTTAGCCGAACGAACGTGCCAAAAATGGTTTGCATGGTTTAAAAGTGGCAATTTCGACTTAGACGACGGAGAACGACCCGGACAGCCAAAAAAATTTCAAGACGAAGAATTCGAGACATTGCTCGACGCAGATGGATGCCAAGAAGAACTTGTAAAAGTATTAGGAGTTGATCAAGCAACCGTTTCCAGAAGATTAAAATCATTAGGATTCATCCAGAAGCTTGGAAATTGGGTGCCTTATGAATTAAAGCCAAGAGACGTCGAACGTCGATTCTGCATGTCGGAAATGTTGCTTCAACGCCACTAAAAGAAGTCATTTTTGCATCGGATTGTCACTGGCGATGAAAAATGGATTCATTATGATAACCAAAAGCGCAAGAAATCGTATGTGAAGCCCGGCCAACCATCGACATCCACGGCAAAGCCGAATATCCATGGTGCCAAGGTTATGCTATGTATTTGGTGGGACCACAAGGGTGTGCTCTATTATGAGCTATTGTAATCGGGTCAGACGATCAATGGGGACCTCTACCGAAAACAATTGATTCGTTTGAAAAAGGCCATCGCGGAAAAACGACCAGAACGTACGACCAAACACGAACAGCTCTCAAGACAGCCGGTTCTGCGTACCGGAGTTGACCCGGATTTTATCCGGCCAAGGGCTGTCACCCTTTCGGCGACCTAACCCCGTTTAGGTCAACAGGTAAAATTAGTTTAAGTTCGCCATCGGAGCAATACCTCGCAGCTGGGTTGCTTCAAATCCTTCTCATCAGGGCTGGCGTCGAAACCAACCCTGGTCCGACGTTCTACTTCTGCTGCGTGTGCACCAGAAGACTCCACCACTCCTCCACCTCGGTTAGGTGCAACCAGTGCAATGATTGGAGTCATTTTAAGGTCTGTTCAGGCCTTAAGACACATAGGGAGTGGACCACACGTTATGTGGCCCCATGTTGCCAGCGCCCAAGTACGCCCCCAGCCTCCACGGCAGTGCCTTCAGCACCCTTACCCACTTTGGGTAACCAGCAGACCTCCACGGTCTCCCGGAGCTCTCCGCAGCATGACTCCCGCCAACCCTCACCCCTTTCCCCTCCCACAACCAGCTCCTCATCTTCCTCCCGTGCGAGGGCTACCCAGCAGCTCGTAGTCCCCCGCACAGTCTGTCCCGTGTGTCAGACCTTAGTACGTCGGAATGTGACCTCAGTCAGATGCAATTCTTGCTCCGGCTGGTGTCATTTTCGGACGTGCTCGGGCCTGCGCACCACCCGTGAGTGGAGTGATGCGTACGTTGCCCCTTGCTGTAGGAGTCTGCCCCCGCCTGTTAATACGACAACACCGCCAACCAACACCAACGTGCGGAACCAACCTCAGCGGGTATTACAGCAGCAACGCACGTCATCCACGCACCACTCCCTCACCCCCCGTATCACGAACGTTCCCCCGAGGCGGACCCGACTCCTTCAATTTAACTGCAACGGACTCCAGGAGAAGATCGACGAGATAGTCGACTATATGAGCCGGGAGCATCTGTCAATTGCTGCAATCCAGGAAACTAAGCTCACCGCCCGCTCGGATCTTCTGAGTCGGGCCGGATACAACATAATCGGTAAGGACCGCGAGCGATACCATCTTGCACAACGCCGTGCAGTATCGTCTCATCTATGGCGGCATCGACCGCAGGGATACTACCCTAGAATGTCAGGGCATAGCTATCCGGTCAGGCGATGCCGAGCTCGAAATATATAATATATACATTCCTCCCGTTACAAGTTGCCCAGTTGGATATAGCCCTGATATAGGTGCGCTACTCAGAGGCGAAAACCGTTTGGTTTTGGGCGACTTTAACGCGCAACACGATCTTTGACATTCTAGCCTGTAAAATGACCGTAGAGGAATGGAGCTGGCGGAACAGATAGACGATTCGACATTGTGTACAATGAACGACAACACCTCCACCAGAGTTGTGGGTAATTGCCAAAGCTCGCCCGACATAACAATTGCGAGTGCTGGTCTGATAAACAGCATAGTCTGGCGACCTATACTGACACTAGCATCGGACCACTTACCCATACACATCTCGATTGACAGACCTCCCGACTTTGTTTCCGAGGACCACCGGACCTTCGTTAACTTCAAAAAAGCTAACTGGACCGGCTTCACGGAATTCACCGAGGACGCCTTCAGTGCTCTCTCCACTCCAACTGACGTCACCTCTGGTGAACGTTCATTCCGCAGGATAGTTGTGACCGCTGGCGTGACATCCTCCGTAACTCCGATCCCGGGAATATCTTAATCAGGGATTTAAATGCGGAGATTCGGACCGTTGTAAACAAACACAAGCGGAAAAAGTGGGAGCAGCACTTAAGGTCCTGCAATCTCTCCTCTGGGGCAACCAAGCTCTGGGCTACAGTCAAGTCGCTGTCTAACCCGACGAGACGCGATGACCGGGTGGAAATTTCATTCGGTGATCGCGCCTCGTCGGACCCGAAGAGATGCGCGAGCTATTTTAGCCGGCTTTTTACACTGCATCCTTCGGTAGACAAAGCGAAAAGACGTGTAACCCGCCGTATGCGCAAACTGTCAAACACAAGCGCGGTGCTTGATTTCTCCAGAGAGGAGATTCAGGGGGTTCTCGGGAAGACGAAAGCCTCCAAATCCATCGGCCCTGACGGAATAAGCATGCAGATGCTAAAACATCCCGGACCAGCGGGAGCAGAATACCTCACCAAGGTCCTCTATTTGTCTTTGACCACCCTAATCATACCAGATGTGTGGAAAACCGGTAGGGTGGTCCCGCTACTTAAACCGGGGAAACCAGCCAATAAAGGAGAATCTTATCGGCCGATAACTCTCCTCTCCCCAGTAGAGAAGACGCTTGAGGCCTTACTGCTCCCGACTTTCACTCACCATCTGCATCTGGTTTTGTCAAAAGCTTTTGACACTGTCAATCATTCAGTGCTACTCAGTAACATTGAGGAATCCTCATTACCGCCGGGGTTGCAGAGATGGGTCATGGGCTACCTGAGTGGTCGTCAATCATCGGTCATATTCCGAGGTGAAACATTTAAATTGAGGAAAATTAAACAGGGGGTTCCTCAGGGTGGTGTACTCTCCCCGCTACTATTTAATTTTTACATCTCGAAGCTCCCTCTTCCACCGGTAGGAGTCTCACTAACCTCGTATGCCGATGATTGCTCGATATTGGAGTCTGGCCAGGATATTGATAGCCTATGTTCGAAAGTGAACGGCTACCTCGCCGATCTCTCCCGTTTCTTCACCGCACGACATTTGAATATACAACCGACGAAATCCTCGGCTACCCTTTTCACAAGCTGGACGAAGGAGTACCGGCTAGAACTCGATGTGAAAGTTGATGACGAAAAAATTCCAACTTTAAGCAACCCTAAGATTTTAGGGGTCACATTCGATAGCCTGCACTCCTTCACTCCGCATACGACCGCAATTGCCGCAAAACAAAACATGGGGTAAAGATAGAGAAATCTTCCTGGCAACCTACAAAGCAATTGGCCGGCCGGTCGTAAATTACGCTGCACCGATTTGGGCGCCGGGGACGAACGAGACGCAATGGAGAAAATTACAGGCCTGTCAAAACACCACTCTTAGGACTGCGAAAGGAAACCTCCTGATGTCACCGGAGCACCACTTGCACAGCGAAGCATCTATGCTACGAGTTAAGGAGCATAATGCTTTGCTGTGCAAGCAGTTCCTGTTGGGATGCCACCGCGCGGAGCACCCCAGCAGGCACCTCTTAGAAGCCGAGCCTCCGCCTAGGCACATCAGGAAGGGAGTACTTGACTACAATTGCACCATACAGCACCATGTAAAACAACCGCTGGACAGGACGGCGTATAGACAGGCGCTGAACGCCATTCACCAGGAGTCAGTCAACACCTTCCTAGACTCCCTTCCAGTGAATGGCGTACTCGGAATCAAACCACCACCTATCGCAGACAGTGAGCTCGAGCTCCCTCGAAAGACCCGTGTGATACTAGTACAACTTAGATCTGGATATTGTAGCAGGTTAAACTCCTACATATCCAGACTCGACCCCAGCATACCCAACGTATGCCCTGCATGTGGAGAGTCCCCGCACGACACTAACCACCTCTTCACATGCCCCCTTAAACCTACCCATTTAACCCCCTCTCCCTTTGGTCCAACCCTGTCCAAACAGCACGTTTCCTGGACCTTCCGTTAGATGACCTCGGCGACTTAGACTAATTATGCCTGCCCTAAGCGAGGTTAGCGAACCGCTACAACAACAACAACAACAACCAAACACGAATCAATAATTTTTCATCATAACAACACTCGGCCACATGTTGCAAGGCCAGTTAAAAACTATTTGGAAAAATGTGGGTGGGAAGATCTACAATCAATGCAGAATGCTCTCACCGGAGTACGCTTCATTCCAGAACAGGGTATCTTTCTTGACTTCCAAGCCGGAGAAGTTTTTTTGGGATGGGATCCACAAGCTGCCAGAAAGATGGGCTTCCGATGGGCTTCCGATGGGCAATACTTTGAACATTAAATGTATAACAATTTTTTCACAAAAGAGTCTTAATTTTAGAAAAAACCGCACGAATTAATGCATAAACCCAATATAATCCATTAGTTTGGCAATAAGTGTGATTGGACTACACTATGGCATTATAAACACGATATTTTTTACTAAAAGAAGTAATGGGAGAGTATTAATCACTTTTACATAGTAGTGTTCGAACGCATGTCAAAAATGACCACCAGGAAAGAGAACATTTTATATGTATATATTTTACAATTTTCTTTTTTTTCGATAAACAAAGACAAATGAAAACGGTCGTGGTCGAAAAGCAGTAAACGGTCTTTAAGCCAGGGTTGACGACCAGGAAGGTTTGTGGGGTGTTTGGTGGGATTGGCGAGGAACCACCCACTGTGAGCTGCTCCATTGCAGCCAAACTCTTAATTCTGACCAGTACTGGAAAAAATTGGACTGTGGTATTGGGCAAAGTTGGCGTCTGAGGAAGCTGTGATCTATCCAAATCGTTCATACTTTTTACAAATTGTTCGAAAATGAATCAAAGGAATCATTAATTATATGACAGTACGCCATGAAATTTAATATATATATCCAAAATCTATTTCGATTGTTTTAAGCCGCTATGGATAACGATTGTCTGAAACAACTGAAATAAATTGTTACAAAATACAAGAAAAGCCTTTTCCTTCGGCTTCATTTTGGCGCTGTTTAATTACTGTTGTACAGCAACCCCCTTCTTAAAACAAAACATTGCCTCACCCTAACATCAACAACCAACCTTTGCTTTCCAACTGTTCTTACTGTAAGTGGAATAGATGCAGTGCACCAGAGGTGTGAGTTGGTGAAGCATTAGCTATGCACCTCAATAACAGTTCTGTTTGGCGCCGTAATGCATTCCAGCAGCGAATAGTGGCATTAAGCTTTGATAAACGACTAATGTGTCGCGCCTAATACGCATTTCATTGCAATTTTCCACTCAAGTACAAGTCGAGCGAACTGAAATGCCGTAAATAAGCTGAATTTGGCGAGCTAAGAGTAATTACGCAGTGGTTCATTGATTTCGGAGTGAATTTTGCAGTACTTTTGAGGACTAACCAAACTAGATTTATTTGAGTTTTTAAAACCATTGTCAGCTTTTATTGGTCTGTCTATTTAATTTAAAAAAAGCAAAGGAAGGAGGTAAGGCAAATTGCATAACCGCCAAAGAAGAAGATTAGTTTAAATATTTATATACGTTAATGCCTAAAATGAATGCCTTTCGTGGACACAAATGTATCTTAATGGTTTGCGGGTTGATAAAAAGGAAATGGGAAATACGAAATTAGGTTTTTGCTCAAGGGAATCAGATTTAGAAAAGAAAAATATATAAAGAATAAACTATCATTACTGTTCCTATTTGTTTCTTTCAAATCCTCATAAGTCATTTGAATTTTATTTCAAACAATAACTCATGCGCACACGTAGCTTTGCTCAAAAATTTTCCATTATCTCTGACACATAAAAATCTTTATTTGAATTGCAACTTGAAATGTGGTAAAAGAATTGAAAAGTGAGAAATTCAGCTTTGTAAGACAATAAAGGAAGCCAGTAAGTAAGGAAGGAAGTAAAGTGTTTATTGTTTTATATTTTCAATAATAATTTTTTGACATACATTTCTACAAAAAATAAAATAAAATAAAAGTGTTACAAGCTGCATTTTTGCATTTTTGGTTTCAATCCGCACATATTTACAAAAACAAATACATTTGTACCTACGTAGGCAAGAACTGCACTTGAACGAATTTTGCATTATTGTTGTCTGTTGCCTTTTTGATTTTGAGTATGGCAGCTGAAAGGCTTCTTGAAGTAAAGCCTTTTTTGAAAATAAGATTTAACTTTTTATAAAAAAATTTTTGTATTTGTTTATATGTATGTATATGTACGTATAAATATTTCTTCATAAATGATTTTCTAATCGTGCTGACGTGGAAAATCTTTTCCTTACATCTATTTTGGATTGTGAGCAACTTTTGTTGAAATATTCTTTTGGAGGAGATGATGTGTGTATTTATATGTGCATGGAGTATAGAAAGTTATAAGTTAAAATGAAACAAATAAACAAATTTTATAGTATTATTGTTGACTATTCTGATGTCATTTGGTATTTGAATACTGTTGGCAGCACACTCATTAACTGCATATATTCTACAAACATATCTATTTATTATACGAATACAAATATATTGAGAAACCCTTTTATAGATATAGAAACGCACTCCTAATGTCAGCAAATGTCTATTTACGTTTTTGTTTACTGAAAGGTGCATGAAAATTTAATGATATTTTAGTAATATTTCAATAAAACTTTCATTAAAATGATATAATACATACCCAAAAGTATAAAAAAAAAGTATGAAGTGATTCCGGAAATTAGGACACAACATTACCCATTATCTGCCTTCTGCAGGCAACTTTTTCCTTACATATCTGAAAATAGTCTCATCACTACTAAGCATAGTTCTAATCAGCGGTTTGTTTTTATTTTAATTACATTGTTTATACATAAAAGCAAAGCTAATAGTAAATACAAAAAAAATTTACCAGCGAACGTTTGGCTTTCGTCCCAAATTGCTATACCATAAGTGTTCAAGACGAACTAATGCACAGATGTATTTGCTCAGCTCCTACTTAGCATTTTTCATGATTCTGTATAAATTTTTGCAATACTTTCATATCTGCACAACATTGTACATACATATAAAATTGAATTTTCATTTGAATGAAACTTTTTGTAAACTCTTTATTATTTTATATAGAGTTGTTTTAACGAAAACTCAGATATTTATGAATATGGATCGCTTAAAAACAAAACCTTCCACAAATATATTGATTCAAATGTGGGCACGTTTTGATACACACAACTACCGTCCAACTACATATTCAAGGAATTGGTAAAATCTTATAAAACTTTGGGAGACTGAATCGGTTACAGATATTGTAAGAGCACCATCATTTTTATCTTGTGCGTCTATTTCTCAACATTCTCAAGTGTTGGGACTTTCTTATGGCTTCCTATATCCAAATATAGTTCAGCTCATACAACATTTGAAGCCTGCGGACCCATCACAGTGCCACACAACACGAGGAAATATGGCTTTATTGCGATAGAAATTTCCTAGCCGCGTATTTCTCGTCTTGGCGATGTCAATTGGCTACCAATATCGCTCGATTTGACTGCGTTGGTCTAATTATTTGTGAGGCTACGGCAAAGACCGTGTTTATGCGGATAAACTTTTAATTTTTAAGCACTTCAAGATTAATCAACGTCAAATTATGGCTTAGATAACGCTCAATGTGTATCAAAAAATGGCCGAAAACAACATCAAGCCACAAAGTTTGCAAAAATTTACCAAGCGATCATTTGAATGGTGTGGTGCTTCACCTATTATGCCAATATTAAATCCTTAAAATAAAAACGGAATGTCATAACCAAAATCATTTTAAATGCAATTTAAAGCCGTAAAATGAATAACCCTTTACATGTAGCAAAATATCAACCATTATTTGAAATTAATATTAAAATCGATAATTTTTTTATATGTATATCAGTCAATTTGGGGAGAGGCAGGAATAGGTATACATGAACATTTGATAGCTGTGATGTTGAGCTGCTGTTGTTCTTCTGTGTCATCAATAAATTCAATATTCAGTATAGAATTTTGAAAGATTTTAATTTCAGAAAATGGCGGACCAGAAACCATCGTTGTTGTACTGAAGTATCGTGCTATGTTTTAGGTGCTCAAATTTCAATACAATTTTTTCAACTACTTTATCCTTTTTTCAAATATTCAGGAAACTTAAGGGGTTAGGGGTAGTCAGAATTTTCAAAAAAAAAAATTTTGTTTTTCATTTTCGTTAAGTATAATATCTTAAAAATAATCTCTGAAAATTTCAAGTTAATCCGATAATTCGTTTTTAAGTTATTCGACAAATAACAAAGAGAGCTCCGGCCTTTCAAAGCGCTCGGGAGCAGGTAGCTAGTATCTAGTGTGAAACTTTAAACGCGTTTTTCTCAAAACAATGTTTTTTGAACTGGTGACAACTGTAACTCGAAAACCGCTCAGTTGATTTTAATGACATTTATACAGCTTTTAGAATACATAATAAACTCGGGCCTTATTCAAAGTTTTTTTTTTTATTTTTTCCCAAAAATCTAGACAAAAATTTCCTGAGGCCGCCATTTTGTTAATTTTTGACAAAAAAAAATTCTTTGGATCAGGCCCAGGACTATTTATTTATAAAACTAATTTTTTTTATCCGATTGATTTCAGATGAATCTCCAAAGATTTATGATTGTCACGCAAGGACCTTTTTTTGGAACTGGGTTAACACAGACAGCTATAACTTCGGAAATAAATTTTTTTTTTTTTGAAATTTTCGTGACTTCAAGTCAAAACATTGTTTAATATTACCATATCACTACTTTTGTAAAATAAAATTATTTAATAGCAAAAAGAAAAATACTGAAAATTCTCATTTTTTCGTGCCTCTGACTACCCCTAACCCCTTAAGTCACACAGCACGCAGAATGCATGTACCGGCAATTTCCGGCACGCAAAAAGCCTGACTTACTTATAAAATTTTATACTAGAAGCCAACTGAAATCGTGTATACAATTTATAACAATATTTTTTTACATTAAATCGTCTAGAAAATATGTATGCGACATCTACAAGTACCCCAGCTAATATCTAAAGACTAACCCAAATTTGCAAATTCGAGTATGTATGTATAAACGATGGGATTAACAAAAGTTCGGTAGTTGATCAGAAAAAAATTATTT
The DNA here is from genome assembly GCA_037013455.1 of Ceratitis rosa. NCBI lineage: Eukaryota > Metazoa > Arthropoda > Insecta > Diptera > Tephritidae > Ceratitis > Ceratitis rosa. Next base: position 15,548,071 of record JAWMAG010000004.1, read on the forward strand.
TTGGATTTATTCGTAATTTTGTTCCTGTTTTTCTTCTCTATATAAACCCCATTGATTTCAATGCATTTTCGCTTCTGCAAATAGTCTTCAAAATCTTGATTTTTTTTTTTTTTTTTTTTGAGGATGCAAAAGGCAACGCCGCAATTCCTTTTTCTTCCTGTTTTCCATCAAATTTGTGAACATTTTTGGTTAACCATTTTGCAGCGGAATAGCAGCTCCGATTTTAGATCGAGAGAAGTAAACTGACATCATTACATTTTTGCTCAGATTTTACGGGTGGGTTTGCTCCTGTTGGGCTCCATACCATGGACTGCTGTTTGGTTTCTGGATCGTACTTATAGAACCAAGATTCGTCACCTGTAACGTCTTTACTAAAGTTGCTAGACTGACATTTTCGAATTTGTTTAGAAAAAATTGAGCAAAATGCACTCGAGCCTCTTTTTGGGTCTCATTTAAAATTCGTGGTACCCATCGAGCGGATTTCTTCGTGTATCCCACATGATTACTTAATATTTACGATACAGCCATGGCATTCAAGCCCAATTCATTTATTGTGTAAATCGTGGGTTTTCGTTTGCACTTGGTCAGAGCTACAGTGACGTCATCAGTCACTTAGAAATAATCTTTAAAGACGGCGCAATCGTTCCATATGCAATTTGGCATTCATTGAATATTTGTATTGGCTGTAAATGACGCAGAAACCCAAAGAGAATCACATGGCGATTTTCTGTTTGTATTGGTGGTGGAATTTCGTCTGACCTATTCTCAGCTATCTTACGTTTTGTTGTCTTCATTTTAACCGATCGTCCTTAAGTTTTGTTAGGAAGACTAATATAGTAATTGCAAAGTATTTGGTATTTTCAGATTTAACAAAAATAAATTGAAAGTCACCAATTGACCAAACTTTTGTTAATCCCCTCGTATATGTGGATTAAAAAGATATGTAAATGTGTCTGTTCATTAAAGTTTGTCTTTACCGGAAATGAAAATTAAAGTATGAATATTTTATTTGCGGTGGTGGTCAGCAACTGCAGCACTGTTCTACTTTCCAGCCAAGAAACAAGTAACAGATGGCAGAGACTTCAAACAGTGCAAGTTTGTACGAATATATATGAATGAAATCATTTGGCATGCAAGGTGTATCCAAATTGAAAATTCCTTATTATCTTTCGTATATTTGTATATATGTATATATATTTCTGTGTGCTGTTGTTCCTTCGGCAAACAACTCATTTATTATTCCAATGGTGGAGTTCGAGAAGATTGCCTTAAGACGAAGTCGGTTAAGTTGTACTCTGCTAATCTCTCTTAGCAGACCAAGGCATACACACAAATATGTACGAATGAGTATGTTCTAGATTATAACCAGGCAGTGTCCACTTCATAGCTAGTTCGCATAGATTAAATTAAATTTGCATGGTATGCTCATATGTACATACTCTTCTCTTCACATTTCAAATCCGCCTCTTGGAATTCTTTCTTTGAGAGCGAAGGAATCACTTATACATATGTAAAGTTTGCTGGATGGACGAGATATAGCGATGGAAATGCTATAGTTTTTGTAGATTCAATGAATACATGCGTAAATAAGAAACGGTGTTAAATAGGCCAGTTGACAATAGCTTTTAAGTACTAGAGTATGTAGACACATTAAGATAATGCATTACCCGCGAAAAAGTTAGTGAAAATATATGTAAAGTAGAGAGAAAATTTGCTATTTCACTTAGTGCTTAAACTTGCGGTTGAAATTGGAACACGCTCTTGATTTATAAGACAGTAGACAAAAAGATGCGTGAAATAAAATAAAATAAAACAAAATTAAATTAAAACAAATTAAATAATGTTAACAAATTAAATAAAAATAATATATAAAAATATAGTAACATAATTGTGCCTCTTTCATAGAAACCCTTCACCATATTAGCAAAAAAATAGGGCCTCGATGTTCACTGGCTGCGCTGGAGGCCAATTCTTGCCATCCAAATAATTCGCTGTAGACAGAAACATATGGTTATCACTTGTTGCGAGGTCCCGAATATAAGGTAGATACATAAAAACCTCCAAACCAAGCTCTGCTAATATCTGGTGAATCACCGAATCACTATCGACGTGCGTAGTCTTGTGATGTACTGATGAAACATACTTCCAAAGCTGGTCGCTGCTGAGCGATTGCTTCCTTCATAGCCAATTTTTCACCGTAAAGAGCCCAATTAAGAGTTTAGCCGCAGAGTAGTCAATAATTCCTTGTCAATTCTACCAAACACACAACATATTCTTCCTGCCGTCAAACCTGGTTGTGTCAGCTCGTGCTCGCATGGTGGTCACACCCGACGATTTCGATTATTTTATCGACATTTTCGACAATTGGCATTCCACACCGAGGTCGACGAAATCAAAAGTTTACATGATTTCGCACGTTACAGTGTCACGACCATAAATACTATTCACTAGCGTAATCCAATCGCCTTTATAACCAGTGATCCAAATTGGGGTACTTTTGAGGTACTTTTTTTCAATGCGGCCAATCCTGCATTAATTCAAGCCTTGGAGCAAAACATCACACATGTAATTGGCCAGTTACTAGTCGAAAGACTCGAACGAGTCATCGAGAATTAGACTCAAGGATGAACCATCTGAGACATAGCCCTGGTCAACATTTGACATAGATAATCTTCATAAAATGAATGGCAAGGAGTTTGAGCGTCCTGTGCTTTTCCTTTAACAAAGTGGGGAACCTGGAAATGGATTACTCTTTAGAACGCGAGATGACTTCATAAAGTAATGGATTTCTTTCTGCTAACAATACATATTTCGCATGAGATTATCACAGGTCTATTCGAAGACAAACAACTATCTCAATTCCGTTGCATTTTTTACAGTTGACTACAATAATAAAATAATAAGGTTCAGCTCTATAAAATAATACATTCCTTTAAATTTTTTTAAATGCAAAATTTATAAAAAAATATTCTATGTATTGTGTTGTTCAGCTTCTATAGAAACAAGATATTTAAGATGTAGTTAAATAAATACTTTTGTGTTAAATCTGTTTTTCAACTTAAGCCTGACAACCCCTTAAACGTCCCTTTTTGATTTGATGGAAAGCAAGTGAAAATTAATTTCTAATTATTTCGTAACCTACATACGCACAGACAAGTGTCATTCAAACTATATGAAACCGATGAATTTTTAGTTGGCTCTATAACACATTTCGGTCAGTCCTTCAATCAATTGCCACCCAAAAATTCCAGCAAATATTTTTTTTTATCGTCTGCAGATAAGTATTTTGAAACAACCACTGTGATTTCTCTCTCCACCTCTAACTACTTTGCATTTGTGCATCTGTATTGCATGCATTTATGTATGTATGCGATTCTATTTCAATCGTCCTGTCATATGTATACGTAACACGGCCTTTCTTACGGTTTGCAATAAATGACTGAAGCTGCCACGTTGCAACTTCCCTGCCGGTTTTTGCTGCTGGCATTCCATCCATATGCTACTGTATATGTCGCTGCTGTCAGTGTGTGTGACACTTGTTACAGTAAACTTGTAAACATGGTGTTGAACAGAACAACAACAAAAGTAATAATAAATTATATTCAGAACAACAACATGCATCAGTGGCATGTGTTGCATAACAAATATATTGCAATAATTCACAAGCACGATAAACATGAACAACTGCATACGTCAGCTTAACAATTGTTGTTGTTGTTTTTCTATTATTGCTACCTTTCATCGATATTTTGTAAATTCTGATATAGAAATACATTAAAATGCGTGAGAAAATGCCACAAGTGGAGCACATTTGCAAGGAATGACTGATGATGGGAATAATGGATGTATGTATGTTGGCATTCAATTGTATGTGTGGATTTGTTTTTTATTGTTTTAGTTAAATATTTTTTGTGATTTGATATGCGGTCTCTCTTCATCCTTCGTAGCTTTTATTGATTTTCATCTTTTCTACTTAAAATAAATAATCACTGAATATAAATATGTAAAAGCTATTCACATTGTTGGCGTGCCGCTTATCAACGCTTTAAGTTCTCACCAGTGCTTTATCAAACGATAAGTTATAGAAATGTTGTATGTAAAAAATATTTTTGCAAGGAGAAGTAGAGAGCTGAAATTAGTTTACTATTGGGCTACTTCCCTTAAAAGGTTGGTATGATAACTTTAAGGCCTATAGTACTTAATAAAACAATGTATAGTCTCCCTCAAGTGAAATACACTTTTCATTATACTACTGCAAAATTATTCTTTATTATATGCGCACTGTCGTCAGAAAATCTTCGCAACCCGAGCGGTGTGAACAAGTGCGTCACCTCATGCACCTGACTCAACAAATTAGCATAATACTGGCCGTTCATTGCAGTTCCCTTTGGAAAGTAATCAATTAATAATATTCCCTCGCTATCCCAGAAAACGGTAAGCATAATTTTCGATGAATCTAAGTTTCATTAACTGTTGCAATGCGGTTGCAAATTTCATCCAAATATCTTGGCACAACTCCAAAAAATCTTTACAACCCTCCAATCGTCGCTGCTTGTCGAGCGGTGTGATTAATCGCGATACCCAATGTGCACTAATTTTTTTCATATTCTAATGTTCATGCAAAATTTCACCGGCTCCATCTTTACTAATCTGTAATCCTTCTGCTGTCTGCCACAATTTAATTCTTCGACTTTCGACTTCGGTCAGACCGTCACTGGGCCTTCTGGGCAGGGGTCGTCTTCAGAGGTCTCTCTTCCTTGTTAATACAGTCGAGCTAATTTTTTCATCATCATATATGAAGGGGCAGAGTCCCGAAGAACCGATGACATTTCTATAAAAATCTCTTTCGGCGTGCTTTCTTTTTTTACAAGAAAGAATTTTCAGTTTCCGTTGACATAGTGTTGGTGCTTGTTTTAGAAACAAAATGTTAATGAACCGAAGAAAAAAAGATGTATTATTTATACTAATTATGAGTCCCACAATTATTATTATCAGTAACGAGATTATGTGTCATCTCTAACTACCTTAGGCCGCTAGATTATCAGCCATCGCTCGTACATAACGCTTTAAAGTACAAATTAATTGTTAGCCGATTTTCTAAGCAAACACACAGCCATTTGAATTTCTGTGTGATGTTTTGAAACAAAATTGCACTGTCATAGCTGAGCTGTAACATATTAATTTGGGCACTTTTCTATTTTAATTGTTTTAACTGCTGTCATCTGTGCGTATAAATGTTGCTCATACGCCATGGCGAACAGGAAAATTACGTGCACGAGCGTCAAACGGGTCATAGAAGTCTAATGAATGAAGAGGTTGCATACATGTAGCGTCTATTCATTTACCAGGTGTACAAGTATGAAATGTCGGTTCGAACATATAGATGTCTCGCAAACGTAAATATTTATCGATTGTCATAAAACTTTGACCTTGTGAAGTGTCAACCTTGACTGTCGAACCACCATAGTTTTGCGCGAATCGAGCGTCATTATCGTTTACTCTCAGTGCAGTCATTTGAAGAAAACAGCTGCGGAATCGCACCGAATGCTTGTTGAAGCCTTTGGCGAACAAGTACCAACTGTGAAAACGTGTGAACGGTGGTTTCAACGCTTCAAAAGTGGTGATTTTGACGTCGACGACAAAGAGCACGGAAAACCACCAAAAAGGTTCGAAGACGCCGAACTGCAAGCATTATTGGATGAAGACGATGCTCAAACGCAAATACGGCAAGCTACCAACAACAATTGATCAATTTGAACCGTGCGCTTCAGAGAAAACGACCGGAATATCAAAAAAGACAACACAAGGTCATTTTTCTCCATGACAACGCTCCATCACATACGGCAAGAGCGGTTCGCGACACGTTGGAAATACTCAATTGGGAAGTGCTTCCGCATGCGGCTTACTCACCAGACCTGGCCCCATCCGATTACCACCTATTCGCTTCGATGTGACACGCACTCGCTGAGCAGCGCTTCGATTCTTACGAAAGTGTGAAAAAATGGCTCGATGAATGGTTCGCCGCAAAAGACGATGAGTTCTACTGGCGTGGAATCCACAAATTGCCCGAGAGATGGGAAAAATGTGTAGCTAGCGACGGCAAATACTTTGAATAAATGATTTTTTCTTTTTCCACAAAATTTAACGTGTTTTTTGATTTTAAAAAAACGACATTTCATACTTGTACACCTGGTATAAGAACATGAGTGAGAGAAAAAATTATAAATAGCTCCAAATCTTTAAACATTTACATTTCCTTCCTACCTAATTAACTTGTTTACTAACGCATTCTCAATTATTAGCAAAATTTAACCTGAAATCAGTAGAAGCAGAAGTTATATTTATATAACTATATTGAGCTATCCATTTTGCGGTTTCGAAATAAATTTTCATGCTTTTACTTTTTTATTATCAGGTGTACAACTTTGCTTCCGCCGTTTTTTTCCAAAATTAAAAGCTTTATTGCGAAAAAGTGCTTACAGATATATTATTCAAAGTATTGTCCTTCGCTATCGACAACTTTCTCTCATCTTTCCGGCAATTTTCGGAACCCGGCTCGAAAAAAGGAGTCCTCTTTTGACGCTATCCATGAAGCAATCCATTTTTCCAATTCTTCGAAGGATTGAAAATGTTGATCTGCCAGGCCGTGTGCCATTGAACGGAATAGGAGGAAGTCAGAAGGAGCGACATCTGGGGAATACGGCGGGTGGGGCAAGACTTCCCCGTTTCAGCGTTTCCAGGTACTTTTTGACCACTTTTGCGACGTGAGGCCGAGCATTGTCGTGTTGGAGGATGACTTTGTCATGTCGCTCTTGATATTGTGGCCGCTTTTCTTTTAGCGCGCGACTAAGGCGCATCAGTTGCGTTCGGTAGCGATCTCCTGTGATGGTTTCACCCGGTTTTAAGAGCTCGTAGTAAATCACACCGAGCTGATCCCACCAAATACAAATCATAACCTTGGCGCCGTGAATATTCGGTTTTGCCTTCGACGAAGTAGCATGCCAGGGCTTTCCCCATGATTTTCTGCGTTTAGGATTATCGTATTGAACCCACTTTTCATCACCGGTTACGATTCGATGTAAAAACCCCTTACGATTTTGCCTTTGAAGCAGTTGCTCACATAAACATAGACGGCGCTCGATGTCCCTCGGTTTCAACTTGTACGGCACCCAGTTTCCTTCTTTCTGAATCATTCCCAGGGCCTTGAGACATTTTGAAATGGCTTGCTGACTCACTCCCAACGATTCGGCAAGCGGTTCTTGGGTTTGGCACGAATCTTCATCAGGCAATGCTTCTAGTTGTTCATCTTTGAAAGTTTTTTCTCTTCCACCACCATGTTTGTCTTCGACATCGAAATCACCATTTTTAAAACGTTGAAACCACTCCCGATACGTTCTTTCACTCAGAGCAGCATCACCATAAGTTTCTGAGAGCATTCGATGCGTTTCAGCTGCATTTTTTTTTCGAATTGTAACAGAAAATTAAAACTTCCCGCAAATGGCGAGAATTGGGCACATAAACGGACATTTTCGAGCGTGAATAATACGAAAACAAGAACAAATGTCACTGAAACGGCGATGACAATTCGTTAGGCACTATCCACACTCACTTAAAAGGCATTATCATCTATTTATGTATTTCAACCAGTTTCAGCCGGTACAGCCACCTATCGGAAAACGGCGGAAGCAAAGTTGTAAACCTGATATATGTATAGTTTGAACCTTGGTATCATATGGAAAACACTACATCACTCAAAAGAAAAATTTCGTCCACTGCTTGTTGTTCAAATACCCAATCTACGAATGTACGGCGTTGTGAATGGTCAGCTTGTTTCAGTTGTTGTGTGAGCTCGATTTTATATGAATGTAGGTGCAAATTCAAGTGTAAAATACACCATGACGTCCCGTAAGAAATTCCCAGATCTTGAAAGCGTCGACAAATAGATAAAAGGTGGTTAAATTGTAAGGGCCGATGTTGAATGTGAACCACACCTAAACGCCAAGTTTTTTTCCGAATTTAATTTGACATTTCTCTATTTCAGACTTACTCAATTTGAACCATGGAGAGATACACAATCCAACAACGTGTTAAAGTTATCCAGACTTATTATGAAAATTTTCGAAGAAAATCATCTTCAGTGATGAGGCACATTTTCACCTCAGTGGATTCGTCAATAAACAGAATTGCCGCATTTGGGCGAATGAGAATCCAAGAGTAATTGTCAAAAAACCAATGCACCCACAAAGAGTGACTGTTTGGTGCGGTTTATGGGCTGGCGGCATCATCGGGCCGTATTTTTTCCAAAATGAGGCCGGTCAGGCAGTTACTGTTTTATGGCCACAATTGGAAGATATGGATGTGGACGATATATGGTTTCAGCAGGACGGTGCCACTTGCCACACAGCTAACGAAACAATGGCTCTTTTGCGCAACAAATTCAATGGCCGTGTTATCTCACGTAATGGCGATGTCAATTGGCCCCCAAGATCATGTGATTTGACACCGTTGGACTTTTTTCTCTGGGGTTATTTTAAAGAAAAGGTGTACGTCGATAAGCCAGCAACAATTCAAGAGCTAAAGGATGAGATAATTCGGCACATTAACGGCATAGAAACTCCATTATGTGTGTGGAGGTGTGCCGCCGAGGTCGCGGCGCTCATTTGGCCGATATTTTGTTACATACATAATTGAGTAATACCAATATATCATAATAAAATAAAATTTCAATAATTTCCTAAATAGTTTGTGTTTTATTCAAAATCAACATCGGCCCTTCAAAATTTAACCACCCTTTACATTCAGGTCTTTGGCTACATTTTCTCTTATGGACGCGATACTTGATGTGAAATGAGCAAAACAATGATGAACAGGCCAGTATCTTAAAATTTCTCTAAGTATTTACCGACGATTATATGCACCATAATTACTTCTTCACGCACGAAAAGTGAGCACTTTTGAATCAAAGTTTTTGTAGTTGTCTTTAACAACTTTACTGCATTATATGGTTGTAACCGATCCATAAATATAAATGGCGGATTTTTAATTGAAACACAGTATTTTCGATTGTCAGTTGAATGTGACTGTTGTCAAATTATGTACAGCCCTGTACTTTGGAAACCACGAAATGGATAGCCCTATATTATCTGATATGTAGTTAATTGGAAAGATTATACTTTTTAGTGCCATTCAGTCAGTTAATGACAGAGCATTATAATCTCCATTACGTTTTCATGCGGATTATTTCTATCAGATATCACTTACTTACCGGATTAAAATTTCTGACAACATTCAATACTCCAGACAATGGCATAAAACATGCATATTTACTTAAAATATCTTTGAAAGCAAATTTTTACATGAACTAGCACATATAAATTTTTTAATATAAATTTGTGCATAAACACAGTTGACTGCTGTTCATCCGTACGTGCTAACCTAATTACCCATGAACCAATCATGTCTTTTTCAATTCCCAGCGCCGCACCATACAAAAGTGCCATTAATTTAGGTGCAAAAAATAGGTACTGTTGCAATGAGAAAAAGCCTATGCTTTCTCCTTAAGCCACACAATTTATAAGATTCTTCTTTTCTGTGCATATGTATTGAGAAGTGGTAGCATCTATGGTACTGTATATTTGCAGCAAAATATGTTAATTTAGCTTTCAACCACAATTCACTTCGACAAAAACTTTTTCCGAGTTACACGAATCCTGGCATAAAATCTCTCTCTTGAAAACTCCCAACGCCGACTCATCAGATGTTGTCATAGTCCATGTCTCCGTACCATAAAGCAGGACGGGAATGATGATTTACTTATAGTGTTTTTTCTATGTTCGCTGGGTGAGGACCTTGAGTTTTGTTGGTGGTAATGCTGCTTCCAAAATAGACGAAGGTCGTATATGTGTCGATCCTCTTAAGCGGGTATTTTCCAAGATCTGGCGCTTGGTGGGTAAGTTACACTGATAAAGTCCAATCAGTAATTTCTTTTTCGTCGGATCATTTTTTTGCAAAGAAGCTGATGCACGCACCTTATCAGTTCTTCTCGCCGAATTCGAGTAGCTCAGCAAGCACACAATACATGTTTTTCACACCTCGCAATGAATGTTTTATGTACAAGTTTTTCACTGACTGCTGCGCTTGGGCCTCGCATAAGCCTAATTTAGCTTGCTGGTTAATAACTTCGAAGTACTGCCAAGCTATGTTGTTAGTGCTTTGCTCGAACAATGTGTGTTTATTTCAATTTCAATTAAAGTTTGATTCACATTTACTCAAATGTAACTAACGCCTAACTTGGAAGCAAATTCATACGGTATGGTAAATGGCGAAAAAAAAACTTTTATATTGAGAGTAGTTTATTGCTCACTGCAACATATATAAATAATACTATGCTGTTATATGTATTTGTATGCTTGCTTGAAATTCAGTGACGCATTTTTTTGTTGTTAAGTCAGCCAGTAATTTACAAGGCACTAAGAAAAACAGTACTGGCAGGTACGCCGCCACAAGTGTTCTTGTTCAAGTTTACAACAATAGAAATTTACAGAAGTATGGTAGAACTTTTAGACGTCCTCTCTTCTCTTTCGTTTGTATATTTGTGCATTTATTCCTGATTTAAGGAAAACAACTTTTAATTAGTTTAGCTATACCTTTACAATTTCTTTATTTTTTTGGCGCTTTTTTATGGAAAAAGTCTTATTCTCTGCACGAGATTGAACTTCAATTTACATACAGCTCTTGAAAGTATATGAATACATACTTAATATGTAGCTACATTACCTTATTCATGTTCCTTTCGTTAAAGTTTAAGTAATAATGATTTCAGTAATAAAATTAAATTAAATGATGGAAAATAAAGCAAGTCATTAACATGCCTTTTTTGATTTCTTAATACTTCAACGAAAAGTCATATGCTGCAACAATTCATCTGTCTGTTTTAACTCTAAGTTGACAATATGTGAGATTCTACATTTGGTTAAAAAAAAACTCATTTAAACCTTTCACTTTAGCCTCATGGCAGCACTAGGCTTGAGTGGTGAAATATGAATAAATAAAATTAATCTAAAAATCTTTCAAAAAAGTAGAAAAAAAAGAATGACAACTCAAGTGTGCCCCTCAGCAAATGATTTTTACATCATTTTCTATTATCTCGCAAAAGACTTTCATTATATTTAATAAAGGCACAATTTATACGTATTTATAAGAGTATGCACTTTATTTATATTTCTGCTCAATTATAGTATTTTCATACTACTTCTCTGTCTGAAAATAATTCGAGGTGCAGGGTTGAATAGAGAAGGTACAATCTTCCATGAGAGTGTACAGCTGCTAACATATGCCGAAGCTATTGGTATAATAGGCCTAAATAAAAGCGGTTAGCTCTGCGTTCTCTAGACTTGAAGCCATCTATGGACTAGTATCAACACCAATATAAATGTCAGCCTTGAAATGCAACGCAGAATCACTCTTGCTAACAGGTGCTACTTTTGGCTGGTGGAAGCAAAAGAAGAGGAAGACCTTCATTCTGTCGAAAGGTTAAGGTTGAGACCGACCTGGTTTCACTTGGTAGTTTGAACTGGCGCCAAACAGCGAAAATAAGAGACGAATGGCGGGCTACTATTGTTTCGGCTATAACCTCGCCAGCGGTGCAACGCCTATAAAGAAGTAGAAAAAAAGGAGAAGAAGAAGTAGATCAGTCGAAAATGACTTCAGCGGGTACAAAGCGGCAATTATTTATTTATATAGGCACATACTTTTATGTATAGAGTTTTAGTGTAATGCCACTGTTATATTCTTTACTTCGAATAAGCTCAAGAGGAAACACTGCTATTTACAATTCTTACCCATCAATTGATGAAAAATATTGCTCTCAAATTTCTAAGTATTAAACATTAAATTAAACTTAATAAGATTAATGATTTCTATTATCTCTTAATTTTTTCTTTGTTTAATTTCGTACAATTTTATTTTATTTTGCTATGTATAGAAAAACTACTGTGTCCATGTGCAATGCAATTTCTTTCTCGAGAGTTCCAAGTACATTTTCGTAATTGACATTTTGACATCCATTGCCGCACTTGAGACGAACGAACGGTCGAACGCCTGTTGGATAAGATAAGTAGTGTAATGTTCGGTATCACACTACTTGACTGCAGTGTTCACACTCATTCATCTACTCCTTCGGCAATATGCTGACAAAGGGTCCTTAAACTCTCACTCCTATCTTTTTAACACAATGTAAGTTTAAGCATGCTGACGTGACCGTTCATTATACATATTCACGTAGTGCACTTGATCATACACACAGTAATATTGTACTTGTTGGGAACTCCATTCAACGTGCATGTAGGTATGTAAGCTTGTGTTATGTGAAATGCAGTCGAGAGCAATTTGTGGATATGCCCACAAGTACCGCTCAAAGTGTGGCTATGAGTATAAGTTTAGCTCGTTTCTGTCAAAAACAGTTCAACAATTTTCGGTATTACAGAAAATTATCTGTAGCACGAATGAGTGTACCTTGTTACTTATCTCTATTCTCGTATATTCATACTTGTCTTTACAAAAGTTCCTCCCATTATAGGCTGATTACCTCCACTATTGAACCAGCTTGCCCATGAAGAAGGTCATTTACCAATTAACTTTGTAACTTTTGTAATAGTACACAAAACTCTACTTCAGATTTCATATCCACTTCCGTAAATGCTATGGTCGCTTGTTTTGTTTTGTTTGAAGACAGTATTGGGAAAACGTCATTATATCCATTAACACCCAACTCTTTTCACATTTTGTATCCTCTGTTCATTGGCCAACAATTGTTAGGAGCGTCAGTTCCACATATCTCCTTCGGCACTTTTCGTACATTGAGTTTCCTAATTTTAAGGATACTTGCATGACTTTGACAAGGATAAGTGCCAGGTGGCACAATGAGTGTAAGGCTTTCAACAAAGAAGAAACTGTTTCAAGATTGTGTGATTGGTATCGTTGATGTATTGTAGTATAAACAATTGTATTGTTCGAAGAAAGTATAAGAGCCGAATAAGCTGCGTATTATCGATACTAGTCTATTAGCATAAGTAGTGAACTGTCTTTCAATTACGATGAAACCTTAATTATACTCAATGTTCAAGCATTGAGAAACATATGTACTGGTAAGTTGACCAATAATAACACTTTCTCAACAAAACTTCCAGTGAGAAATGAATTGGAAAACGTAACAAATTCTGGATCAGAGACCTGTACCCATCTTCACTGGCTATTCAAAACTCGATGGTGGTGAGGACTGCGCAGTTCACAACTCTTAAACAAGATCTCAACTCTTAAACAGTATCTCAGTGAATCACAATATATTCTGATCGCCAAGCTACCATTAAATCCTTTTATTGTGATTGCACCACCTCAAAGGTGGCAATAAGATATAGGGAAATCTTAAACAAACTCTCGGCTCTATGCAAAACGACAGTGGTTTGGGTACACGGAAAAAGCCACGTGGACGACGCGGTAGCAAGAGACGGTACAATGCTAACCACTTTAAACTCTGCAAACGACGCGAGCATACCCCTTTCCTCTGCAGAATAGCTGCTAAGATCGTTCTTTACCAGCACAACCAATAGCAGATGAGAAGGTAGATCAGGCAAATATCGCCATTTATCGAAGCAAAAAGAACTAAGTGTCTACTCCTCCCCCAAGGGGCCCGAATGACTAATTCAGTTTGCGATAAGAGCAGCATTGTCCTGCACACTTTAGAAATAATATGAGTGTAGCAGTGCAGCAGTGAAGGTATTATCATCTACGTGAGACAATGAGTCAGCAAGTTCAACCTTACCTAACCTTCTAAATAGAACCTCCACGACCATAAGAACCAGGGCAATTATCCGACACATGTTTGTTGGGGACTTGCTATGATAGAAGGATGAGCTATTTCTCTAATCACTTCTGTCGCTACTGCAGAGATGAGGAGCAATGCGTGGAGCACTATTTCTGCCAATTGCCGGCCCCAAGTGCAGCCAGATATCGCTTCCTAGATAACTTCTAATTTGACTGTCTTGTAAAGGGTGGTTAAATTTTCAAGGGCCGATGTTGATTTTGAATAAAACACAAACTATTTAGGAAATTATTGAAATTTTATTTTATTATGATATATTGGTATTACTCAATTATGTATGTAACAAAATATCGGCCAAATGAGCGCCGCGACCTCGGCGGCACACCTCCATACGATGGTCCAAATTTTCGATGACGCTGAGGCATAATGGAGTTTCTATGCCGTTAATGTGCCGAATTATCTCATCCTTTAGCTCTTGAATTGTTGCTGGCTTATCGACGTACACCTTTTCTTTCAAATAACCCCAGAGAAAAAAGTCCAACGGTGTCAAATCACATGATCTTGGGGGCCAATTGACATCGCCATTACGTGAGATAACACGGCCATTGAATTTGTTGCGCAAAAGAGCCATTGTTTCGTTAGCTGTGTGGCAAGTGGCACCGTCCTGCTGAAACCACATATCGTCCACATCCATATCTTCCAATTGTGGCCATAAAAAATTCGTTATCATCTCACGATAGCGAACACCATTCACAGTAACTGCCTGACCGGCCTCATTTTGGAAAAAATACGGCCCGATGATGCCGCCAGCCCATAAACCGCACCAAACAGTCACTCTTTGTGGGTGCATTGGTTTTTCGACAATCACTCTTGGATTCTCATTCGCCCAAATGCGGCAATTCTGTTTATTGACGAATCCACTGAGGTGAAAATGTGCCTCATCACTGAAGATGATTTTCTTCGAAAATTTTCATAATAAGTCTGGATAACTTTAACACGTTGTTGGATTGTGTATCTCTCCATGGTTCAAATTGAGTAAGTCTGAAATAGAGAAATGTCAAATTAAATTCGGAAAAAAACTTGGCGTTTAGGTGTGGTTCACATTCAACATCGGCCCTTACAATTTAACCACCCTTTATTTTTAAAAGGAAACTTATTTTATTCATAAATTTTTCATTATTAATAGAAATTACCATGGTATAAAAATTCTATAAGGTAGTTTTATTTCGAAATTTTTGACACTAAACGTCTTTGCTCAGAAATGCTTGATCTTGCCACTTATAAAATATTCAACTTTTTTTTTAATTATTTTTGGGATTATTTTCTAAGCAGATGCTATAATATTGAATACATATATGGATCTGTTAAAATATTTGTTTCAAGCCCTTTTGCATATGCCGCAGAAGTAAGAAAAGGATTTGCCAGATATGTAGATAAATAATATGGAAAGAATTGCCGATTTTAATTGTTTTCGTAACTGAGGGTTTTAGGTTTTCTCAACTATATTCCAAACGTCCGCGGTTTGGGCCCCTGGTATTGGGACACGCAGGAAATTGCGGGGTAGAGCTGACCGGATAGGGATAGTCATAACCCCGGTAAACTCTGCGGTTCGTTATCGATTTCTCGGAAATTTCTTCTTTGATTGCTTAGCATAGATTGCAAGTCTATACTACACACCAACTGATTTGAGCATCGAGAAAGGTGAGAGGAATCTTCTTCAGAGAACCTGCATAGGCATCATCAAGAAATCGTACAAACTGTTTAACTAACTAACTGACTGATATCAATATATTTGGCAGCTAGATTGAATTAAAAAGTGTTTGGAAGTTTAATCGATTTCAAGCGTAATTTTTTTTTAGGATTTTTATAATGAATTTGCACTGGTCTAAAAAACAAACAATTATTAAAACAATATCCTGTTTGCTTACAAAATTTCCCTAAAACATATCTAAAACTGTGAATCTAATCCGCATTCAAACGTTGATGTAGCAAATCCAGCCAGCTACTCATCTTCTTGAATTCGAATTAAATTCAAATCTCTTCTCTATCTGATACTTTCTTAAAATTTACCGAAGTTGTAAAACAATAATCATAAAAGGTATAAACTCGATGAAGTTCAATGTTAGTGGTTGCAAAATACCGTTTGACCATTTAAACAGTTGAAAAATATGAAAATTCTCCACATATTTATTATTTAAAAATTGTAGATTTTTTTAAGAGAAAAGGGTAGCACGAAAAACCGAACTCGTCTAATGTCGGATGAATGAAACTGCCTTAAATTATTTTATCATGGAAATCACTATAAAAAAAACAAATTTTTAGAAGAGAATAATCAAAATATCACATTAAGTTCAATCACAGCAAAATATACCTTCTGCTCAAATATAAACGAGACTTTATCCATAACTCGACAAATACAAGACATATGGCCATACTTTTTTCTTTGCTTAGGTTGGCAGGACTGTTATATGTTTACATGTCAAATTTGAGCGCGATCTGTCACATAGTTTTTTTTTTACGGCACTATAAACAAGTCAACCTCGAGTGTGTTTTTCGAATTCTACTATGGAAATTAACGTTGAGCAAAGAGTTTGTTTGAAATTTTGTTATTCCAATGGAATAAGTGCGACGGACGCAATGAAAATGTTGCAGAAGGCATATGGGGAGTCTTGCCTAACACGTGCACGTATTTTTGATTGGTATAAGTCGTTCAAGGACGGCCGTACATCGCTGGAGAACTTGCCCCATGATTGTCGTCCAGCAACGTTAATAAACGAAGAAAACGTCGAAAAAGTAAAGAAAATAGTGTTGGAAAATCGTCGTGTGACTGAAAGAGAGATAGCTAGTGAGCTCAACATATGAAATGGATCCGCTCATGAGACGTGTGTCTGCTCGACTTGTTCCAAAATTGTTGCTCATACGTCTCGTCTTGTACGCGATTATTTGATCAAAAACAACGTAAATATTGACCCGACATGGCACCGTGTGACTTTTTTCTTTTCCCTAAACTCAAATTGCCGCTTCGTGGAAAGCATTTTCAGTCGATTGAAGTCATAAAAGAGAATTCGAAGAATGAACTGAAAGCCATACCTAAAGCGGCCTACCAGAAGTGTTATGAAGATTGGAAAAAAAGGTGGCATATGTGTATCGCCTCAAATGGTGACTATTTTGAAGGGGATAAAATAAATATTGAAGAATAATTAACCGTTTTTGTTTTATTGAGCCAGTCTCGTTTATATTTGAGCAGAAGTTATATACTTTCTCCTTTTCTCTCTATAATCTTAGCTGTGTTAAATTTCGGCTAAAAATAAATTGGTGCGTATCAATTATTTAAATATTTACTTTTCTTATCCATTGAAATCAATTCGTATATAAAAAAATTGCATTAGTGCTCACATCGGAACTGCCACTCTTCATTGAAATCAAATGTACCTTCCACTATCAAAAGTAACTGGCTGAAATTTTTATTTCAACCAAAGTGGAAATTCAGTTTAAGCAGCTAACTTATTAAGACTTAAAATATCATAAATACATCTCACTGTTGTATATATGGTATGCATACTCGTATAGAGTATAATAAGTTATGCATAGATATTTCGCATAAAACAATTATAAATTTCCGTTTTCTGTTATTTCTATTTGCTAATGCCTCTTATATCATTTACTTGATTTACAATTCTTTCCAATAATTGATGATAAATATTGCTTCGAATTTCTAAGAATTAACCTTTCTTAAAAGCTCTATTTGCAACTTCTGAATAGTGAAATTTTTTATTTGCTTTGAATAGAATTTTTGTAGCAAATCGATGTACATATGTATGTATTTATGTACGAAAATACATGGGTAAAAATCATCTACGTGTGTCAGTTCCCAATTCTATCTACATAAAAGTTGAGCAGAGCTGAATAAAACTGACATTTATTCGACAACTTTACGTTGGTTGCTGGTTGCTGGTTGCTGGCATTGGTATGCCATTAAGTAAATGAACTAAAAACAGATACAAATTTGTGAACAGAAATACTTCATCCAATACATTTTCTGCAATGATTAAAGGTGGTGATTTTTATTTAATAAAATCAACTATCAGGATTGCATAGTCCAATCCAATTTTTTCAACTCCATGAAGAGCGATTAAATATTGTATACTTTTGTATAGGTTTGTGTGGGTAAAAGATGATTCCGTTTATGTCGAAATAGAAAGATCGAGTTTTTATGAACGTTATAAATTCAGGTTTAAAATTTAAAATATTCACGTAATTTAATTTACAGATTTTGGGTTTTGTATTATTCAAAATTAAAATTTTACATATTTTAATAATTAAAGTGTTAGTGTATTATTTAATTTGAATAATGGAAATAGATATAAATTCAAAAAAATTCAAATGAAAAATGGACGCAGAGCGGTGCTGGATCTGCAATGTAGTTGCGCTGGGATTGAAAAACCATTGGTTGATTGTGGCGCTGATGGCTACGAAAAAGCAAGTTAATTGGTACAAAAGTGTTGAGAGTGAAGATGACATGCAACTTTTGGTGACATTGGGCAGCCCAGTATTTTTCTCAATTGAACACATAGGGGCGTTGCTACCTGAGGCGGATGACCACCAATTGCGAAATAGTACGAAAACATAAGGAGGTCCATATCCTCAACAAATACCTAGAACTTTCATTCCCATAAATTCCTTTAAATTGGTGTCCATTCAACTATCTATCAAACTCTTTTGTATTGTAGAAGAAGCTCGGTGTTTTCGTTTATTAAAGATTCTATTACGTCATAACTTCTCTTCAGTTCAGAGTAGCTCTTAACCTTTTAGCGCACATTTTGGGTTTTATTAATATATGGTGCCGATTTATTTGGCTTATTATTTATCATAAGGATTCCTAAACTTAATTTTTATAAAAAAATTAATTTAAGTTCTTTACAAGAAATTTCCACAAGCAACAAAAGTAATCATCCAGAAAAATCGCTAGAATTCTTTTAATTCGAAGTAGCTTGAGACAAGCATATATCTGACTGTAAACTATAAAAATTAGCAATTCATGCTGCCATTCGGAAAGCCAGGTATGACTACGTTTCTATGCCAGAATTAACCTACCTCGAACGAAGCCTGGGAGATTAGCCTGTGTCCTATGATTCAGAAAAAGCTATGTTAAGGTTTTAGTATATTTTCTAAATTATATCATTATGATATTCATGAACATCCAATCACTGCCAATCTCAATCGCTACTGGGTAATACCATCAACTGAAAAACTTCCAACTAAACATTTCTGCTGTTATGCAAGCAACGTCTTTCCTTTTAGACTTACAAGGTAACATCACTTATTGATTGTATCGTACACATAAATTGCTTTAAATTATCAGCACCAGTTTAACAAGAGCAATTAAAACGATAACAGCATTGGAAGCATTTTATGTGAGGTTTGCGGTTCACGTCAATGTGCGGTAAACTTGATGCGGTTTTATGACTGCATCTTCTATTATTGCAGACTCGCTTTCGCGCTCAAGTGGGTTTGGCGTATGGAGTTATTAAGCGCGAATATGCACTTTTATTTTAGTACATACTGGCTAACGAATTATGTCAGCCTATGTGTATGCAGAAACATATACATATATGCCTGCAGCTATAATTCATACTTCAACTTTAATGTGAATATATAAATATGCGACATGAACCAGTTCATACCGTTTACTCCACAAACCACATTTGATATTGTCAACAGTAAATGTGCTCATTTAATTGTCCTGGTTTTAATAATGGAAGAAGATGAAGAAAGTGGTTTTATATCAATTAAAACTACTTTGCTGGTGCCTAGTATATTTTACAATATTTCAATAAAGGTATTTTATTAAAAGTTTAGCGTAACTATATTTACACAACTACTGCTTTCGTTTCATGTATATACAAATGTAAAGAATGGCAGAAGAAGCACACGCAACACATGGAGATAGCAAACCCCAAAGACCAAAAAATGAAGATGAAAAAGACGCTCCATTACTCGACTATGACGAGATACCAATAGAGATTGCCCATTTAAAGAACAACAAGGGTATTGGAACAGATGACTTACCGGCAAAGTTATTTAAACAAGGTGGTGAAGAGCAAACAAATGGCACGCATCAGCTCCTTTGCAGGTCCTTTGCTCGACGATTTGAACCTAAGTGCTCTGGCCAATTTAAAAAAAGGGGAACCTACTGTCAGTTACCGTGAGATTAGCATCCTAAACATTTCATATAGCTTCCTATCGAGTGTGGTATGAAAGACTAATGCCCACCGTGAACAAACCAAATACCTTTTGCATTAGAGACTCGGCCCCCACGTCGCTGTTGATAGTCACAACTTCGAGGTCGTAAATAATTTCGTCTATCTAGGGACCAGCATTAGCACCAATAATAATGTCAGCCTTGAAATCCAACGCAGAATCACTCTTGCCAACAGGTGCTACTTTGGACTGAGTAGGCAATTGAAAAGTATAGTCCTCTCTCGACGAATAAAAATCAAACTCTAAAAATCCCTTATCATTCTCGTTGTGCTATACGGCGTATAAGTGTGGATGATGTTGACATCCGATGAATTGGTTTCGGGAGCTGTATGAGTTATACTATGATAGTGACATAGGTCAGCGAATAAAGAGACAGTCGCTACGCTGACTGTGCAATCATAATCTTTTTTAATGTTACAAGTTCCGCGGTCTCTCGCGAAATGTCCATGCAATAATACGATTTTAATTGTTGTGAATAAATGAAATATGTGGGAAATTAGAAAAATTAATGGCTGCACAGCAAATTAACGCAATTAATTATACCACAAACAACAGTAGTTAAATTGTGCAACAACTACAATACTTTCAAAGGGTGGCTACAATTATACTCATGCTCTTGCTGGAGTTATTGAGTGCGTCCTATGTACGACTGTTAATAGCGTACATAAGACTTTATTTATTCGAGCTCGATTGAATCATTGATACGAAAATGTAAATAAGAAAACAGCGCTTGATATGTGAGTCATTTGATAAATGTAGAGTCAATACGGGAAAGGGGTTTCCTATCAACGTTTTATTTACCCTTTCGGTAGTTAAAAATTCTTTTATAGTTTCGTGTGAATACCATTTGGTTTTTTATATGAATTTATGAGATTGTTCCAAAAAAACAACTGGATAATTTATGATTCTGGCGTTGCCAGCAAAACTTGGATCCTATACTTGATTGTTGTTGTTTGATCTAAGCAGCTATTTCAAGATAAATATTTACTTTGTGCTATGTGGACAAAACCAATTCAAGTAGTGTTTAATTTAAATATTTATGAAAATAAAACTATTCAATGTATTTATGGGCTATAGGCCTGAGCTGTGTTAGACCTTTCTGTATGCTATCATTTCCTTCACATTAACTTAACCGTGTTCATATAACTGGTATGTTGCAATTGTTCAAGTGGTGCATACGTCTCTTTCTCTTTAGTGTCACCCACCATACTAATGTTCCATTTGTTAGTTTGGGTCTTAGAAAACTTTCGTAAATTCATTTCGTCGGTTGAGATCGTAGCTTCCATTTTGGATCAATGGCCCATCCCGCTTTACTAGTTCGATTTTTGATTTGTTTCCTCCAACTAAGTTATTTTGGGAATGTAAATTACGCAAATATACTGATAAAACTTCCTTTAAGACACCGCTTACGCGATTAGAGCCAGATTAATATTATTGTGGCATTCATTCTTCTTTTCACTATTTGACGCCAGTTGGAAACACCAAGTACAGCCAGTGCCTTCTCTACTTGGTCTTTCCAATGGAGTGCATGTCATCCTCTTCATCTGCTTCCACCGAGGGTACTGCATCGAAAACTTTGAAAACTGGAGTATTCTTATCCATTCGGATCGCTGAACTAAGTCAAGTCGTATATCTCGTAATGCTCATTGATGCACCGGCCGCGCTAGTCGCCATTCAAAACTTTTAGAGGACCATAAATCTTACGTAGATTTTTTTTATTTAAAACTCCCAAAGCCGAGTTATCAGATTAAGTCATCGACAACGCTTTTACACCGTATAGCAGAACGGGAATGATGAGAGTCTTGTAGAGAGTGGTTTTCGTTCGTCGAAGAATGACTTTACCCTTCATCTACCTACTCAGGTCAAAGTAGCGCTTGCTAACAGGAATGATTCTTCGAATTGAAGCAATAACACTCTAAAGGGTCACCCTGTCAACTGGGATAGGTTCCCCAGTCGGACTGAGCTTCTGGTACTGCCTAGTGTCAGTTTACATAGCCGTATAAGTTTTGCGGGGATGCCGAATTCATACATAGCTGCGTAGAAGCAGCCAACTGTCGAAGGCAGCTTTCAAATCTATGAAAATGTGATGTGTAACGATATTTTTCTCAATTTGGTGCATTGTGAATATCAATGATGGATTTACCAAGTCTATAGTGATACTAAAAAGATCCAATCAATATGTAGACGGTGGCATTTAGTGTTTGGCACAATACGCCCGACAGGACCTTATAGCCAATATTAAGGAGGCTTATCCCACGATAATTGGCGCAGACAGTGGGTTCCCCTTTCACGGGGATTAGGCCGAGCTTACTCAAATTCCAATCATCGGTCATAATTTCGTCCAACCATATTCTTGCGAAAGAGCTGATGCGTGCACCTTGTCAACTATTCAGCGCCATGATTTTAAGCCATCAGCTTCAGCCTCTCTGTTGTGCTTCATCAATCGCTATTCGAGTCTCGACAAAGAAAGGTAATGGAAGGTGTTTTTCATCATCATTCATTTGGGGTTTCGTGTTCACTATCTTCTGGTGTTCTATTTTGTTGTTCAAGCTCTTTATACTAACGTAGTTCGGCGTCTTTCTTTTTTATCTCGCCAAATTCTTCCTCCATATACTTGCCGTTTAAATATTTAATAAAACTTTTAAATGGACCGATTTGCGGTTCGTTCCCCTTAGTTGAAGTAAATTTGAATGTCCCAATCCAATTGTCACGACAGTTTAGACTATTATTTTAAAAATCAATTGAACAAATTCTGACTCACTCAATTTCTATGGTAGCATGAATACTTAAGGTAATACACTTGTTTGTGTGTCGCTGAACAGTTTTAAATCTCGACACTTATCATACTCTTGTCTTTCATGACTCGGCGGGGTGGGAGGAGTGTAGCCGCAGGGTTTGTTTTTATTATTATAACAAGTTTAAGATACGTGAAATTAGTTTGAATTATTTATTCTCTTCAAAAGCACTTTGTAATTCTTTTTAGCTCTCAGTAATTATCTATTTATCTACTTTATTATTTACTAAAAGCCACTAAACGCAAAATTGATTTTATTCCAATTAAATTAACACAACTCAATAGGCTTAATATTGTCATAAATAATTAGAAGGAAATTGTATTGATTGTATATTTTTTACTAATTTATCTTATATGCACATACGAGTGAGTATACGTGTATTTATTTATAAATATATGTATACTTATGTTTGCTACAAGCGTACTTATTATATCCCTCTATCAAAATTGGCGCCGTTCGAATGGCTTATGAAACGACTTGGCGCATTTTACGTCGAGATCTTAAATTGAAAGCATACTAAATACAGCTTTTGCAAGAACTGGATGCGCTCGACATTCCCAAGCGACATCGCTTCGCTCTATGGGCTCTTGAAAAGTTCCAAGAAAATCCGGCGTTTTCGAGCCAAATTTAGTTCAGCGATGAGCCCCATTTCTGTCTTAATAGCTATGTAAACAAGCAAAATTGCCTCATTCGGGGCGAAGGGCAACCTGAAGAGATTCAAGAGCTGCCATTTTATGCAGAAAAAAATAACGGTTTGATGTGGTTTGTGGGTGGGTGGAATCATCGGTTCATATATTTTCAAATATGATGCCGTTAAAAACGTAACCGTCAATGGCGACCTTTATCGCGCCATGCCATGATAACCCCTATTTGATGCCTGAAATTGAAGCTCGTAATCTCGACGACATTTGGTTTCAACAAGATGGCGTCACTTCGAACGAGTAATCGGAAATTGGATTCAACGGATGGACCATCTGAGACATAGTCGCGGCTAAGATTTGCAAGAGATAATCTTCAAAAAATAAATGCCAAATGCCAAATGTCCTTTCGAATGATAATAAACATTCCCATTTAAATTTGAATATAATGTGTTTTTTTTTTTATAAAGAAGAAGGGAACATCAAAATGAATAACGATTTTCAAAAATGTTTGGAAAAAAATTATCCAAAGAAATCAGTTACGTTTTCCATTGTAATAAATTTCTCAAAGTGACTTAAGTAGCAACTCACTAATCGTACTCAATATGCAGCTAGTATACAGTCACTCAAGAAGCTCACTCAAGGAACTTACTCAACTCTTTGAGGATGACCCACTTATGTGTGGTATGTTCAACATACTGAAGCTACTGAATTGATGGATGGTAGCATTCGTATGTGTCAACCGGCGCCACTCGGTTACCAAATCGTCGTGCAGCTATGGTGAATACAACAACTCGTATAGACTCAAATGTGTGTATGGAGCCACTGGGTTTGCTAACCATTGATATTTGAGCCGAAATTTTTGTTAGTTTTGTCGTGACTGTCGTGGATTTTAGTTTAGTTTTCGGGCAAAGGCTAAGTTAATGGACGTGTTCATAACAGTTCGTATTTGAAATGTTGGCGTTTGAATGTGTAAAAAGTAAACTTAAATAAACAAGTGGAAAAAATTCAAGAAAGTGAAATGATTTAAAATTTGCGCAACTAAGAAATGTAAGAAATTTAAAGCAAATAAAAGTGCGGCAAATGCGCTTGAAGCCAATAAATGTAATTTTTGCTCAAAAAATAAAATCAAAATATGAATAGTAAATTTATTCAATTTTCATGTGTTAATTTTTCTTCAATTCGGTTGAATCATAAATAAATAAATAAATAAAATTACCAACCAACCGCAAACAAACAATTTCAGACTGTCTTCAGTTCCTTTGTGAGTAAGATCACATACCGTTAAACTTTCAAACACACGCACACGTGCTCATACGAAATTGACGTCAGATATTTTCACCTGCTTTCAGGCACTCACTCACCGAGTGCTACTTGTCTTCTCAAGCCTTTACTTCTGGCCACGGTGTGTGTGCTGTGTCAGGCCACACGCTGTGTCTAGTCAGCTCGTGTCCTTGTGTCGCGTCGCATTGTGGTTGAATATTTGTATATTATATATATTTATTGTATGTTTTGTGAAAACCAACTAAACGTGCCAATTTTCTGGCTGCCAATTCAGGCTCCTCCACCTCTGGTATAAAAGCAAGCACAAATAATTTAATACAGGTCATGAGTATGAGACTTCTCTGTTATCCTTCTTTGGTTTCTTTTGCTTGCATTTGCTGGAGTTGTTGTTATCTTTTTTAGCGTGTTTATGCATGGTTTTTGCAAACGCTGCTTCACAACTTTCTCACAAATTCCTTCCAATAAAATAAAATATAATAATAAATAAAAATATAATATTTTTTCTCTGTTTTCACTGGTCGGAATAGCATCGAAAACTTTCAAAACTGTAGTAATCTCATCTATACTGACCCCACGAACCAGCCAGCGTAGCCGCTCTCTTTTGATTCGCTGTGTTACGACAATGTCCCCGTATATCTCGTATAGCTCATTGTTCCATCAGCTGCGGTATTCGCCGCAGGGACCCTCGAAAAGTCCTCATGCCGACTCACCAAATCTTGCCGTCGTCTATGATTCTGGTCCATATAGTAGTATGGAAACGATTAGTGCCTTCTAGAGTTTGGTTTTGGTTCATCGAGAGAGGACTTTACTTTTCAATTGCCTACTCGTCCCAAAGTAGCATCTGTTGGCTACACTTATTCCACCTTACATTTCTAGGGCAACATTATTATTAGGGTTATGACTTCAAGGTTATGTATGTCAACAGTAACAGGAGGCAAAATAAATCGCTGTTGAGGTAAATGATGTCAATATTATTATCATACGCCAGCAGTTGTAGACTATAAGATGTTGTACCTTCTTTAGTTAGTTCTGCAGCTCGTATCATTTTCTCTGATTAAATAAGTCATACGATAAGGAATTACTTTGTCTGAAACCTCGTTTAGTATCGAGTGGCTCCGAGAGGTTCTTCCCGATCCTGACGGACCTTTTGGCGTTGTTTAACGTCAGTTATATGGCTTTGTAATAACTTTAGTGTGTATCGATTCTCTTTTCACAGGTCTATTACATCATGATTTTGCGAATAGTGAATATCTTATAGCTGTTTTTGAGAACCTGATGCATGCACCTTATCCGTCCTTCAGATTTTTTCTTTTTAATCGTGTCATTGCTGTTCGAACTTTCATAACCGGATAATGAAACGTCTGTTCCATCATCATCGATTAGGTAATGGATTCCCTATTTTCACTGCCGTTCATCAGGCTGGGGCAGTGTTCCCTCTATAATTTTAGTATACTCTGTATATCAATCGCTATTTATATCACCTCTCTCTCAGTCCTACAAGAGTTTGCTCCGCACTGGATTACTTCTATAAGTCGTCGTATGTTTCGATTTAATTTTCGAGCAATACCCTTTCTGGCCAGCTTTTCACGGTCCTCATACTGACGCATCTCGGCGTTTCCGAAGTTTGGGTTAAAAATCCATCAAAAAAGCATCTTAAGCATGAAATTTTGTATTCTACACACGTGTATTCAAATTAGTACCCAGAAATAATGGAAATTGGAAAACGAGATTTAATATTTAATCCTAAGGTTAAATACCTTAGTTTTGATATTTTTATGAAACGTATAAAGATTTAGGTATGGGCAAAGCAGCAATTCTTCCTTGCTTTATTTTAGTTTTTTAACTCATGTTTTTTTATTTCACTTAACTATTATTTTAAATTAATTTCATTGAATTACTTAAATTATTTTACTTGAATTTACTTAATTTCATTTTTGTTTATATTACTTTATTTGTATTTGGGTCACTCACACTTGTGTGCTGCAAAGACACTTTCAAAGTTGCTGCGCAGAAAACATTCGGTCTCATATGCAATCTCACAGAGTATGTCACAGCACTTTTATTTTACCATTTATTTAGATTTTCACTTTTCGATACCACCTTAGTCAAGTTGTTTGTTTTCTTTTCACACCTTTCCAATTGCCAATTCAAAGCTGGCTTTATTCATCACGATAGTATGTATTTATGTTTAAAACATGTGCTTATTCTCAAATATATATTTTTCTTGTTTATTGAAAACTCCAGTTGTTCGTTTACACACATAGGAAAATGGATAAAAGTCGGAAAATCACTTTCTGTTGAATTTTGAATATCAAAAGATTTATATGTGAGCACATGTTCTCTTATTTGCGTCATTTTTAAATCGCATCAACTTTAGATCGACAATTTTTTTCTTTTTTTTTGTTTGAAACATTAATATTTATTTATTGAATCTGCTTCAACGCTTGCGTTATTATTTGCCTATGTCTTCTGCACACACATAAAAATGCACACCAAACACACACAGACACATTCATGCTAATAAGTTAATGCATTGCATTATGGTCTAGGTGTTCAATTTTTGCGACCAAAATTAATAGCTCGTGTGAAAGTAAACTTTTTCGATGGGGTTTTTCTCGTCACATATGTACATACCTTCAAACATGGGCGTGTCACCGACGTTTCCCTATTTATACCTCTCATTTAGTCGTGTCCGTCTATCCGTATCTTCGTTTGTTTACAAGCTAGTCGCTCATATTTGAAATTTTGGTACAAAAAGCATACAAGACCGTGCAGTTTGGTATTCTGCACACACATACTTATAATCAATTACACATTCGTCCCTACAACCGATTTTTTCAGATATGAGGGTTTTGGTCAAAAATCTGTCCAAAAAGCATCTACAAGCGTGAGATTTGGTATCTCAAAATGAAATACCATAAATTTAATGTGAAAATTGAGGTAGTTAAAATTAAATGCAATAGAAGTGATTATATTATGTTTTCTATAATATATATATATGAAATAATCTGTTATATGCACTGATAGCATGGCTTCCTTCAATTCACTTCAAAATCTTCGGAACAAATCTTCTCAAAAATCATTATTATGTGGATACCCGATCTTTGTGGAATAAGAGGAAACGAGTACGCTGATTTCCTTTCAAAAGAAGTCTACAAATCGCCATCCATATGCTTTGGATCCTTTGTTAAATCAGACATCATTCTGTAAGTAAGCATGAGAGGATTACCATAACAGTGTCCAATTGGCAAGCCCACAATCATAGCTACAAGCTGTTTAAACAGAATTATAACAAGCCAGTCTTACTTGCAAGCTCAACAACGGACCAACTAAAAATTTTTACTAGTCAGAGATTAGGGCATACAAAAAATAGCCACGAATATCTTCTGAAAGGTGAACACAGCCCAATCTAAATGACCACTGTCCATATATCATGTTTTCGGATTTTGTCCAAATTCCCGAAATGTAATTATTTATAATTATATTTGAAACAAATAAATAAATAAATAAAATTGGGCGTTTTCTTCCTACATCTCATTCCATACTTTGAGGTTATGGACAAAAAACCTAAATTGCACAGAAAGTGATAATGAGTCAAGAGTTAAATTTTCACTTAATTTGATCAATGGTCTCGGATGGACTCCTAATATATATATTTTCAAATATTAGTTTTCAAAATATATTCATAACTATTAGGCTACTAAGCTGTTTGCATAATTATTGGAACGTCACGTATTCATTTCTTCAAAAAAAAAAAAAAATATTCGAAAGAAATGGGGCAAACAATAATTATTGAAATCCACAAAACACTCGAATTCAAACAGACAAAGCTGTCCCCAAATTAGAAGGTTCGAATAAAATAATAAAATTGTTCACCCCAGCAAATTCGTTAATTATTGTATACACATTCATATGTTCGCCACTGAAAGCCCGTTTTAATTAGAAGAAAAATATAAATAAGTTTCGCCGTTGCAGCCTCGGCTGTTCATTATTCTTCACTAACCACAATTTTAGTGACCAAAGCTCCCTGTCATTCACCTCGTTAGCATTTTTCAACGCTTGTCGATGGATGTGTTCTAATGTTCATGGTAGCGCAGACTTTTGTTATTATTAAATTGCACATGTCACTAAATTGTCAAACAATAAGGCAGTTAAACATACACAATAACAACAAAAACAACAAGACAAGTTAATCATAGTTATTATAGAAATCATTTTACGCCGTATTTAAGTCTATATGAAGGTGTGTCTCGGAGCGTATTCGAATAGCGAATACGAAATGATTTAAAGTAAAAGTAGTTAATTAACTTAGCCCCGAGTATCTTTGCATGTACATCACACCAAACAAGGAACTTAAAAAAAATTTAATAATATCAAATAAAATTAAATTAAACTTAAATAAATTGAACAGTATTATATGGAATAACATAATATCAATTAAAATGAAAAATAAAATGTTTTAAAATAAAATATATCAAATAGAACAAAACAAAGTGAAATAAAATAAAAATAATTTTAATAAAATAAATAAAATAATTACACATACAGGAGTTTACTCAGCTGCTGAGTTACCTGACAAGAAATTCGCTAGCAACATGTTATGTAACACTTAGGTATACAGTCATAAATATATATTTACAACACAGACCACATTCATTTACTAAAAGACAAAGTTTAGAAACCGAGACCACAACAGCTGGTTACCCAAATTCATGTGTATATACATATACGTACATATGTATCTCTGACATGTGGTTAAAAGTAAAACTTTTTAACATACAATTTCTGTAAATATAAATATTCAAACACGTGTGTATCCTTTTAGTTGTTTTCCTCATTTCACACTGACATTTGGAATTTTCCTCACTTTGTTTAACATTTTCTCAATAATTTAACATTTTGTTGTCTGTCAACCGTATTCCGGGAGGTATTCGTTTTCTACTCAATTGACATTTGAGAAATTCCTAAATGTGCTTCTACTTATACATATGTATGTTGACATAATTTATTATACCTTCGTAAATATGTACAGAAATTTCCGCACTTAGAAAAATTTTGATATTATTCTCGAAAATATTTGAACCCATGGCGCCATTGTGTACTGTCATTTGGTGGGCTAGAGTTCGAGACCTGGTACCGACCAACATCCAAAAGTTACAAAAAATCAATTTGAATATATATTAAATTGGGTCGCCTCTCGGCAGGGAATCTCAACCCCTCCGAGTGTATTTCTGACATGAAAATTAAATGCTCCTCATTAAAATCCAACAGCCGTTCGGAGACGGTTTAGTATAAACTGTATGTCCCTCCATTTGTTGGAAAAACATCAAGACGCAAAACATCAAATTGGAGGAGGAGCTCGGCCGAATATCGCTTCAGTGGTTACAAAGCGCCAATTATATACGTGTATGTATGTATATATATATTGGCTAAACTTTAGCTGTAAACTGTTTTACAGCCAATGCTAATGCTATAGAAATACCAGGTTTGTTTGTTGAAGTGTGCCGGTTTTACTAGTAGATGTCGCTAGCAATATGTATAAATTTCTATGATTTGGCATGTATGTAATTTTTTTCTATTGACATTAACCTACAAAAATACGCAAGTCGCATTCCGCCAAAATAATAGCGTCATATTTGTTTACCTCAGTGAATATGTCGAGTTTCGTTCCAAGTAAATCGCATTTGCGGCATTCTTTGCTTTTCTTATTACATCAAAAAAAAGCAGCTGAAGCTCACCGGTTGCTGGTGGAAACTTATGGTGAATATGCTCCAGTGACTAGATCATGTGAGACCTGGTGAAATGATGAACACGGATCGCTATCGACAACAAATGATCAATTTGAATCATGCGTTGATCGAAAAACGGTCGGAATGGGCCCGAAGACATGGCAAAGTTATCTTGCAACGTAACAACGCGCCGTCTCATACCGCTAAACTGTTGAAGACACATTAAAAACACTTAATTGGGAAACCTCGCCCCGTCCGACCTTTTTGAGTCGATAGGACACTCCCTTGCAGAGCAGTGCTTTGCTAATTTTGAAGAAGTCGAAAAATAACTCGTCGAATGGTTTGCCTCGAAAAAGAAAATTTTTTTTTGAAATCCAGAAAATACCATTTCTTATTTTCAGCAACAGATTTGAAAGGGTCCGGTATTTTGGTGAGGTTCAGTTTTATTTTTTTACTGAAAGTCGTGAATGGGACCGGGTCACGCGCTTCATGCTTTATGTGTGCAATCTCTACAATCTCTACAACTACACTGTGGGTTGATCCGTCAGTCAATCAGGACAAAAGCCTTTTATATATTAGATGTAGCAAAAAGAAATCCTATTCTATTGCCCAAGAGCTACAGATGGTACAAAAAACCATTTGGTAAAGCAAATTTTGTTACTTTTTTTAACACCCGAAATTGGATTTGGTATTCTAGCGCACTGGTTACATTGTTTGAAAAAACTTTGCCAGCACGGCATTTTTCGTCCATGTCAAATTACATTTGCCAGTTGCCAGTTTTTGGGGAGCAAAGTTTCCCGGCATTTACTTTGACAATGAAATTTGAAATATAGTGCAGTGATCACGAAACAGAAGGTTGGCTCATATCAATTAGACAATTGCTCCCAACGAATTCCTCATACGACCCGTGGGAAAAGAAATATATTGTTGAGAGAAACCTCAAATAAACGGGCAATGATGTCTTCTTTCTAAGAAGAACTTTGATTTGAAAATTATGTATATATGAAAATGAACAAATACTATCTTCTCATATGGTGCCAGTTCGTGTATAAGCTCTAAACAAATTGTATTGTTCAGGCGAAAATGCTGAATGACAACGCTATCTTCCAAATTAAAAGTTTTTTTTTGTTGCAAACTTCTTAGCATGCGCCTTCTTGCACTTTTTTCTTTGTCTTCAATTAAATTTAGACGTAAAATATGCCTATACGTTTTGGTTTTTATTTTTCTCAAATTAACAACACAAAATCATTCGAAACATATACAGCATATGTTGCAACAACTATACTTAGCAGGTTAAAAGGCTAAAAGTAATAGTTTTTTACAATGTCCACTCCTCAGGAGTAATAAAAACTGGAGTGCTTGCAGCAAGAAAGTTTCTGCTACTCCTCGCGCATAATGAATAAACTTTGAAAGTTTTAAGCTCAAATGTTTCGATGTGGCAACACTTGACCCATAGACAATGTCAAAAGGTCAAAAACGACTACTTAAAATACTCACAGTGCAAGAATTACTAACTGCAGAAAAATGTAAGTAGAATAAAAAAAAAAAAATCAAATGAGTTTTTGAAGCGTTACATGCGCCAGCCATTTTGCTAGTTTTTCAACTTTGTTGCACACGACTTTTGCATTTTTATATTGGATGCTGCAAGCTAAAACTTAAGAAGAGAACTGTAGTAAATTTTTTATATTTTCTTTTCTTTAATTCACTCAAAGTTGAGTTGTTCTTATATTTAAGCTACAACAAATTATCCGAACTTCCCCTATTTACAATGTATTGTACTTCTCAAGTCATTCAAACCCTTTCATTGTGGACAGGAATTCTTTCTACTGCCTTATCCGGACTTCCCCTATTTACAATGTATTGTACTTCTCAAGTCATTCAAACCCTTTCATTGTGGACAGGAATTCTTTCTACTGCCTTATCCGGACTTCGCATCACCAGCGTTCAGGAAGTCTGTGGACTTTTATCATCCGTTACCATAATCGATACAGTTGAACTGTCTGAAGGAGCTATCGCTCAGAAACGCCTAGCTTTGGCCTACAGTGGGAGAATTATGTTTCATCAGTGCAACGCCAGACCACTCACAACAATAGTGATTCTTGCTTTGGAGGTCCTTATACATCTACCTTATAGTCCGAACCTCGCCCCAAGTGATTACTATCTGTCCATGTCTATTGCGAAGGATTACATACTTACTTACTTTACTGGCGTAGACACCGTTTACGCAATTTTAGCCGAATTTATACCATCGTGAATTCATTGCTTTTCCTCGCTGCTTGCTGCAAATTGGAGATACCTGGTCTTACCAACTTAGTGGAGGTCTTCTTCTTCCTCTACTTCCACCGGCGGGTACTGTATCGAAAACTTACAGAGCTGGAGTATTCTTACCCATCCGGACCACATGTCCTAGCAATCGTAGCCGCTGTTTCTTGATTCGCTGAACTAGTATGTCAATGTCGCCGTATATCTCATCATTCCATCGGCTGCGGTAATCGCCGTTACCAACTCGTAGAGAGCGTAAATCTTACGCAAAACCTTTCTCTCGAAAACTGCTAACGCCGACTCATCAGATGTCATCATCCATGCTTCCGCACCACCCAGCAGGACGGGAACGATGAGGGGCTTGTAGAGTTCGGTTTTCGTTCCCCGGGAGAGGATTTTAGTTTTTAATTACCGACTCAGTCCAAAGAAGCACCTGTTGGCAAGAGCGATTCTGCGTTGGATTTCCAGGCTGATATGATTGTTGGTGTTAATAGTACTTCCAAGATACACGAAGTTATCTACGACTTCAAACGTATGACTGTCCATAGTGACGTGGGTTCCGAATCTCGAATGCGATGACTGTTTGTGTGATGACAGGAGATATTTCGTCTTGCCCTCGTTCACTACCATACCCTTATCTTTCGCTTCCTTATCCAATCTGGAAAAATCAGAGAGCTCACGGCGCGGCTGTTGTGGCTAATAATGTCAAAATCATCGGCGTACGCCAGCCGCTGTACGCTCTCATTGAAGATTGTACCTTCTCTATTCAGCTCTTCAGCTCATATTATCTTCTCCAGCGATAGGTTAAAAGAGTCACATGATAAGGAATCATCCTGTCTGAAACCTCCTTTGGTATCGAACGGCTCGGAGAGGTTTTTCTTTATCCTGATGGAACTTTTAGTGTTGCTTATAGTCTGAAGGAAAGCATGTGAAGATCAGATCGATTTTCCCAATTTTCTGACAATAGGGACAAGGGTTTCTATAAGAAAGGGACAATGGCATTATGTTCAAAATTAAATAAAGTTATTAAGCAGAACGGTATATATTTGACATAAATTGGATAGTTCCAACTATTGTAAATAAATTATTATTACGAATATATATAAAAACTTAACTGAAACTCATTGAAAATTAATGACGAAACAATATCAATCAAGCAATCAAGTTCCGCAACCTTAAGGGGGAGATACAATTAAAATGCAAGATTATTGCGGAGGGAAGGTATAAGGGTAAGAAAAAGTAACGAATTGTAACATTTTATTGTTTCATGTTACTACCATTGAACGCTAGATCTGTTTATTTGTTCAGGCATTCAAAAAGCGACAAGTCAAAAACAGTGTACATACCCGTACATCAGGAAACAGTCCATAATTTTCCGTTTTTAATTTTGATCCTTTTGAATTACGAATGGCAAAAAGAATCAAAGTATTGGAAGGGCGTTTGAGAATGAGCAACTTAGAAAACACTTTTCTGGAGATGCAGAGTAAGGAACTATGCCTTTGGTGCCAATGCGTGGTCGCATGATGTTCTTGTTCATCCCTTTAGTCCATTTCATGCGTTGCCCAGAAGATACCGCTCTGAGGGTTACCGATTGTATTGGTTGTTTGGCTATTGTCTATCGAAAGTCCGTCATTTGGGTGGTCAGGATGCCATGTCCTACATCGTCTCTGACCATTGCGATGCTGGTTCGAGGCTTCCATTAATACTTTTGGAATCATTTTTCACCCAAGCATGAAAAGGGTACACCCTCTCCACTGCATTGCCCAATTTTTGTTAGCGGGTCGAATTTTATTTCCCACCTGCACTATATATCTATCGAGCTTTCCCTTATCTGCCAACTAGAAATGTGCCTCAAGGAGGTCTGGTAACCTCGCAGGGCTTAGTATATTTTATTTTATATTATTTATTTTAATTTGATTTAACTTATGGTTACTATTTTATTTTATATTATTTAAATTAGCTTAATTTAATTTAATTTAATATTTTTTTTCATTTATTTTATTTTTTTAATTATTTTATTTTAATTTTTATCTTTTTTGCTTTTAATTATTTAGATTTTATATTATTTTATTTTTTTCATAATTTTTTTTTATAATTTTTTCTCCATTTAATTTGTTTTTTCTGTTCCATTTAATTAAATTAAATTTTATATTATTTTATTTTTAATTATTTTATTTTATATTTTTTCCGTTTTTAATATATTTTTCTTTTATTCAATTTAATCAAATTTAATTTTATGTTATCTAATTTATTTATTTTATTTGGTTTATTTTATTTTATTTAATTTCATATAATTAAATTAAATTTAATCTAATTTTATTCTTTTGAATTTGTTTTATTTTATTTTATTAATCTCATTTTAAATTTATTATTTATGTTCCCTTTCTTTTAATTTAGTTATTTTATTCCATTTTATTAAAATAAATTAAATTAATTTAATTTAATTAATTCGGCCGAAAATCGCTTCAGCGGTTGCAAAGAGCCAATAATATATATATAAATAATCCGATTTTATTTCTCGAGTGTTCAATATTCTGTTCTATTGTGAAACAATGTCAACAACACAACGCTGCGACATGTCGAAAGAGGTTATCCATCGCATGGTATATATGATACCTATAAAAAAGGAAAGAAACAAACGCAGAAACGCAACTCCTCAAAACAATGAGTTGTGTTTCCAATGTTTAAAAATTGATGACGCTTACGAAACAAAGCACAGTAGCAGGTGACAATTTGCCTGTGAAGTACTTAAGAAAATGCTTTTCTTTTGTTGTTTTGCTTACAATTTTTCGTTTGGCGCGTTTTAATGTCCCGAATTGCCCTCCAAACTGACGCCCTAACAACAGTCGCTATAAATTGGTAAAACGAAACTGAGCACAAGCCAATGTAGGTACATCTCGCGTGTCGCATCTGAGTTAGGAAAGTGAACAATTCCTTGCCACATTCTCCTTTAACTCCCCACAGCACTCTAATCCCAACCATTACAGCTTAAGTTCGAATGGAAATTAGGCATGACAAAAAACATGCGTACGAGGGGATTAACAAAAGTTCGGTAAGTTAACAAGCAAAAAATGAAAAAAATTATTTTTGTATTTATTGTTAATCTTGTCCTTTCTGTCTTCTCTACCTAGTGGACATTGATTTCAATGCATATCTTAAGCCTATAGATCCACTTCTGAAAACAGCCTCCAAAATCTTGCTTTTTAAGCTTACCAAGTTCAGCATTAACCTCATTAATTATCTCCTCGTTGCTATTAAAGACCTTTAATTAAACATTTTTTTATGTTTTGGAAATAACCAGAAATCACGAAGTGCCGGGGAATTTGGTGCTGGACGTATTTGTTCGATCAATAAAGTTACGACAATAAAGTTACTCGTTATTTCAGCAGTGTGGAATGGCGCGTTGTCATGATGTAAAAAGTAGCACCGCAAATCCTCTTTCTTCCTATTTTCCAACAAATTTTTGAGTTTTTGAACCTTTTCCAGTGGAATAGCAGCTACGAGTTTAGATCGGGTGAAGTAAATTGACATCATTACTTTTGCCACTGATTTTTGTTGCTTAGATCTTACGGGAGGGTTTGCTCCTTTTGGGTTTCATACCATGGGCTGCTGTTTGGTTTCTAGGTTGTACTTATAGAACCAAGATTCATCACTAGGGACGACTTTACTAAAGATGCTAGACTGACCATTTTCGAAGTTGTTTAGGAAAAATTGAGCAAATTGCACTCGAGCCTCTTTTTGGGCCTAATTTAAAATTTGTGGTGCTCATCGAGCAGATTTCTTCGAGCATCCCAGATGGTTACTTAATATTCGCGATACAGACATGGTATTCAAGCCCAATTCGGTGGAAGATTTTGGTCGACCTTCTCGAGGCTCATCCTCTATGGTCCGGAATCTCCGGAATCACTTAGAAATAGTCTTTAAAAACGGCGCAATCCTTCCATATGTAATTTGGCATTCACTGAATATTTGTATTGGTTGTAAATTACGTCGAAACCCGAAGAGAATCACATGGCGAATTTCTGTTTGCGTTGGTAGTGAAATTTCGTCTCACCTATCCTCAGCTATCTTGCGTTTTCTCGTCTCCATTTTTGCTGATCGTTTTAAAATTTGAAAGGAAGACTAATAAAGTAATTGGAAAGGATTTGGTAGTTTTAGATTAAACAAAAATAAATTGAAAGTCACCAGCTGGCCGGACTTTTGGTAATCCCCTCGTTTATATTTCAAATATGAGGTCTATATCTGTAGATACTTATAGTGATTATGCACATACATACATATAGTCGCGTAACGCTAAGGTATTTGAAATGTGCGTGTTGCTTCGGAACTTTGATAGGTATAAAAACATAAATACCTGTAATTTCATATTTCTTGCAGTGGAAATCAAAATGAAATTTAATAATATAAGAGAAAATCGGTTTTAGTACTCCCGTAGAATCTTTCAATTTGCTTCCATTATTTTCAATTTCCGTCAGAGCGAAATTTCTCAAGGCTATAT
Organism: Ceratitis rosa; assembly: GCA_037013455.1. Classification (NCBI taxonomy): domain Eukaryota; kingdom Metazoa; phylum Arthropoda; class Insecta; order Diptera; family Tephritidae; genus Ceratitis; species Ceratitis rosa. Next base: position 15,585,357 of record JAWMAG010000004.1, read on the forward strand.
AAAAGTAAAAAATCAGCGAAATAAGGTAATATATCTCACTGCCTGCACTTAAGCTTATGAAAGTTAAAATTAATCCCATCGATTTATCTTTATTTACTTCCGCAGCAACCGGCGGAAAATTTCTATCGCACTAAAGCCATATTCGCTCGTTTTATGAGGCATTTAGGCAAAATTTTGTTGAAAACACATATTGTCCAAGTCTTGCTTGGTTGTTCAAGCACACATTTGATATACATGCATATGTATGTACGATGTTGTGAATAGTCAGCTGGCTTCACTTGTTTACTAAATGTGTAAAAAAAAATAATACTAAACTTATTTGTCCCTTAAGTAGCTTAAGATCATTTAGCGATCATTTCAGTATTTACTTAGAAGCAAAAGAGACACATATACACGGTGTGTCCCAAAAATAACCGAATTTTTGGAAATTAAATTGTAAAATACACATTATATTATCTTTGAAAGTTATTATTTATTCAAAATAGGTTCCATTTGACTCAACACAACGTTTGGAACGATCAACCAGCGCATGCATAGATTTTTTTATGTCATTTATAGAAATGTTCTTCAGTACCTCGGTTACGGCTGCTTCATTTTTTTCAATTTTTTTTTAATTTTTTAAACTTCAATTTCAATTTTTTTTCAAGTTTGACACAAAATTTTATATTTGCTCTTTGTTTCCATTTTTTTTGGAACCATTAGCACACTTTTGGTTTTATTGAAATGACAATCACTTTTACATCTGTCATCCGACTTACATGAAGTTAGGTGCGTGTGAAAGAGGATGAATGTATATTTTTAATGTTGCAAATTTTCAATAGATGGCGCTGTGTGTTGTATGATTTAAATATAAAGTTCGGTTATTTTTGGGACACACTGTATATACAACAAACTTTAGTTGTAAGTGTTCAAGAACATGGATAATTAGGTTAGTTTATCCTCAAAAATCAAATATGTTTACTAATGTTAATAACTTATATCTTAACATACATACATACATAATTAGTTAAGTTAGATTGGTCTCAGGAAATATTAAATGTATAACTGATGAAAGCATGAAATGAAAATGCGAATGAAACATTTCTCACTACAAGACAATGTCTTTCATTCACTCCTTACAGAGATTAATTTCTCAAGGAATGGAATAGCTTTCACACATTACAGTGTTTCCATTTATTTTCCCCTCCAGTGGTAAGTGACAAGTGATAAAGCTCTGCCATACGCATTACGTCCTTGACTACATGAATAGGTCGAGTTGAAGGAATTTTCAACTTTTTCTGCCGGCGCCTTCATTTGCAAGTGCCATACCCACACTTAGCTCTCACATGCTTTCGCTGAAAGAAATATGGCTTAACTTGCTTTTCTTTGCCGAAATTCCTCCCTCGTTTACTTACAAAGTGAACAAATGAATTTGTTTTCTTGCAGAGACATACAAATGGGTGTTGTTGTCGTTGGCGCCTTCTATATATTCAAGCGTAAAAGCATAATCTTGTATATTTAAATGTGGCGAATTCGCAAAAAATATTTTTGGAATTTTTTTGGCGAAAAATATCTCAGTAATCAATGTTTGACCGAAGATATGAAAGTTGGTTTAGAAATATAATTTTTAAAATTATTTTTCCACTACATTTTGATCTGGGTATGAACATTTCGTATGGTAGCACGCTCTGCTTATCACCACCAGCGCTTAGGAAATGTATTTATGGAGCTTAAAAATGGACAAGCTGAAACTAACTTTGTGAGATCTATGGGTTATGTACCCAAACCTAATAATTTCATTAATACTGGACTAAGATTCTCATTGAGAATGGTTTTGACGATTTCATTTTTAAAGTAAATATTAAAACAAAGTCTGGCAATAATCTCTTTTATATACCAAATGCTCAACGAATATGTGCAAACAGAATTACAAGAAAAAAATCTTTACACATCAATCAATTTGAAAAAATTACTGTTGTACTATATTTAACTAAAGTAGTGCACTCTTTCGTTTTCAAATTTGTTGTTTTAGTTAGCTCAATGGAAAATAAAAATAAAATGCTTAAATTTCATTTCTTTTTTTTTAGACAGATCATCAGATGATAGGAGTTTAAGGAATCGAATTTGCGGACCTGGCTGTTGTAAGAGTATGGTGGTGCTCGCGGAAGAGAATAATGACATCAAGTTTATGGTAAGTGTAAATTGAGTCATAAAGTAAAAACACCGAAAAAGCGCAACAGAAACAAGAGCAAAATACAGTTATTCTTACAGTCATATTTATAGTATACTTACTGTAAATAACATATTTTTTTCTTTTCTTACTTTTCTTTACTTCGCTTTGAAGTTTAAAGACCACAAAAAATGCTTCAAGCACTCTTATATGTGCAGCTGAAAACTCGTCATTGGCACGATAGCGAAGCGCTATTTTCGTTGTATTCATAATTAGCACGGCGCTACTTTTTGCGTTGGATGGTGTATGTTTTTTCAAAATTTGGTTTTGTCTTATTTTCGCAGCTATTGTGCGGTTGGTTGATTAATTTCATGAAATTACCGTTAACTTTATATATATAATTTTCTCATATATATAATTTTCACCATGTTTACTTTCATTACATCTATTACTTTGTAGGTGTTAAGCGTGATGTGCCGCACGAAAGAAATCATCTACAAAAGAACTCTGCACTACTGAGAGGTGGCTAACGCAGTATTTCGAGGAATGGGCTGAAGAGAGTGAGTATGCTCAGTGGTATAATATTTATAAACAAAGTACTGAAAATTCGCTGTGTAATGTTTTACATACATACATCTAGTTTAATTTTCGGATTTGAATTTCTTGAACTTCCTTAATTTTTCACATCATTTCCACTTACGCGATTAGGTTTCGAGATAGCTATGTTTGCATTTATGAGTAATTTTAAGTTGCTACTAAGGCATAAAGAAATAAAATTTTAGTTTGATTTTATTTTTGTTCCTCAAACCGCGTAGTTGAATTATGGTATATGATATCATTTTCAATTCTTTCTTATACTTTAATAAAAAAATGATCAAAAATGGAGCTTGCGTTGCATAATTAAATCTTCAGACATTACCAATAATGCGTATTAATTTACCCAAAAATATAAATTTATTTTTTAGTAACCTTATAAAACCCTAATTTTAGCAACCTACCCTGAAGATAAGGCTTATCGCAATGAGGAGGGAAGATAATTATTTATCTAAATTATTTTACCTCACAACCTGTTAATACTACATTACCCTATGAGCACATTAGTTATTTAAATGCATCCACAACTCTTTTTATAATGGACTCAAGGACATTCCCCCTTAAGTAAGTTATTTTATGCTACTCCACCCGTGATTCTCCCACTTGCCATTTCGTAAGTTAGCAGTGCGTACTACCATTCGAGTCCTGGTCCGAGCAACATCCAAAATTATAGACAATTCAATTGCCCTTTGGGTATTTGTAATTGAAAAAAATAAAAATCCATCGGCAGCTCGGAGAGAAATATCTGTAAGTCCTCCATTTGTGTGAAGAACATTAAGTCTCACTCTACAAATTGGAGGAAGAACTCAGCCAAAAATTGCTTCATTGTTCAAGGTGCCAATTATTATCTTATATGTGTGTATATAAAAATCTTATGTCCGTTTAGAAAAATCAAGTAATCTCCAAAAGTTACCGACCGATTGACTTGAAATTTCGTGAGATTGTTTCTATAATTCCTGGCAAGATTTTTGCGAAAAAGAATTTCCGGAAGTGGACCGCGGTATTTATGGTTCGATTTACTTGAAATTCGGTACATTAACAGGAAAACTACACTTCTCTCCGGGAAGTGGACCAGGAACAGATTTATTCGGACAAATTCGACTACCTTTATCTCCGGAAAGTGGACCAAGGACTAAACTATTCGAAAAAAAGTTTATTTATGGCTCGATTTACTTGAAATTTTGTTTAGTATAACAGGAAGACTAAACTTCTCTCCGCGAAGTGGACTGGGGACTTGCCTATTCAAAAAGTCGGACTATTCCTCGCTGTTGTTGTAGTTGTAGCGGCTACGTTAACCCCGCTTCGGACCAGAGGGAGAGGGAATTTAGATGTGTCGGCTTAATGTGGCATGTGAAGAGGTGGTTAGTGTCGTGCGGTGGTTCTCCACATGCAGGGCATATGTTGGGTATGTTGGGGTCAAGTCTGGATAGGTAGGAGTTTAACCTGCTACAATATTCAGACCTAAATTGCGCGTTTTTTTCCGAGCACGACATTTACGGGAAGGGCGTCTTTGAAGGTGTTGACTGACTCCTGATGAATGGCGTTCAGTGCCTGCCTGTACGCCGTCCTATCCAGCGGTAGTTGCACATGTTTCTGGATGGTATTCTTCAAATCTAGTACTCCCTATCTGATGTGCCTAAGTAGAGCTTCAGCTTTTCTAAGATGCCTATTGGTGTGCTCCCTACGGTATCATCCCAACAGCAACTGCTTGCACAGCAAAGCATTATGCTCCTTAACTCGTAGCACAGATACTTCGCTGTGCAAGTGATGCTCCGGCGACATCAGGAGGTTTCCTGTCGCGGTCCTGAGGGCAGTGTTCTGACAGACCTGTAGTCCCCTGCGCTCAGATCGGTGCAGCGTAGTTTACGACCTGCCTGCCAATTACTTTATAGGATGCCAGAAAGGTTTCTTTGTCTTTACCACAGGTGCTGCCCGGCTAGCGCTTTGAGTATTTTGTTGCGGCTCTGGAGTTTTGCGGTAATTGCTGTCATATGCGGGGTCGAGTGTGACACCCAATATCTTAGGGTTATTAATGGTTGAAATTTTTACGTCAACGTCCAATTCGAGCCTGTATACCTTCCTCCAGCTGGTGAAGACGGTAGACGAGGATTTAGTCGGTCGTATCTTAAGCTGTCTTGCAGTGAAGAAGTGGGACATGTCGGCGAGACAGCAGTTTACCTTCGAACAAAGGTCATCAATATCTTGGCTAGACGCCATTATTGTGCAATCATCGGCATACGAAGTTACTACTCTCAAGACAGCCAGTTCTACGCACCGGTTAACCCGGTTTTATCCGGCCAAAGGCTGTCACCCTTTCGGCGACCTAACCCCGTTTATGTCAACAGGTAACTACTACTATTCCTCTCTCCGGGAGACCAATGGTAAAACCAAGAATATTGTATTCCCCCAAGTAATGAATAAATGAAGTAATGATAAAAGGATAACCCTTGAATAATTTTTAATGCATTCAATGAGTATTTGCGGCAGCGAAGCGTTACAGGGTGTAGCTGTTTATTTGTTTATAATTTAGGATGACGGCATTAGTGGACATATCACCTATGACACAATTTTTCCGCTATCTCGCTAAGCAAGATTTAGCTAAAAATTGGCTTTATAAGAGAACGTGAAGACAGAAGCACCACAGTGATATCATAATAGGCCTAATGGCCTAAGTGCATTGGTCACTATTGGAGACATCTAATCAACTCAACCCAACACATACTCCAAATTAAAAGAGAAACCTCAATTACAAATAATTTTTACAATTTTTGTTTCATAAACTTTTGTATTTCCTACAGTTTTCAAATTTAATTTATTATATTTTATTTTAAATCGTTTACTAAATTTTGTTTAATTGTAATTTATTTTATCTAAATTTTTCATCAATTCTTCTATTTTAATTTATTTTATTTTTTTTATGGATTTTTATTTTATTTTAAATCTTTTATTTAATTTGTTTTGTTTTATTTTATTTAAAATTGTTATATTTTGTTATATATTTTTTTTATTTTGTTTTAATTTAATTAACTTTATAATAATTAATTTATATTGATGTGAATTTTATTTTTATTTATTTTTTAATGTACTTAATTTAATTTAATATTATGAAATCAATCTTATTATATTTTGGTATATTTTAATATAAAGTATTTTATTTTAATTTACTTTATCTTTATTTTATTTATACTCCACTATAATTATTTATAATACATAGAAAGGAATTCGGTTAAAAGAAAATAGGTAAGACACCTAGTTTATTGCTTTATGTTTATTCACCGTCATGTAAATTTTTATTCTAAACACTATAAATAATTTAAATTCCTTAGCCTCTTGTGTCATTAACGTTTAATCTCCCTCGCTGAGTGTCCTTTCAGTAAATTTTATCTCAGCAGCTGCTAAAAATAATACAAAAACTTTTGTTGGTTTAAGAATGGAATACTTCGGAAGTTGTCTCTACCCACTTCCCAAAGTCACAGCAGACCAACAGTGCTCGGCAGGAGTAGCAATTATACTAGGCAGCTAATATACTGATGACTTTTTATTATACTGGAGCTTGTCCGCGATTTCTTCCGCATGAAATTTTAAGATAGCTCTAATAAAATTTTTATTCGGGTTTTGCTCTATTTGTTTTATTATAACTTATAAACGATTAAATTAAATTATACGAAAAAGGAGGAAAAGATTTTTACACATTAACGAAAGCAAAAAAGCTTTCTATGTCCCAAGCTGCAAGACAATTTCTCCTCAAATCATGAATGCAATTTTGTTCGAATAGACAGGCTATGGATTGGTAAACCTACCGGATCATCGAATCGATCACAAGACCACTTCTTGGTAGAAAAAGGGCTCGTCATTAAGCCCATTTAGAGGTAGCTTTTTACCGAATTTGATAGAAAATCAAAGGAAAAAAGATCAGTCCCTGGTCGATTTTCCGGAAATAAGTGTTTCCCATGTCAATTTAGCAAAGAGCTACACAATTTCAAATACGCAGAAGACACCCCCTAAGTTTGAGGTCTCTACGATTAGTTTATTCGTCGGTCATTCAGAACAAAATTATACAAATATTAAAATAAAATATCTCGTACATCGTATAAACCTAATATTCTTTTTATTTTGCGCTCTACATTATAGGTAGTCTTCAACAAGAAGCGGAACGTCTCATTAGTGGTGGCGGTTGTGGTTATCATGGTGATACACATGTTTCAGCAGAAAATTCGAAGCAAGTGAATCTTTAATTATTAGTATTGAATGATATGGAATCATGACAATTTTAAAAGATAATTTTAAAGAATCATAGTACCATATGTTCTGGCACTTATTTTTCTGACAAAAACTCTAGCTTGCAATCATACCTTATTCCCAATTATATTCAAACCAAAAAACATTCTTTTTGATTCAAGCATATCGAACTTAGTTCTTGGTCTGCGACGCATATCAGATATATCATCCGAACTGAACAATAATATTTTCTTAAATCGGTCTTACTTTATGAAAAGAAAAGCATTTCAAATAAATGGAATTATAAAAACGATTTTTTTTTTGAATAGTACAAATTTAAGCAAAAAGCTGCTTTTATACCAAATTTCAAATAAATCGAACCATATTTTATATATATCTCTAGTTTGATTTAGAAAGTATTCGGCCAAATGTAGCTGCGTGTGAGGTATCGCTGCACTGTGCCTCACCGCAGATTGAGAGAGAAATTGAAAATGAGAAATAAAAGGTTTCATTTTATAAATGAACGAGAGTATCTTGAATTTTCGCGGTCCGGTACGCTCTTAGGTTAGTACACAAGCTTTGAATAAACTCTTTGAATTCGTTATTCCTACGCCGTGTCTCCTTCTTACTAATATGTCATCTTCGAGAAAGAAATGAAAGAAATTTATGTGTCATGTACAAAAAAGTTATTCACCAAATTTTATGCTTTTTATCACTTTAAACTTTTATTGATCCTCAAAGTACCTTTGCACCCTGAGAAAAACAATTTTATTATTAGTTTCTTACTGTTATCGCTGCTCATGCTTTCTCTTTCGCTCAACCGACAAAAGAAAGTGTTTGAAAATTTTTATTACACACGTTAGTGGATATTTGAGTAGTTAGTGACACAAAAATTATAGGTACTCCTGCGCAACACCGACAAAGCAAAAAATAATATTGAATGTATGGCGTATGAGCACGCTTTCGCTTGTTGATGGCAGAGTTATTGCATGTTGCTGGTGACAGTGCGGTAAACAGGATTGTGAATTACGGTGGTAAACATTAAATGACCGTTATTTACCTGTAGAACTGAAAAGGGAGTGAAAGAGTATAGAAAACCACAACAGCCCCATTAAATGCGGCGCCACTAATGACATAAAGTGCTTGTTGTGGAACAACAACAAGTATTTATTGAATGACGTAGAGGTATTGTTAGGATTTTTATTGGGAATGGCAAGCATTGGCGCTCACACTGTTACAGCAGCACCGAGCTAATGAAGTACTGCCTTTAAGTTCCTTAAACGCCTCAGCTAACGCGAGATGTGTTGCGGTGAATCGAACAGTGTAATTAAGATGAGATGCACTATTCTGGTTGGCCAACCAAGTCTCTTACGTAGAACTATCATGTTGTGTGCAGAAAGGAATGAGGAGGCTGGATCCATGCGTAGAAGTTCACGCAAGTGAAGAAAGTTTTTAACCGCTATTCACCTGGAAGTGACCAGAAATTATTATTTTTACATATGATTCAAGCAGCTAACGACTTCCGGTTTTAGACCAAGTGCCCTCTGGGTAGCCAATAAACATCTGAGCTAAGCAAGCTAAATTGCGTAGGCGAATTCCCTTGCGATTGTGTGTATGGCTTTGAACCCCACACATAAATTTTATACTTCGACGAAAACTAACAAACAGTTTTTTTGATGATGATGATGTTTTCAGAATCAGATCAGATTTGAAGGCATGTATCTAAAATGTCCGATCCCTTAATTGGGAAGGTTCCGCTGCCCAGCTGATTGACTTCCTCGAAAGAAGTACGATGGACGGGACAAAAACGGAAACGAGCAGGTCCTTGTAAAATTTACAGTATAAAGCAAGCCAATTTTAGTGATGAATTTGCATTTGAATGTGGAGAGAGACCACATCGCCGAGTACTGGCATTCACTACGGTGGGTGAAGGTCTCGCCTCACGATTTGAAGATAATACTTGACGTTAAGCCAGGGTGAGCAACGAAGGTATACTTGATACAATAGTCGGGAAATTCAAACACAACAAACAGCAGAACGGGTTTCTACTCGACTTCCACACCGGCTTTCTGAGAGCACTCTTCAGCAACTCGATATAAGCGAGCTGTGGAACGGTATCTCAACCTTCCATTATATCGCCGCTACGGAACCAATTCCATAAAAATAGCTGATACGATAAGGAATATCGAAATGTAGTTGAGAGGCTGAAGATTGAAACGACGTTCCATTACCCGACTATGACGACGTTCGAATAGCGATTGTCCGCTTAAAAAACAGTATACATATTTGGAATATCAAATATTTAGTGAGAAAATCAGTAAAATTACGAACTCTACTTCTCCAATGCCCTAAGTTTTTAAATCGACTTCGGATGGCCGTTGGGATTTTATGAGTATCGAGAATTATTAGAAATACCTAAATAAATACAGAAAAAAATAAATGTGGATTTTTGTGAAGATATTTAACACAATATACAGGCATGTGGCTCTTTCCAAGTAGGCTTGAAGATCTGTATAAGGAGATGATCGCTTTGCTTTATTCCTTGACTTTACTTTGGCTTGAGCTAGACTTTCATTAATATGGGCACTATAACATAGAGATTCACACATCTTGCTATAAAAAACAAAGTGTATGTTCCGGAATTCTTTCATTTTCCATTCTTGCGTACACACATTTCCGCACACTGTGGTCAAATGGTTTCACACTTATCAGCCTTCAGCCTATTGTTAAGGTCTGTTTAGTATCTTATCCATGTTTTAGTTGGCGCTGGTACTGTTGTATTTTTGTTCCTTTTTCTTTTCATATTTGCAAGAATAGTTGACAGTTTATGTCGCTGCTGCCAGTAAGCGTACAACAGATTTTGCGGCGCGCCGTAGAGTCATCACTAAGCTTTTGATTATTGTTTCACTGCAATTGCTTCATTGTATAAAATATTTAATGCATTTGATTTATTGGTGATGCCAATAATTACGTATACAAAATCTTTTTTAAGTCCAAAAAATGTTGCTATATTTTTAATGTAAACGAATTTCTTAGCACATAAATAATAATAATTGATTTCATGAGCATATCAAATTTGTTCTGTTGCATTTTAGGATTAAATAATTATACTCACATCCGAAAATTGGTTGCAAGGGGGGCCTTATGTGGTATGGTACTCCGAATTCGAACAGTTTAGGATATATGATACAATCAACTGCACTAGTTAGTTCTGACAAATGAGCAATTTATTAAGAAAATACAACCGCATACTAATACTTCGTTACTGATAGACTACGTTCAAATGGTATGAAATAATAAACATGTTTCTACGTTGGCTTAATACCAGTCTTTATTATAATTCATCGTTTCGAACCTAAACCATAATAATTAATTTTTGATAATTCCTCTTATGGGTCTAAGCTAGACTAATATTCACTTTGACCCTCGCTGTGGACTTTCGACGATATCATGAAGACCAATCCAAAAGTTTCGTCCTCAATTTTGTATCTGTTCGAGAAGTGGGTGTTGCATGTATGTTGTGGTCAGGCTTACTATGGATAGGGAACAAAAAGTCCAACGGCCCATATGCCGGATATATTGTAAAATAGCTGACAAATGCCGGTCATAACTTTGTTGATGTGAAAGCGAAACTCTAGCAAGAAATTAAGTATCTTTGTCTTTCTATTTTTTTCTTTGAAGATACCCAGCTAAATATTGGCCTTATGTAACCTAAAATTGCATTCTCAGTAGGTCGGTAAGGTTAGGCTAAGAAGAGGACTCATAAACACAATACTTGATGTCTCTAAACATACTTTTAGCTCACTGAAAGCTCTCCAGAGTGAATACTTGAAGTCCAAGGCTTTCAAAGTCGGATAGTTCGAAACTTTTAAACGTTCCTTCTATAATGGTTACATGACAATCTCCTAAATCCTAAATTGTATTGCGTGTAAAAGCTTTAATGATATTTTAATAATAAAGGGTGGTTAAATTTCAAGGGCCGATGTTGAATGTGAACCACACCTAAACGCCAAGTTTTTTTCCGAATTTAATTTGACACTTCTCTATTTCAGACTTACTCAATTTGAACCATGGAGAGGCACACACACACAGCTAACGAAACAATGGCTCTTTTGCGCAACAAATTCAATGGCCGTGTTATCTCACGTAATGGCGATGTCAATTGGCCCCCAAGATCATGTGATTTGACACCGTTGGACTTTTTTCTCTGGGGTTATTTGAAAGAAAAGGTGTACGTCGATAAGCCAGCAACAATTCAAGAGCTAAAGGATGAGATAATTCGGCACATTAACGGCATAGAAACTCCATTATGCCTCAGCGTCATCGAAAATTTGGACCATCGTATGGAGGTGTGCCGCCGAGGTCGCGGCGCTCATTTGGCCGATATTTTGTTACATACATAATAGAGTAATACCAATATATCATAATAAAATAAAATTTCAATAATTTCCTAAATAGTTTGTGTTTTATTCAAAATCAACATCGGCCCTTGAAAATTTAACCACCCTTTAGAAATGCGGAGGGAAAACGGTTGTGGTTGAAGGACAGTGAGCCGACACAAACGGTGTCCAAGCCGGGATTGATGATCACAAAGGGTTTATTGTATTTTGGTGGGATTGGAAAGAATGGCAGAACTCCTAATTCGAACCCGTCCAAATTTCAGCCAAAATTTCAGTTCCAAAAAGAATTTCGCAATGTTAAATTTTTCTTCTCCAAGATATATCCATATCTGATGTTAACGTTTATGAAATTCTGTCTTGAGTTTTTTTTGAACTTCCTTTTAAAGTTGCAAATTTACGAAGTTATTTTAAAAGTTTGTTAAACGTATAATTGGAAATTATAGAATGCTTTAAATGATTGTCTAAGTAAGTGATTTCCTTTACCGATGAACAGCGGTTTATCGCTGGGGTTAGCTCGCCAGATGCCGGAGTCTTTCACTAAAATAGAGGACATAGATGGAGTTCGTTTTAATTCTCGCACTCGTCTGTCTAAAAGAACTGGAGCACGTATGAATCCTGTATTACTTTACCGTTGTGTTCTCAGTTAAAGCTTTATTGATTTTCTACTACTTTGGCCATAACTACTAATTTGACTATTAAAAGTACGTTATGTAAACATATCTCTTAACTAAACTGATTTTTCGTTATATTTTCTCCTATATTTTCTTCTTGTAAATACTAGCGGATAACATCGCGATTAATCTTCATTCAATACCATACTACTTGTTTGTGGCTTATTCAGATCTTTGACATTTTAAAATAACATTGGCTGTTGCTCAATAAGAAGGATCTAAAGTTTAGGATCGATTTGAAAAATTTGAAATGGATGCAATTTAGATGACTACATAACGTCAACAGTATCATTGCTGGCAACAACAGTGATAACTTACAACCGTAGAAGACGAAACGGTTGATGTAATCAAGTGATATGAGATGAAGCAAAGCGATTACTGCACCAGCAGCTGGCAGTTCCGTCACGTACGAGTAGCTCAAGAGTAAGTTTGTGTTTGAAAAATATGTATGTATGTAAATGATAAAATTTTAAAAACTTAAGAAAAGCATTAGGAGGATAAAAATTTATGTAGTCAAATTTATATATACAATATAGTCTGTATTCGCATACTAATTTTTTCCTAGTTTTAAATATTGGGGTTATTAATAAGCTAAACAAATTAATTATAATTTGGAAAACCAAAAAATAAAACATATAAGACCTCATCGATAGCTTTACTTATTAATCCCATCGAGCTTGATTGTTTCTTTTCGTTCTGCTTCACAAATAGGGATCACCGTCTCATGAACAATATTGTAGCAGCACTCTATAATTCTTGGAATTTCTTTATTTATATCTTTGAAACTTGTAGCATAGTATTTTTCTAAAAACTATTGCTAAACATTGAAAATAACAAATTTTATTTATTTTTATTTTCATTTACAGCATCAGGCTCTTGATCTTTATAAATTGAACGATTATACGGAGCACCTAACAAATAGTTTCTAAGCATAATGACGTTTGTAATTTATATAAAAATTATGATTAAAAGTGTAAATGATTTAAAATCAATACAATAAAAATAATTTTAAAATATATTCAGGTGCGTTCATCTTTTTAATATTGCCGCAATTGTTTGGTAGCTTGGCAGTAGACATATCCTTTGAATATTCGTTTTTTTTTTTATTAAAAATTATTACAGTCATTTTTTCGTTTAGTTTTAATTTACTTTATTCAATTTAAAAGAAAACATAAAGTTGCCGTTTAGATTTTAATTGAAAATAAAAAAACTTAATTGTAAAAGATAATGAAATTCGGTAAGTATAGAATTGTAATATTTTTCCATATATATAATTATAATTGGCGCTTGTTACCGCTGAAGCGATTTTTGGCCGAGCTCCTCCTCCAATTTGTGGTTTTGCGTCCTGATGTTTTTCCAACAAAAGGAAAGACTTACAGCTTATACTAAGCCGCCCGAACGGCAGATGGTTTTTATGAGGAGCCGTTAAGCTTTTGTTCTGTGTTTGGTGGATTGAATCGCCTGATCGCCTCCAGAAGTGCCCAGCTTTAGCCAAAAGGAGGGGAATTATATGATTCACTAGGACATCGATAGTGACTCGCCAGAAACTCCGAGAACTTGGTTGGGAGGTTCTCATACATCCACCGTATAACCCGGACCTCGCACCAAGTGATTACCATATCTATGTTTATATCGAATGATTTGGCTGATTAAAAATGGGACTCAGAATGGTATCAAAATGGCAAAAAGTTATCAAGGGGCAAACGGTGTATATTAGACTGAAATCGGATGGTAAATAAAAATTCGGAAGTCATTATCAATAAAACGCAATTACTCTACGATTGCTTTTATATTTCAAACATTTTTATATTTACATCCATTCCAATTGAGTACTTTTGACACCCACTTAACTATTTTGTTGCTGTTAGTAAAAATGACACCTTATATATTCAGGTAGTTTATCCAACATAGTTAGTGAATTATAAATATCAATTAACCTTTAGAATAAGTATGCGAGATCCTTCCATCTGGAAATGTAAAAACACATACAAAATATAATGGAAATGGAATTTTCGAAACACAAGCTCAGCAAGGAACCGCTTGATTTGTGGTTGAGGAACACCTTCAAAAAGCCAATAAACCATCCCTGAGAAAGAGTTCCCAAAGACAGATGTACAATGTAAAGAGAGGAATATATGGTATGTATACCTACATAGTATTTGCATACCTTACAGATTTAATTTAATCTTAACTAGCTTACAATGAATTGGGTACTTCCTGGTTATAATCATGAACATACTCATTCGTAGATATTTGTGTATACATCTGACTGCTAAGAGAGATTTGCGAAGCAAAGTGCATGTTTGAGTGACTTCGTCTTAAGACAATCTTCTCGAACTCTACCATTGGAATAATAATTGCATTGTTTGTCGAACAAACAGTAGCAAACAGACATATATGTAAATGAACAAGTAGTTGAAAGATAATAAGGAATTTTCAATTCGGTTACATCTTGCCTGCCAAATGATTGTGTGTTCATACATGTGTATACGAGTATACAGCTGAAGATCTCCTTGATTGGTCACTTGTGTCTTTGCTTGGAAGTGGAACAATACTGCAGTTGCTGACCACACCCGCAAATAAAATATTCATATTTTAATTTTCATTTCCGTTAAAGGCAAACTTTAATGAACAAACGCACTCAAATGTTAATATTTTTACATACTTTAAAATCCACACTCATACATATATATTTATTGTATATCAATTAATATCACAAGTGTTACATATGCTACGATTGTTGGGTGAGTCTCTTTTAAGAGCAAAACCTTTCTCTCGAAAACTCCTAAAGCCGACTCATCCGATGCTGTCATCGTCCATGCCTCCGCACCATACAGCAGGACGGGAGCAATGAGCGACCGATGAAGTTTGGTCTTCGTCCGCCACCCGCCACTAATACTGCCTAAATTACCCTAGTTTAATTTTATACCTCTCATGTTAATAAAATGCTCATATTGTGTGAAGAATATAAGAACCAGAAAGAAAGGAGATACGCCCATCAAAACTCGTCTGTCCCCCTGTGTGTACACAAAGTAGTTCCTCCGATTTTGTGATATCTTAACCAAACTTAGCACAAAGATGCATTGATCTTCCATCTTTCGATCTTTCGTCGGAACTGGCCAGGTCGGACTACTATAGAATAATACGACCTATTTTTCTGATTTGAGATTTTTGATCCTCAAAATTTCATATTGAACACATCTACACTGAAATACAAATTAGTACTGAAAATTATCGAACGTTAACGTTCACCACAAATAGCTTCCAACTTTTTCAGGTATAAAGCTTTTTTTTTTAAAACACCGTCGAAAAAAATACCTAAGTGCATAAGATTTAAATATTATTATAAATTCTTATTTGCAAATAAGTATTTTCACCAAAAATCATCGAAATAATTTATTCAGATGACTCTCAAGACAGCCGGTTCTACGTACCGGAGTTGACCCGGATTTTATCCGGCCAAGGGCTGTCACCCTTTCGGCGACCTAACCCCGTTTAGGTCAACAGGTAAAATTAGTTTAAGTTCGCCATCTGAGCAATACCTCAGCTCGCAGCTGGGTTGCTTCAATCCTTCTCATCAGGGCTGGCGTCGAAACCAACCCTGGTCTGACGGATTACTTCGTTATGTGGCCCCATGTTGCCAGCGCCCAAGTGCGCCCCCAGCCACCACGGCAGTGCCTTCAGCACCCTTACCCACTTTGGGTAACCAGCAGACCTCCACGGTCTCCCGGAGCTCCCCGCAGCATGACTCCCGCCAACCCTCACTCCTTTCCCCTCCCACAACCAGCTCCTCTTCCTCCTCCCGTGCGAAGGCTACCCAGCAGCTCCTAGTCCCCCGCACAGTCTGTTCCGTGCGTCAGACCTTAGTACGTCGGAATGTGACCTCAGTCAGATGCAATTCTTGCTCCGGCTGGTGTCATTTTCGGACGTGCTCGGGCCTGCGCACCACCCGTGAGTGGAGTGATGCGTACGTTGCCCCTTGCTGTAGGAGTCTGCCCCCGCCTGTTAATACGACAACACCGCCAACCAACACCAACGTGCGGTACCAACCTCAGCGGGTATTACAGCAGCAACACACGTCATCCACGCACCACTCCCTCACCCCCCGTATCACGAACGTTCCCCCGAGACGGACCCGACTCCTTCAATTTAACTGCAACGGACTCCAGGGGAAGATCGACGAGATAGTCGACTATATGAGGAAACTAAGCTGACCGCCCGCTCGGATCTTCTGAGTCGGGCCGGATACAACATAATCCGCAAGGACCGCGAGCGAGACCATGGAGGGGGTCTGGCGTTCATCTTGCACAACACCGTGCAGTATCGTCTCATCGATGGCGGCATCGACCGCAGGGATACTACCCTAGAATGTCAGGGCATAGCTATCCGGTCAGGCGATGCCGAGCTCGAAATATTTAATATATACATTCCTCCCGTTACAAGTTGCCCAGTTGGATACAGCCCTGATATAGGTACGCTACTCAGAGGCGAAAGCCGTTTGGTTTTGGGCGATTTTAACCCGCACCACGATCTTTGGCAATCTAGCCTGTCAAATGACCGTAGAGGAATGGAGCTGGCGGAATAGATAGACGATTCGACATTCTGCACAATGAACGACAACACCCCCACCAGAGTTGTGGGTAATTGCTAAAGCTCGCCCGACATAACAATTGCGAGTGCTGGTCTGATAAACAGTATAGTCTGGCGACCTATACTGACACTAGCATCGGACCACTTACCCATACACATCTCGATTGACAGACCTCCCGACTTTGTTTCCGCGGACCACCGGACCTTCGTTAACTTCAAAAAAGCTAACTGGACCAGCTTCACGGAATTCACCGAGAACGCCTTCAGTGCTCTCTCCACTCCAACTGACGTCACCTCTGGTGAACGTTCATTCCGCAGGATAGTTGTGGCCGCTGCCGCCCGCTTCATCCCGGCAGGCCGAAATGCGGAAATCCGCCCTAACTTCCCGTCCGAAGCGGCGGCTTTAGCAGCAAGGCGCGACATTGTCCGTAACTCCGATCCCGGGAATTCCTTAATCAGGGATTTAAATGCGGAGATTCGGACCGTTGTAAACAAACACAAGCGGAAAAAGTGGGAGGAGCGCATAAGGTCCTGCAATCTCTCCTCTGGGGCAACCAAGCTCTGGGCTACAGTCAAGTCGCTGTCTAACCCGACTAGACGCGATGACCGGGTGGAAATTTCATTCGGTGATCGCGCCTCGTCGGACCCGAAGAGATGCGCGAGCTATTTTAGCCGACTTTTTACACTGCATCCTTCGGTAGACAAAGCTAAAAGACGTGTAACCCGCCGTATGCGCAAACTGCCAAACACAGCGCGGTGCTTGATTTCTCCAGGGGGTTATCGGGAAGGCGAAAGCCTCCAAATCCATCGGCCCTGACGGAATAAGCATGCTGATGCTAAAACATCTCGGACCAGCGGGAGCAGAATACCTCACCAAGGTCCTCAATTTGTCTCTGACCACCCTAATCATACCAGATGTGTGGAAAACCGGTAGGGTGGTCCCGCTACTTAAACCGGGGAAACCAGCCAACAAAGGAGAGTCTTATCGGCCGATAACTCTCCTATCCCCAGTAGCGAAGACGCTTGAGGCCTTACTGCTCCCGACCTTCACTCACCATCTGCGTCCAGCAGCACATCAGCGAAAGTTGATGACCAAAAGATTCCGACTGTAAACACCCCTAAGATTTTAGGGGTCACATTCGATAGCCTGCATTCCTTCACTCCGCACACGACCGCAATTGCCGCAAAACTCCAGGGCCGCAAAAAAATACTCAAAGCGCTAGCCGGCAGCACATGGGGTAAAGATAAGGAAACCTTGCTGGCTACCTACAAAGCAATTGGCCGGCCGGTCGTAAATTACGCTGCACCGATTTGGGCGCCGGGGACGAGCGAGACGCAGTGGAGAAAGTTACAGACCTGTCAAAACACCGCCCTTAGGACTGCGACAGGAAACCTCCTGATGTCACCGGAGCACCACTTGCACAGCGAAGCATCTATGCTACGAGTTAAGGAGCATAATGCTTTGCTGTGCAAGCAGTTCCTGTTGGGATGCCACCGCGCGGAGCACCCTAGCAGGCACCTCTTAGAAGCCGAGCCTCCGCCTAGGCACATCAGGAAGGGAGTACTCGACTACATTAGCACCATACAGCACCATGTAAAACAACCGCTGTACAGGACGCCATACAGACAGGCGCTGAACGCCATTCACCAGGAGTCAGTCAACACCTTCCTAGACTCCCTTCCAATGAATGGCGTACTCGGAATCAAACCACCACCTATCGCAGACAGTGAGCTCGAGCTGCCTCGAGAAACCCGTGTTACACTAGCACAACTAAGATCTGGATACTGTAGCAGGTTAAACTCCTACATATCCAGACTCGACCCCAGCATACCCAACGTATGCCCTGCATGTGGAGAGTCCCCGCACGACACTAACCACCTCTTCACATGCACCCTTAAACCTACCCATCTAACCCCCCTCTCCCTTTGGTCCAACCCTGTCAAAACAGCACGTTTCCTGGACCTTCCGTTAGATGACCTCGGCGACTTAGACTGATTATGCCTGCCCTAAGCGGGGTTAGCGAACCGCTAAAACAACAACAACAACATTCATATGATGTTTTGTTTTAAAAATCCGTCACAAAAGCATTTAAAATAGTAAAATTTGGTCTTTAACATATGGCAACCGCAGAACCACTTCACTCAGATATAAAATGTATGACCAAAAAACTTTCAAAAAGCAAACATCATCGAAATCGGAAATTTCATCATATAGCCCCGCCACAATCAATTTGACAGATATAAGAATTAATATTTAATCCTAGAATGAAATAAAACGCCTTTCAAAAACAAACCAGCAGTAACTAGATTTTAAACTTTTGTTACTTTATATTTTTTAAGGAAACTTTTTTCTGAATTTCTTCCTAAATATTGAATTGTCAACCACTCACTGTGAAATTAACACCAATCCAAAAAAAATTTTTGCTGGCATTCAAAGTATATATATAAAATATTTTCCACTTAAATTTGTAAAATAAATACATACGCATTTTGGCAAGAAATTGCTACAAAATTACTATGTCTGCTCAATGTTTATGTGGCGCCACTGACCGAATGATTTCAAGAACAAATTGTTTAATTCTTCCTTTTTGAAAATTTCTTTGATGGTTTTTACACTTATTTTGCTCCTAGTGCGTAGCAATTTTTTTACTCTTTGTGTTTGTTATTAATGGTTGAACTCGATAGCGTGTGATATAACAATGAATTAGTAAAATATGCACATAGGTACATACGCACATGTGAGAAAGAAAAATTGAATGCTTCAACATTTCAGAAATGTTTGTAGTGGTTTATGGATTTGAACTAATATCTTAAAGGAAAAAATACTAGTTGTTAACTATAATGCACATAGATTACACTTCTACACCAACTAGTCCATTTTCCATCTATTTTCAATGTAAGCAACTGGTATTTTTAACACGGCGATGTTCTACAAACTGTCAATTTCCATTTAAAATACTAGTGCGTTAATACCAGTTAAGCGAAAAACCAGTTCGATTGATTTCGGCATTCCAAAGGGTTGAACCGATTTCTCTGGAGTTTTTTGTATTTATATGTTAAGGTACATGCGAGGACCAGCTTATTTATAAAAAATTCACTTTAAATTTATTGCAATATTTTTTCCGGGAAATGGATCAGAGATCGATTCATGTATTTGAAGCTTAATTAGCACTGTTCATCATTTTTTAAAATAGAATAAAATGTAAAAAACCACAGTAAAATGTAGTTGTTGTTGTAGTTGTAGCAGCAAGTCTAATAATGTGTGGTCGGAACTTCTAGTTACATGTGAGTATAGCTTTTTTTCAACACGACAAACTGGTATCACTATAATACTAACCTTCATAAAACTTGTATAATTTTTTTTAAATACTAGTATAATTCTGGTTTATAAGAAACTTGTATGATTTCGACTTCAAAATATTAGTATTTAACTATCATTTTTGCATATTAGCCTACCTTTTCCCTGAAGAGTAGATTTGGCATTTTGTAAAATGGCAAATAATACAAATTTAAATTAAGAATCCACAAAATGGCATCAGAAAGTAATCAAATTTAATGATGAAATATTTTAGTTATTTAACAATAGCTCTCAAGTATTTATATTCCATAAACTAAAATTAAAAAAAAGCGAGCAAATAAAAGCATCTATAAAACATATCATATCGTCCACAATAAAATTGCAAGAAAACTTGCAAAATACTAAGGAGCGATTTCATCCGCATAAAATTTGAAAATATATTTAATCAAGTTTTTATATGATTTCTTAAGATATCAAATTTACGGTAATACATAAATTATTATATGAAATAGTTTAAAAACTTATAAGATATGTATAAAAATTTTTATTACAAAGAAGGGATTTAAATAAACATGAAAACAAAATAAAATTACAATACGTTTAGATGAAAACGAGGTTCTACACCTAGGCTACTTTGTTATTTTATTCTGGATCATGTCAAGACTGCTTTTGCTGCCTTAAGAGCTTGACCTTGTAGGGGTAATTTGATCAGAATCATAGAAATAAACACAGCTTCTCCTTGAAAACAACATGTTAAAATAATAGCCTTGATTATGCATTGATGAAATACTTTCGCCTGTATCCTGGTACTATTCCAATATTTTAACGGATTTATATTGCGCAGTAAAGTAATTGGTACTCCAACCCTTAACTTCAATATGTGAGTTGGGAGACCTTTAGGTTTTAGGATATTTGGAGCTCAAACGAATAATGAGTGGCATCATCGGAGTTTATCACTGAGTCGACGGATTCATACTAATATTCGATCACCTAGAATGATTTTGAAAGTGTTTCAATTATGGCTTATAGCTAAAATTAATTATGCTTTGGTAAATTAAGCTGTGAGCTCTTTCACAACCGAAAATATTGTTGCTATTCCTGCCGATACAATGTATATTATTTTTTATTCGCAACAGATGTTACAGCTGTCCGGCAATAAGACCTTCTCTTAAATATGTTTGTGAGGCTATATTTTTTCACTGAAAACGACAAATGAGATCGCTTCATGAATGCTTTAAGAAAATTTAATGAAAACGAAGCAGACGAAGAAAATTAATTAAACAACTGGACCAACGCATCTGAGGTATATGGAGAAGTCTATCAAATCATCGAAATGGATATTATCCACAAATATGGTCGCCATAAAGACTAACCAGCCTTGCTTTCTAAACTTTTCGAAACTTTTTTTCCATGAAAATTTGACTATTATTACACATGAACTATTTGAACAAGAAAATCACATAGCTGATAAAATAAGGAAAGCGTCGCATTTCCACCATTTGGCTTTTAAGCAAGGAAGCTAGACTCATCCCTGAAAATAAAGTCCTTCTTTATAATGTGACTATAAAAAAGAAATAGATGTATGGAATATAAAGAGCGATCCATTTCAAAGTTTCCGACTTTTTTAATAAAAAACTCAGAGGATTAAAATTTAATGAGTAATGTTTATTATCACTCCAAACCAAATGTCGCCAAGATTACGGGCTTCAATTTCAGTCATCAAATAGTCGGTTATCTTGGCGCGATAACGGTCGCCATTGACGGTTACGTTCTCAACGGCAACATTTTTGAAGAAATATGGACCGATGATGTCACCGGCTCACAAACCACACCAAACCATTCGTTCCAAATATGATATACCCATTGAGCCATACCCATTGAGAAATTGGTTTCATCGCTCAAAATGTTCAGGCGTAAGTCTATCTATGATGAAATGCCAAGCAATACCGAACAAAAATGACTCGCACGTGATATGTCAAAAAAAGGCTATTAAAAAAAGTTAATACAAAGATTACAGTCGAAATTAAGACGCACTATGTTTAATGGGTAAAGAAAATATCGAAAAGTAATTGAAGTCGTAGCACAAAAATACGTAGCAAAACTGCGCAATCAACCGAACACTTCAGTTCAAACGTGCCCGAAGAGAAAAGTCTTATCACTCTTGTAAAGAGCACCACTGAGCCAGCACTCCACCTAGCCAATGGGGTAATATATTTTTAGTTAAGCGTTTGAAATTTAATAACTTGATGTGAAGCTCCTGATATCGGAGCAGGTTTAGTAAATAAGTTCGAATATTGAACGAAACGGAACGAAACACCAAATACAAAATCTACACAAGGGAGAAAGTTTCAAAATGAAGAATAGTTCTGAATAAGATTTTCTGTAGACCACCCACCAGACAGTTCTGTTCTCTATTATTTCATAAATCCGTCATCGTATTACATCATTGTGGTTGCATTAGTTAAGCTTATGATGCTTACGACAGACTAAAATGTATGATAACCCAGAAATTCCATTCCATTTACATTTTCAATCTCAAGCCATTTTTAATGAAGACTAAATAATTACATTTAATAACACCACATTTTTATTAACTTTCAACACACGTTCCATTAGAGTGCAATAAATTTCTTCCAGCAGCAACTTGTCGTATTTTCACTACTTTTTCAAAGGGTACTGAGTAATCATTCTCGGTTTTCACAATTTTGCTACCAACAACCATAAGTCAGATATTTAAATAAATCTTCTATAATTTCATTTTCAAACGTGATTTGATGTTAAATACACTGACAAATAGTAAAAGACAAAACTTTTGAATAATCGATTAAATGTTGAAGTTTTAATCCTCAAAAGAACGCCCAAGCCTGTCGCGAAACCAAAAAGTCGCTGAACAATTACTTTTAGCCAACAAAATTCAATTTCTAAGCGTCAGTAAGTCATTCAGTTTGCTCTTAAGAATAAAATCCAATAAAATGCGTATTAGTCGCGACACATCGGAAGTTTGTTGAAGCTCAATGTTACTCTTTGCGTATCTGCCGTTCAAACCCATTACGACTGATATTTGGGTGCATAGTTCATCAATTCTTACCTCTTCACCATCACGTCATTAAATCCACTTACCGTAAACCACAGCAAGTATAAGCTCGTGAAATGGTGGAATGGGTTTGTTGTTGGTGCTGCATGATTCGCGGTATCCGTAAGGTGAAAAAATGTTTTCTTTAGTAAATCGAGCAAAGGGCGGTAGGACAACAACTATGGAAATGCAGTAATATTGAGCTTTTATGTTTTCTACAATATGCTCCTACTAACCTTTTTATTTCAAAACAAAATGTTTTCTATAAATTATAATTTTTCGATGCAAAGGTAAAGCAGAAGGCAAGAGAGTACCAAATTTTTCAATCAATTTAGGTTTGTTCGGCTATTGATTATCAGTAAAGGCTTAAAAATAGTTGTCGACAAATATGACTATATCTCTGTCCAGCGTTCCCTCCAACACAATGACCAACAATTGGTGAAAAATTTTTAATATCTCCATGCAACATCATAAACACTGGTCGCCCCTCGGCAGGGAATGTCCACCCCTCCAAGAGTATTTCGGGCATGAAATAAAGGTACCTCGTAAAAAACCATCAGCCATTCGGAGGCGGCTTAGTATAAACTGTAGGTCCCTCCATTTGTTGGAAAAACATCAAGACGCAAAACATCAAAAGGGAGGAGGAGCTCGGCCGAAAATCGCTTAAGCGGTTACAAAGCGCCAATTATATATATAATTATATTCGTTCTTTTTAGTGTATTCTATAATATTAATTTGCCCAGGATTTTCCATAAAATTAAATTTCAACGCCTATTTTCGTGTATTCCAAAAAAAATTTGAATGATTGATCGTCTGTTGATTCAATTGAGTTTCCAACTCATTTTCCACTGCGACGAATTATGGTACATTAAATATGAAATATTTGTGTCTGCCAAACTCACACATTTACCATACATATCTGCTACTGAAATTGACTTAATATGTAGATGACATTCAAGTACAAATATTTGATGAAGGATGTCTAGCGCTTGGCTAACCTACTTATATACATATTAATATAATACAAGGTGTTCCAAAATTAACGCAAAATTTAAATTTGCCACCATTTATGTAGTAAGGTGTTGACAACCCCAAAAAAAAAGCGGCAGCTGACAGCTTAGGCTTAGTAGAACTGGAACGCTACATGATAAAACAACGTGTCTTTATTATTGGATATTGATTTATTTGCTATAAATGAAAAAAATAATAATAATATTTCAAAAATAATGAAAGCTTGGCGGCCGCAGTTCGAAAATTTCATACAACCAATTCGATTTTTTTTATGGAGTTATTTAAAATCAGAGGTCTATTGCAGCAAGCAATACTTTAAAAGGAGGAGACTCAACGTTGCCTTCATTGATGCAACCACATTTATGCAGAATAGTCATGGAGAATTCCGGCAAACGAGTGCGCGTATAGAAATCCGCATTGTTATTCCATAAATGAGCCTAAAAACTATATTTTCAATATAATTCCAATTTAATTTTGGGACATCCGTAATGATAAACATAGATTTTTCACATTTATGGATGTAAATACAAATGAAAGGTTTTTTAAAAAAATTAAACCGACGGAAAAAAAATTGAGTCAACCTTCGTTATTAAATTTTTCAACTAATGTACTTAAGTATACCCTAATAAAATTATTAGACGACGGCGCAGACAACAATTGCATTAAGTAATTGAATTTTAATTAATTTATTATGTGAAGTATTATGAGCGGCGCATCGCATGAAAATGTCAAGCATTCAAGACGGAGAGGCAGCTTACAGATTATATATTTAACTTCCCTTTATTTAGGAGACTAAAAGATCAATTCAAGCCTCTGTTGCGACACAAAGACATGCATGTATGAATTCAAATTTATATATTGAAAGCTCAAAAGCTTAATAAAATTTAGAAAATTATTGACAGACGATAGAGAAATGCATAACCCAAAGGTAATGTATAAGAAATATTGATAAGAATCCTTTGCTTAAGTACTCCTCATACGAAAGGAAAATTATAAAGTACTCTCAAATGAGTACTCTCTCTTTTGCGAGTAAAATTTTATATGAAGTGGTTATTAATATATTCCTTTTATAAAAAAATATAGGTATATAAAGCGAAATTAAAACAAATCCCATTTTACCGATGTAAGTTAATTCCAAAAAAGGAAGAAAATGCAGATGAAGTCTTTTCGTTTTTCAATGATTATGGAAACTCTTTTCATTTAATTTTCATGCTGTTGTTTGTGCTTGCGAAAAAATCCCACTTGCTTTCCCTTAAAACATATACACGTACACATTATATTATGTGTGTTAAAAGTATTCACCCAGATCCTTGCGCAATTTTTTTGCGGTCGTGCTTCTTATCTGATAAAAAATAGAAAGAAATATATATATATATATATGTGACAATATATTTTTTATTCCAATAAATGTAGTATTAATAGGAAATTTTTTTTTTTTCAATAACTTCTCACTTAACTGCTCAGTTTTAAGTCGGGATTTGTTATATATTGGGCTCTCCCAAAAGAAACCGGCGATTTTTCATACAAACGGCGTTGAAAATTTTTTTGAACAACTTGTGACTATTTAATTGTATTTTTTATTCTTTGACTGTTATACGCTGTCACCTTTAGCTTACTTCAGAAAAAAACTACTCGTAATCTTGTTTATATTTGTTTGTTTGACGTCAATTTTTAAATATGGAGCCCCCAAAAGAACATTTTAGCCATATTTTACTTTATTATTTCCTAAAAGGAAAAAGTGCGGCGCAGGTTTCTAAAAAGTTGCGTAATTTCTATGGTGATAAGGCTTAAGAAACTCAGTGTCGAAGTTGGTTTGTCAAATTCTGTTCGGGACATTTTTCACTCAAGGTAAGTCACTTTCAGGTCGGCCGTGTGAAGTTGATGATGACGATATCAAGGGTTTAATTGAATTAATTAACTTAATTTTTTATATAAATTAATTTTCTATAACTTTTTGGATGTTAGGCTGACACCGGGATATGAACCCGTGCCTTACGAATGGCAGTACGAAATGTTAACTATTCGAGTACCGCCTTGATATAATTCGAATTCATAAGGAAAGCTGGCTTCCGCATAAGACGAAAATTTTTAATACCCCAAGGATTTGTATTTATTATTTAATATATTTTGCAAGATAATCTTTCCTTAAATGGCATATTTTGTTCATCGATACATAAATAGTTTTGCAATAAGAAGTGTTATTTTGAGTAGCCACCCACTCCTCATTTTGAGAAGGTAATTTTTTGACATTTGACACTTAAATACTACGCCAACAATAAAATGGATGGATACACGCCTCAATAAGACAATGAAATCACTAAAGTTCTCTATAAAAATTACGTCGAAAAATCTTCTTGACTGAGGAAGCTATAACTATCTAAATAGCTCTATCAAAGTGTTGGTAAGTGTCCAAAACATTTGTTACTTGTTGAGAATCTGTTTCAAAGTGAAACTAGACACATAAAAATCCCTTCGTTTGAGATAGTAATTGAGATTACATATCAGCCTCCAGCTCTATATCATTACCATTATCTTTGTCATCAAAATTTGTAACATTCAGCGAGTTCACGATTTCTAATAAAACGGAGGACCTGTGCTAATACATATCATCAATAATTATTTCATCATCTGGGTAAAGTTTGCCAAACAACTCTCCAATATCTGAACATATAACCACATTCATCCAAATTTTCTAATATTTTTTTTTCTGTATAAAATGTATGACATATTGTTCAATGTTACTCAAAGGGTTAAAGCGCAGTATGAGTTGTATACATACATATGTTTTTGAGATTCGCTTGCATTCTAGATACGTCATCATTATTTCTGATTTATAGTATGATTTTTAGTAAAATGCCAGATTTAAGTGATTTTACAATCTTTTACTTTCCGCCACTTGCTTTTCCGTAGTTCAAGTTTGTGATCTCTTCACAAAAAAGTACTTCAATTCATCATTGAAGTTGTCGTACTTGGCGGTTGAGTTGAGTCTGCTAGCGAAACGTGCATTTACTATTTATTTTGAAAAATATTGCCATAAATTATTCATTTTACCGCCTTTACTAAGAGTTTGCGCTAGTTGCAAAGAAAAATATTTCAACTTTGATTTGTAATGGTTATAGATATATATTTAAAAAGTATACGTGTATGTAGACGAAATAAATCTTTTGTATTTTCAATAAAAGCCAAATGATGAGTTAATCAAATTATATACTTTAATATTGACAGAAAAAAACATACGTGTATGTTGTATTTCGATGGTGTCCTTGCTATATTTCGGGATTCGGGAACCCCATTTTTGCAATCTGGCAACTGAAAATTTTATCTAAAGTTTTGCAATTTTGATGTTATACATCGAGTAAAATTTCGGACATTTTCGCGCGATTATTTTTGTTACAACTTTCAACGTGGATTAACTCAGCAACAGTGCGGCAAAGACTTTAATTAAATTTTTTGCAATGAAGCTTCATCATCGATGGTATGGTGAGTTCTATCGAGGTCGTAGATCATTCCAAGAAGAATTTCGTGAAGGTCATCAATAACCAGATTGACGCAACTATAAGAATTAATGGGAGCAGCATACACAAAAAAAAACTGTTCTCGTCGGATCGCACAAAATTTGTTTATCGCTCAAAAAAATCCCGTGTCAATTAGTCGAGAGAAATATTAAATCGTAAATTTACTCATATGAATCTGAAAGTAAACAGCAGTCGCCTGTATGGATGTTTAAAAATAAATCGAATTCAACAAAAATAGTTGAGATTGGCAAGGAATCACCCACTATCTGTTTCCCTGACCTTATAGACCGCACTTAGTAATTACCACCTTTTCCTGTCTATGGCGAAAGATTTGGCTGGGGAAGGATGGCCTCAAGGAAGCCTGTGAAAATCGATTGCGCTAATATTTTGCCAATGGGGACAAGGGTTTCTGCAGGAGAGGCATAATGACATTTGAATAATGACAGAAGTGATTGAGGGAAACAGTACATATCTGACATACATTGAATAATTCTATTGTACAATAACTGTGGTAATTAAAGTTTTCAGGTAAATGTTTATACTATTCGGTTTACTGTGATGTCTGCAGGGTATATTTACCGTAAACTTCTTGTTAGACTGATATGGTTTAACTAAATTGTAGTATTGGTTAGGCAAAGCTTTATAAATTTTGTATTATAAACCTTTATGCCAAGCCTTGTCGAATGCTTGCGGTATTGTAACATTTTTGGTTGCATCATTTGACTGAAAGACCTTAAAGGTTTTGCAAAACAATTGAATTTTATTTATTACTACTCGTTCAGCTAGCTTGACGATTTTACGAACAAAATTTTCATCAACGACGAGTCGCATTTAGGGCTCAGAAATAATTGAATAGAGGCGACAACGGCGAAACTATCACTGTCAGTTCGGTGCGTAAGTTTTCTTTTTATGCCTACAATTGAAGAGATAGATTTCCCAGACGTGCAATCTCTCACCTTGACATTGTCAATTGGCCATCGAGATCATGCCATTTGACACCTTTGGACATTTTTTGTGGGGGCTACGTAAAACTCCGTGTTTATGCGGATATCCCGAGAGGAAAAGTCAGTCACAGACACAACTGATACTAGTCTGTAGATTTTTCTTGAAACAGTGAAGTCTATTTAGTCGCGTATTTTCCTTCGATCGTAAAACCAATATGTTGGTTGGCATGGAAAAATACGTCTAAATTTTTACTTTTATTTCAAAAACTATTTTCCCTTGGATTTACTAGAGGCGATGCCAAAAGGCGTACTTTGCATTATAGCCTCCACCGGCTATAAATTTATTTTCTAATTTATCTAAAAAACATTTTAAATTGATTTTCTGTAATTTTAAATCATGGAGGGTATTAAAGGCTGAGAGTATTAGCTCTTTGACATAATTATTCAAAGCTACAGAGGTAACTGGAAATAATTGCTGGTATATGATTGTAAGGCGCAGTTTTTAAGTCGGTTTCTTATAAGTATCCCAGTGCCGGCTGGAGAACAGAATATGAACCTTGGAATATAAAAATTATATAATATTTATCTGGCAGGTGCGTTCCAAATGGAAACATAGTATCTCTGTTAAAATTCGTGCTAATTCTAATTTATATTGGTTTGCATCATTCGCATGCCAAAAATATCTCTTGATAAGTTATTTGTGCTTTGACTACCGCCAAACAGCAGTGGCAGGATTTTGAGTCCGTTGCCTCTTCTTTAATGCACAAAAAAACTCCGTGCACTTGCTTCATTATTTTTGTTGTATTTACAGTGCACTAATTGTAATTATACTAATTGACGAGAAGTCGATGCACATTGGTTAAAAGAAACATACCACAGTTCCACAAGCACTCATGTGGTCCCCTTGTGGGTTGTCAAAAACTTACTCTCACTTTAATATACAATATACGAGAGGATTAAAAAATTCGGTCAGTTGGGGACTTTCAATTTGTTTTTGTTAAGTCAGAAAATGCCGAATTCTTTGCATTTACTTTATTAGTCTTCCTTACAAAATTTAAGGACGATCGGTTAAAATGGAGACGAGAAAACGTAAGATAGCTGGGGATAGGTCAGATGAAATTCTACCACCAACGCAAACAGAAGTTCGCCATATGATTCTCTTCGGGTTTCGACGTAATGCAAATATGCACTGAATGCCAAATTGCATATGCAATGATTGCACCGACTTTAAAGACTACTTCTAAGTGGTTCCGAAAATTGCAGGGTCGACCAAAATCTTCTACTGATGACGGACGTCGCTGCACGCAAGACCCATGTTTGGCACAAGAAATGATCGCTAATGAATTGGGCTTGAATACCATGGCTGCATCGTGAATATTAAGGGGTTACATACGTCCAGAATTTTCAAAAAATCGATTTTTTTTATAGGTTATTATTCTTTATAGTTTTAGGCGTATTTCTGTGAAAGTCGATTGTAAAAATTCTCCATAGATACAAAGTTATGGTAGAAAATCAGACCGCCCGACGAGAGTTTAATGCACACAGGTAGCTATCCGAGCGAAATGCACATGAAAGTTTAAACGCGTTTTTCTCGAAACTACTTTTCCCGGCACGGTCTGCATGATAACTCATACAGTTTTTAACATTTTTTGATGCGATTTTTTTTTAAATATTCGAAAATGTTTTCTCTCTGTCGAGCCGTATTTTCGATATTTTTATTAAAAAATTTTATGAACATAATTAAAGTGTGACATTTATGACGTAAAACGCATACTTTTTTTCTAAATTCCGTAAATTGGAAAATTTTTCGAAATTAAAAAATTCGGCTCGACAGACTATAACTACAACTTCATTTTACAAGAATTTTTTTTATTTTTACAGATCCATCAACATTCCAAGGATAAATGATGCAGACCGTGGAGCAACTTTTTTTCATTGTACTTTGGGTCACGTGATATTTTATGTACTAATTTTTGTAAAGAAAAATTAAAATACATTTTTTTATAAACTTTAAGTACCAATAAACATTGTATAAAATTTCTTTATATTTATTTCTATTGTTATCCCTTCTGAAAACAGTTTTTGTTTTAGCGCATTTTTGGTGCTGCTGGACGTATGTAACCCCTTAAGTAATCATCTGGGATACACGAAGAACCACGAATTTTAAATGAGGCTCAAAAAGAGGCTCGAGTGAATTTTGCTAAATTTTTTCTTACAAATTCGAAGATGGTCAATCTAGCAACCTGAGTAAAGTCGTTATTGGTGACGAATCTTGGTTCTATAAGTACAATCCAGAAACCAAACACGGTTCACGATATGGAGCTCAACAGGAGCTCTAAGCAACAAAAACCAGCAGCAAAGGTTACTTCACCCAATCTAAAATCGTAATCGTGCTATTCCACTGGAAAAGGGTCAGATAGTAATTGCAACATGGTACAAGAGGGCTTACCAAGAATTTTCAAAAATTTGTTGGAAAAGAAAAAAGGAAGAAATAGGATTTGCGGAGCTTTTTACATCATGACAACGCGCCATCCCACACTACTAAAATAACGAGGAATTTTATTGCGATCTCTGGGATCGAAGAAATACGTCCAGCGCCATATTCCCCGGATATAGCAACTGGTAATTTCTTGTTATTTTCAAAAATAAAAAAAATTTAAAAGGAAAGGTCTTCAATAGCAACGAGCAGATAATTAATGCGGTTAATGCTGAACTTGATAAGCTTAAAAAGTTTGATTTTGAAGACTGTTTTCAGAAGTGGATCTATAGGCTTAAGAAATGCATTGAAATCATTGGCGATTATATAGGGAAGATAAAAAAGTACAGCCTAGGGATAGGGATGAATACTAATGCATTACTTTTTGGGCGTACATTTAGACATGAACTTGAGTTTTACACAAAATAAAGAGCAGTGATAACGTTCACTAGACCGTTGCAAAGACATAAAGGCGAAGAAAAAATACCAGAATACCTATTAGTACTTTGAACAAACACAGCACACACAGAAAAAAATATGTCTAAACTGAGATGGTCTCTGGTCAACAAGAAAGTGTAGAATAGTGAAATAGAAGTGGTATTGACTATAAAACCCAAAGTCACATATACACACATATTCATAGATACGCATTTGAGTTTAATTAATCCTGGCCTTTCCCTGCGGGTCAAGCTGCCAGTAAACGCTTATCCATCACTGCCATAGAAAATTACATTTTAAACACTTAAACTGCTTTCTCTCGTCTCAGCCCAACTGCTTCTGCCAGATACATTCTAATAGCCAAGGTTAAGTGCACCATAATTGAGGGTTGTGTGTTTGTCTGAATATAAATATATGTAATGCTTTAACCTGCTGCTACTTGACCCTGGGCGGCTAATTAACCTTAGCCTCAAGTTTTTGCCTTATTCAAGAGAGGCATGAATTATTCCGCAGTCGGTCATAGAACGCATGTTTAAAGTTGGTAAAGAGCTTTAAGTAAAATTTTGATAATATAATAACATTTTTGCCAAAATAAAAAAGATTCCGGTCTAGTGAGAAGTTAAGAGTTAAAGCTGGCGAGTTAGCTTGTTCCAGCAGTTCCTCTAATTGTATCATCTTCTTTGGCTTATGATGACCAATGGAGTGGAAATAATATACTTATAAATATATGCTATATTAGGTTATAGCCTTCAGTTGTGGTACTTTACAAGTTTTAAATTCATGCTTTTCTACACAAAATCGGTATACACATAGATGTACAGAAGCTTACTGCTAACCCTGCGGAGTCAATTTGTAAAAGTAAATATGCCTTTTTCTTCTTCATTATGCGATTATACCCGAGTAAACAATGGCGTGTTACTCGTTGCTTCCCTTCCTACTTTCACATGATCATCAGGTCCAATCAGCTTGTTGAGTGTGAATTTTCTTTTTTTCACATAATACGCTCGATAAGGGCTTATATGTGATATCACTGTAATTGGCGCAAACCATGAGGCCCTCCTTTTATGAAGTAGACGAACGCACTTAGGTCCTATCGTAGGGCATGCTTTCGTCCGACCGCCATGTTTAAATAGCTCAGGCAGCCAGTAAGCTGTTAGTTT
Organism: Ceratitis rosa; assembly: GCA_037013455.1. Classification (NCBI taxonomy): domain Eukaryota; kingdom Metazoa; phylum Arthropoda; class Insecta; order Diptera; family Tephritidae; genus Ceratitis; species Ceratitis rosa. The sequence continues at coordinate 15,617,894 of JAWMAG010000004.1, forward strand.
CAGCCGCTTTGTTGCTCTTTAAGCGGGCAATCGCTATTCGAATCTCGTCTATATTGGGGTTTCGGTCTGGATATCGGTTACCAAATTTCCACATTTATTTCTACATGAGTATGTTGTAGTTTTGAAACCTTATGGCCATCCTTCATAGAATTTTCGAGCGTTACCCTTGTCAGTCAGCTTCTCAAGCTCTTCACACTCACGCATTTCGGGCTCTTTCTTTTTTCGTCTGCAAATGCATCTAGCTTCCCTCCGCAGCTCTTGTTATCTATCTCACCCCGCATGTGTGTGGTTTCGACATTTTAAAAATGGTGATTTTCGCGTCGAAATCGAAAAGAAATTACCATTGATTAATTGATTGATTGAGAGAAACCACTGATGCGATATGTTATCGGTAACAACTAATGGATTTGAGCCATGCACTGTGTGAAACACGATCAGTCCGAAAGGCATAACAAGGTGATTTTGCCACATAACAACGATCGGTTCCACGAGGCTGTAATGGTCAAAAACTACCTCGTAATGCGACTGACTCCACCCGCTGTATTCCAGACCTTGCTTCTTCCGATTACTGGATTTTTGATTTTTCGACGGACGCGGTACGTTGAAGAATAGCTCAAGGATTGGATCGAGTACAAAGAGGATTTCAGAGATGGTAATCGAAAATTTCTAGCTGAGAAGGGGAAAAATACTTTACTTTCCATTTTTGCAAGTGGAAGTCAGCCAGCGCTCATCAGAATAATTCTTTCAACGTGTCTCCGTCGGACGGAAGGGCTTGTTAAAGCATACATATTGTGTCTAATAAAAAATAATCCATTATTTTTGCAAAATATAACTCTGTAAGGTTTGAGCGCATGCCAAAGATGGACATTAGCAAGGAGAAAATCCGCTGTATCCTAAAACTTTTTTCAATAAAGTCGAAAGCGCAAGTTCCACGACGTGGAAGGCCAATTGTGGAAAATGTCGATAAAATAATGGAAATCGTCGAGTACGACCGCCATGCGAGCACTGCTTCAATTACCAAGGAGCTAATCATTACACAAAAGATAATTTGGAACCACTTGAAAAAGGCTGGATACACAAAGTCGATGTCTGAGTGCCACATGAGTTAACGACAAAAAACCTCATGGACCGAATTTCCATCTGCGACTCGCTTCTGAATCGTAAAAAATCTGCCCATTTCTGAAGCGGATGGTGAGTGATGGTAAAAAGTGGATCACTTATATCACGTCGTGGACGTGGGCAGGATTGACGGTTAGGATTAGCGGTCAGGAGGTTTTGGTGTGTACTTGGTGGGGAACTGTTTTTTGTTATAAGTTTTATACTAAATAGTTATTTCTTTAATTATTAAAAATATGAACTGGACAGGGCTAGAATCCATGACACTTAATTTCGCAGTTAACTACTCGACCACTCCAATTTAATGCAATGTTCTACTTCTATTATAACCGCTATACTATTTTATATACTTGCCGTCCTACATCATAGCCACATATAGATAAACAGACAGACAACTGACCACCCGAAAAATCCATTGTGCAAAGGTCGCACAAAAGCACAATGAGGCTTGATATCCTTTTACCAAGTATAGTCCTATTATACATTGTTCCCCTCTTTGTTGGTTCTTTCACCATTACTAGCTTTACTATTCTCATTTACCTTTCAGTCCACTTATGCGCCGGTATGTCAATTCACTATTTCATATTATTTGTGAATGTTGTAGCTCACTTGTCCACTTGCTTAGATTGCTCAGTTGCTTTGCTATTTTTACGTTTCGTTTCAGTTGGTATTCACACCGCTTCTGACCCACTGGACACTGATAACCAACGATAACTGAAATAACCCGCAAATGTTTTATGGATCACAAATTTAGAGAGGCAACTGGATTTTCCGGTACCTTAATTGTAAAGATGCCACTGGCCAGCTGGTTGATATCCTCGTTAAATTAAAAACTGTCATTACTGCCGTATAAGAAGTCCAATGAACGAAGCAAAGTTAGAATAAGGTAGGGCCTGTTAAATTTACTAAAGCGGCCATATAAAGTTCAGAGACTCCGTCGCTGAATATCGGTATTCACTACTGTGGATGAACATCCAGCCACAATTCGCATCAAACCGAAATTTTTCACTACAAACAAGGTTCGATGTCGATAAGCTTCAGTCACAGCAGACAGCCGAACGGTTTGCCCACCTCTTTCCGAGAGCACTCAACAACAACTGGATACAAGGGAGCTGTGGAACGGCATCTCAAATAGATACCGAGATGTGAAGAGGTAAGTAAGACGCATCTACAGGGAAAAAATATAAAATAAAGAAAGAGCCCGGATCGCGTGAGCATGAACAGCAAAAAAAGCTCGCCGTTATTACCCTTAAATCGAAAATGTATATGAAAAGATACGGTAACTTACGGAAGGTTTCAAAGGTTTCAACACTTTTGTGTTGATGGCCAACCCGAAATCCCAATCGATAAAGATGGAAAAAATATTTCATTGCTCGACTATGCACTTTGACCAGTAATTGTCCGCTTGAAAAACAATAAAGTGACTGAAGCCGATGGCTTACCGGTTGAGCTTTTAAACATAGCGGTGAAGAGCCGACAATGTGCATACATCAGCTACATTGCAGAACATGGCCGGACAAAAGCCCAATCCACAAAAAGGGTGGTCCTACGATCAGCGCCAATTACCGAGGAATTAGCCTCTTAAATACTGCTCCTAGTACTGGGCCTTATCAGATATTCACCATGCGACAAATCTTAGAAAAGACTTGTGAGAACGCAGTAACAAATTGTTTTAAACAAATTATTTATTAGGTAGTATTGTAAGCCTTGTTGTTCATGAAATGTTTTTATCCGACTATGCATTATCTTTGCAATAATACTTCTCCACGCCTGAAATATATACTCCAAGAAGACAATGGAGAAATCCAAAGCTAACCACAATCCATACAAAATATGGTCCAATTAACATACGACGCATCCATAGGACTGTTTACGCCACCTCTATTTTATTGCCAATAAATATTACATATAACATATATATATAAATTTGCGTATTTATTCTATTTGCTTTGGAATATATTAGCAAAAACTTTTGCTCGTCATCTAAGTATCATCTGAATTCATAAACGAAACGAAATTGATTAACTTTGAGTTCATCTTCCGTATACAATTTTACTTACCTTCTAGCCGTACTACCCGACTGGAAGAAGGATATGCATACACAAATTATCAGTGGTTGAAGCTACAAAATATTGGCAGCTACCAGTGTACTTGCATACATTTAAACAAATATATAATATTGGTCAACAAATATCAAAAATTATTGTATATGTTCGAAAATTAGAAGGAAGTTAGGTAGCCTGTGTTCCGTCAGTAACGGCATCGGCAAGCGGTAGCAACTTTTCATTTACATGGTGCTCTCATAAGATACAGTCTTAGCCAAAATATTAGGCACCCCACTAATTACTGAATTTTTTGTTTTAACAAGTGAAGTAATGAAGTTTTTTTTAGTTAAACAGTGAAAATACAATGAATTAGTGATAATAACATTAATATTTAGTAGGTCCACCATTCGATTTAATAACGGCAGCAATTCTCTTAGGCATGCTGCGTATAAGCTTTGCACATTCGTCCACACTTATAGCGTACCCCTTGTTAATTAAGGAGTTCTTTAAGGCAGTTTTTGATGTTATACTGTGTTCCTTAATCTTGCGTTTTAAAATAGCCCACATGTGCTCAATGGGATTGTGCAGGCCAATCTTACAAATCAATGTTGTTATCTCTAAACCAACGCATCGTAGTCGCTGATTTGTGACAAGGAGCATTGTCTTGCTGAAATTGAATCCCGTCTAAATTAGTATCGCCGAAAATGCGCGTTAACGCAGGCAGAAGAACAGCTTCTAATACATTTATGTACTTTTGACTGTCCATTAGACCCTCGCAAACGAACATTTCGCCGACACCATCAGCAGCCATGCAGCCCCAGATCATAATGCTGCCTCCTCCATGCTTAAGAGTGGATACCACGCAATCCATCGCCTCACGAACATCATACCAGGTAAGATTTGTATTATGTCTTCAGAACTGCTCTAGGGTAAGAAGCTATGGCTGTTAATACTTTAAGACGATCTTAACTAAGCTTACCGCGAAGTTTGATTCATCAGACCACCGAACGTTCGACCAATCTTCTTACGTGAAATGTTGGTATCGGCGAGCCCATTCTAAACGATTTTTCCTATTCTTTTCTGAGAGCCACGGCTTCTTTCGGGCTTTACATTCTTTTAAACCTGCTTCCGGAAGTCTTCTCCTAGCTGTTCGAGCACTAACTGGTTTAGTAAATTCATCCGAAAGGGCAGCTGTAAGGGCAGAAGAAGATTTTTTGCGATCCTTGAGAGACTCGCGTATAAGTATTCGGTCTTCTCGTTTACTGGTTAGACGCTTTCTTGCACTTTTTGATTTATTATTGTGGGATTTCGTCTTCACATATTGAACCGCGCACCGCGAACATCCCACCAAATTGGGAATCTCAACCTGAGACTTACCTTCTTCACTTAGAACTTGAATTCTAACTATATCATCGTAACTATCATAATTTCACTTTTTTTTAGATATTTCGGTAAATATGAATTTTATTTATAAGATTATTAACTTTTCACTAAATGTAATTTACACTTTCACTTTCAAATTTTAAATGCGAAAATATTTTATGAATTTTTTAAAAATGACAATTTTAAGGCTTAGCTTACCCAGAGTGCTATGACTTTTAATATTACACAATTTTTTTCGTTTAATCAACAGTTAAACACCCATGTAAGACCTTTACAAAAAGAAGTGGTAACTTTGATAGCCACATTTGAGAATATTTGTATTTTAGTGGGGTGCCTAATACTTTTGGCTAAGGCTGTAGGTTGCTATGGATGGAAGGTACATGTGTAAGATGGGTATTCGCAGCATTAGTTTTATTCCACTGAGGGTTTTCACTTCACTGGAAAGGGAACCAGTAGAGGGTTTTTCACCTCCACAGCCCATACATACAGAGACATATATGTACCGTAGAAATATTGCAAAGAAACATAGATAATAAATTAAATTAAATTGTTGTAGCTTCCGAATTAGCGTTTCTGTTATTTTAGGAGATCCTTGGCAAAGCTGAGCTAACCCCAGTCAAGTGGAAAACTCCGTTACACTATGCAATGCACGTCTGCTTGTCATCTTACCGTTCATCATTGTGAGTGTCCTTTTAATTCCAATATGACCACTAAACACTAAGTGCAGTCACTTTGAGTAATTTTGTCAATCAACTTCAATTAATTCTTTTTGTCATTGCAATTAAAATATATTTACCTAACTTTATATCTGCTTTCCTGATTTCGCTGTCAATAAATATTTTCTTAACTTAGATTTCTATTGTAATGCTCATGTGGTAAACTAATTGCAAAACCTTCTGCCATGTCATTTCCCTCGAACTCCTTTTCTTGCCTTACATACATACCTTCCAATAAAATCTTTGAAAATTATATATATTTTTGTTTTATTTATCTATTTATTCATTTTGTTAGACTTGTGTTTGCTGTTGTGGTTTCCAGAGTTGCCTATTGTCGTACTGTCATAGCCTGAGGTGTTTAATGATTTCACTGGTTTCTTCGATTTATTTAATTATTTATATAAAGTAATTGAATTTAGTTTGCTTGTGAAGAGGTAAATGTATAAAATTGTAAAATATACATTATACATTAAATAAATATTTTAGTTAACTGATAGAATGCTTGAATTGCTTTCGAGCAAATTTAACAAAAATTTCAAAGTTTCTTGAAAATAATTTTGGGTTTAAAATAATATTATTAATTATATTTTTAGACTCAGTAGTGAACTAATGTAAATCAGCTTTGGAGCTTATTGTGTAAATACAACGAAATTTATTTTATTTGTCTTCTTTGTTTTATTTCATAAAACCGATCTTTAGGAAGACCCACAGCTTTAATGCTAAGATAAGTAAGTACTTAAAAAGAATGTTTGATAATACTTTGCGAGTAAATAAATTAATACTATACAGTTCACCGCAGATATTCCTACAAGTGACAGAGTAATTACGTTAACATTTGAGGATGATACTGCTATACTAAAATTGGCACCTTGTGACCGTTTTCGGCTGAGGTCCTACTCCAATTTGTTTTTGCGTCTTGATGTCTGTTCCAACAAATGGACCTACAGTTTATACTGAACCGCCTCCGAACGGCTGATAGGTTTTTATGAGGAGCATTTATTTCATGTCCTCTCGAGAGCTACCGCAATTAGAAAATTTAACTTAATTTTTTAATTAAATTAATTTTCTATAAACTTTTGGATGTTAGTACGACACCGGGTTTTGAACCCGGGCCACCCGAATGGCAGTACGCAATGCTAACCACTCGGCTACCACGGCCGCCATGGTACATGCGTAATGAAAATATCCATAGAGATCTAAATATACCTACCATCAAGGAAGAAACAATACCCTTTGGCTAACTCCTGGGTCCATGCAACAAGCCAAACCCTCTTGCACAAGCAGCCTTCTAAAGAGCAACGACCAGCCACCATCCCATTCCTACTAATGATCTTTATGTTTCTGTTTAGTTTAACATTTTATTACTTATTGTTAGGCTTCCGATGTCGAGGTAATTTTCGACCACTTTTTAGCACATGTTGGGCCGCATCTCAGCCCTGCCTCAAAAATTTAAAGGTACATCCGTCTCCGCCTCTCAAAAAAATCAAACGGAATCAAATCACACAATCTTAGTGGCCAATTGACATCGCTAATACGAGAGAATACACGGCCGGAAAATTTCTCTTACAATAAGGTTCAATCACAGCTCCAGACCTGGCTCCCAGTGACTTCTTCCTTTTTATAGTTGGAGGATTATGTGCACCATAAACTCTTTTTAAAGCATGAATCGAGGTCACGTAGGATAGTAGGTTTTAACCATTTTCAGGCATTATGAAGTTGTAAAGCGGTCGATTTTCATATCAAAATACAGCACTATATTGTTAAAACCACAAAAGAGATTACCCTGTAGCTTGTGCGCATTGCTTTTAAATAATCAAGCGAAAGGAATAGCTATGGTTGGACTTTGTCCTTCTCTTCCTCTATTCCGTGGCTACCAAATATACGTTAAAGTGTCTCGTTCCCGCTTTGTTTGGTACAACAATTTGTATCGCATTTTCGGTCAATTATGTCGCTTTCTTTGTTGTTCGTACACAAAAAGAGACATCCAATAAAAATGCAAGCCCAGTATTTGTGGCTTAAAAACTTAACACATAAAATGTACCCGTAACTTCAGAACTACTAACTTCGTTTTCTGACTTTTTGTACATTGTCAGCAATTTCCATTTTCCCAACTTCAGTTTAAAGTAGCTCGGCGGCCAATTGTGTGTGGTTAACCAAGAAAGAAATATACAATAACGAATAATTTATATCAAAAGGCTTTAAAAGAAATGAAGAAGAAGGATTTTTTTTATCATGGGAAATAAGTGTAAAGAATACTTTTCGATTATTCTTTCTTTTAGTTTTATTTTGGCCAACATGCCCTACATTATTGTGCAGAATGTTGGTGATAATGTGATACGATTTATCTGTAACAATAATTGCTTCGAACTTTATGGGCATTTCATTGTCAGCTGATAATTCTGCGAAGGTGCCTATGACAGCTTTCCATCGGTGACATTTTTGTTGTAATTTATGTCATACCACTCCATGTGGCGGGTTATTGGCGTTTTTTAATAAATATTTCTGTCTCCGTGGGTAATCGCTTATTCGTTGGCAATGGATTATTCGTAAAGCTTAGCGGCTGCTTTCGTAGTATTTTTCCTTTGCAGTATTTGTATGAGTAATAAAATATTAGAACACTGTTATTAAAGGGTGGTTAAATTTCAAGGGCCGATGTTGAATGTGAATCACACCTAAACGCCAAGTTTTTTTCCGAATTTAATTTGACATTTCTCCATTTCAGACTTACTCAATTTGAACCATGGAGAGACACACACACACAGCTAACGAAACAATGGCTCTTTTGCGCAACAAATTCAATGGCCGTGTTATCTCACGTAAGATCTCCCCCAAGATCATGTGATTTGACACCGTTGGACTTTTTTCTCTGGGGTTATTTGAAAGAAAAGGTGTACGTCGATAAGCCAGCAACAATTCAAGAGCTAAAGGATGAGATAATTCGGCACATTAACGGCATAGAAACTCCATTATGCCTCAGCGTCATCGAAAATTTGGACCATCGTATGGAGGTGTGCCGCCGAGGTCGCGGCGCTCATTTGGCCGATATTTTGTTACATACATAATTGAGTAATACCAATATATCATAATAAAATAAAATTTCAATAATTTCCTAAATAGTTTGTGTTTTATTCAAAATCAACATCGGCCCTTGAAATTTCGGCCCTTGAAATTTAACCACCCTTTAGTAATCGCTTGATAAATTGGTATATTTAAAGTGTTGACTCGCCTTGTGTAAGAACTCAGTACTTTTTTAAGTAATGAGACTGATTCCATAAAAACCGTATATTTCAAAATTATTTTACAACTCTGCCATCCCCTTCAAATTGACTAAGAGCACTATCACCATGCACTTTTACAATTTTACCGTACGTTTCCGAAGCTGTTTCGCCCAATTTCGTAAAATTTTCTCGCGGTACATCTCTGCAATCTCTTGATTTCGTTTTTCCATTTTTTTTCCGTGACGAGCACCACGAACACACGTTTAATCAACACGTGACAGCAGGCAAACTAAACAAGCAAATATATCAATAGAGAGGGGAAGGATGCCGAGAGAAGGGAAATGGAGTTTTAAAGACTTAACTTTTGGAAGTTGGTTGAACCAGGACTGGAACCCTGGCATTCATAAAGTTCCGATATCAAGAGAAGCCACTACACGCAAAAGTAACTTTATGTCTAGTGCGCTCTTTAGTCCGGAGGTGTGATTGGACCTTATTTCTTCAAAAACCACAATGGAGAGACTATCACTGATAATTCGGAACGTTATGGTCGTAAGATAACTGACTTTTGTGGCCTGCAAAATGGATATGAATGAGTGTGCTTTTGTTTCAATCGCTCTGTCACATTTGTGTATTGTTGAACTTTTCGCCTCGGGACGAGTGTCTGATGCTGTTCTGTTGGCACTTCCTTGCCTTTGTTGCTACTGGCTCTCCTACTCTATCGCTGCTAAGGTTTTCGCCATCACTGCTGCCAGCTTCCATCCCACTTGCTACAATGAAATTGTCAACGTGACGCAGAACATGAAAAGAAAACAACAATAATAAATGATATGCATAACAACAACATGCATCGGTGGCATGTGCTGCCATGACTAATACAATACATTGCAACAATTTTCATGCACGTTCCAATTCCTTGTTAAAATTCGTTTCAATTTCAATTGTTTTTCGATTTCCCTTACCAGCAGCGTTTAATACTGAAAAGTTGAGCAGCTTCACGGGTCGACGCAAAAATTGTTGTTATTGCATTCGATTATTGCAACGTGGCATGGATATCTTCCAAATACTGATATACAAAGTCATTAAAATGCATGAAAGAGTGACACAAATGCAGCGCTCTTGCTTGAGTTTGAACGATGAGAGTAATAATATGTGTATGCTTGTATTCAGATGTGATTTGATACATATTGCTTTAGTTAATTAGAGGGTTTCCAATAATGATATTGAAAGAAAAGTGGCAATTTTGGTTGTGGTAAAAGATAGGATGTTTATTTCAAGGTAAAGAGTGTGACCATAAGCAGCACTAAAAGCTCCGTCAGGATCGGGAAGGACCTCTCCGAGCCGTTCGATACCAAACGAGGTTTCAGACAAGCCGACTCTTTATCGTGTGACTTTTTTAATTTAATGCTGGAAAAAATAATACGAGCTGCAGAGCTGAATAGAGAAGATACAATCTTCTATAAGAGTGTACAGCTGCTGGCGTACGCCGATGTTATCGATATTATTGGCCTCAACAACCGCTCCGTGAGTTCTGCTTTCTCCAGACTTGATAAAGAAGTGAAGCGAATGGGTCTGGTAGTGAATGAGGGCAAGACGAAATATCTCCTGTCATCAAACAAACAGTCATCGCATCGGCTCCCACGTCACTGTTGACAGTCATAGCTTCGAGGTCGTAGATAATTTCGTCTATCTAGGAACCAGCATTAACACCAACAATAATGTAAGCCTGGAAATCCAACGCAGAATCACTCTTGCCAACAGGTGCTACTTTGGGCTGAGTAGGCAATTGAAAAGTAAAGTCCTCTCTCGGCGAACGAAAACCAAACTCTACCAGTCGCTCATCATACCAGTCCTAATATGGCGCAGAAGCGTGGAAGATGTCAACAACTGATGAGTCGGCTCTAGGAGTCTTCGAGAGAAAAGTTTTGCGAACGATTTATGGTGCTTTGCGCATTGGCAACGGCAACGAAGATGTTGTAACGATGAGCTGTACAAGCTATACGATGATTTTTACAGAGTTCAGCGAATGAAGAGACAGCGGCTACGCTGGCTAAGCCATGTTGTCCGAGTGGATGAAAGCACTCCAGCTTTTAAAGTATTCGATGCAGTACCCGCTGGTGGAAACAGAGGAAGAGGAAAACCTCCAATCCGTTGAAAGATCAAGTGGAGAGTGACGTGGGTTCACGTGTCCTTTCAAACTGGCGCCAAACAGCAAAAAGAAGAGAAGAATTGCGCTCTTATATTGATTCGGCTATAATCGCGTAAGCTTATAACGAGGTCTTGAATCGACGTTGCACTGTTGGCGTAGACCTTACCTTTCAAGTGGTCACAAAGGAAAAAGCCGAAAGGTGTTAAATCACAAGATCTCTATTCACCGTAAATGTTGCTCCAGTCGCATTTTCAAAGGCGTAAGGTACAATGACCCCGACCGGGCCGTAAACCGTACCAAACAGTTACACGTTGAGAATGGAGAGGAGAGACTTTTCAATAATATATCATTGATGCTGATCGCCCGGTTTGAGTTCTTATGTTAACTGAACTCTATAAGCCTAAAGACCTAAGACTATATGCAAAGAACGGTGTAATGACGTTAATGGAACGCCCAATTCTAAAGAACAATTAGTAATGGAGAAACTTGTGTTTTATTCTCAGCGGCAATATTCTCAGTTGTTCTTGAGCGACGTCCATGAGTTTTATTCTTCACATCACTTACTTGTCCCAGTAGTTGCATTTTTCCATTTTTTTAGCACATGTCAAAGATGGGCACAAGAAATGAGAAAATATCGTTTTACAATGTTCCTTCGATAAGGTCGAAAACACAATCAGGCAGCTGATAAAGGAATAGTCTTTATGGTCCTGATATTGTACAGATTGACTGTAAAAATGCGTAATTTTGCTTTCGTCGAGCCCGTTCCGGTGATTTTGATGTAAACGATGCTCCACGTTGTGGAAGACCAATTTTCAAAAATGTCAATAAAATAATGGAAATCGTCAAGTCTGAGCGTCATGCGACCGCTCTTATGATTGCACAGCAGCTAAACTGGGCACAAAAATAGTTTCGAATCACTTGAAAAAAGCTGGATGAGTTAACGAGAAAAAACCTCATGGACCCAATTTCCATTGTGAATCGCTGCTGTATCGTGACAAATTTGACCCATTTCAAAGCGGATGGTGACTAGACGACTAGACGATCCCAATTTTTTACCAATTGGTACAAAAGGTTCTATGAGAGAGGCATAATTATATTACCTTCAAAATGGTAAAGAGCTAACGAGCAAAACGGTGCATATTTCACATAAATTGGATAATTCTAATTATGTCTAATAAAGCCTTATTTTTCTAGACCTAGTACTTATCTACAAAACCTAGGGATATTCTCATTTCACGGGTAGAAACACATTATAATCATAAATGCTGACTTTGTTACTGTTGATAATAAGCCCGCCATCGTTTTAATCGTTATTCGGGGCAAACGACAACGGCGAGACTATCAGTGTCAATTCAATTGAATAATACTACTTGGACAATATGTGGTTTCAACAAGAGGATGCAACATGCCACTCAACATGAGTGAATATGTTTGACTTGATTGTGAGAGAATTTTCCTGGCTGCAATCTCTCGTCTTCGCACGAGATCGTGCGTGAAGCATACATGAAATACAGTGTTTAAGCGCCATAACCCTGTCCCTTTTGAGGACTTGAAAACCAACGATCGTCAATTTATTGCTGAGATATCAACCAACAAGTGATAAGCAGCGCTTACGACCACTTGGAAGTCGAGGATTCGAGTCTTGGTCCGACCAACATCCAAATATTATAGAAAATTATTTTAAATAAAAAAAGGTAATTGTTCTAATTGGGGTTGACTATTTGATGATAAAGTTAAAAAAATTAAGTTTAATTACAATAAATTAAGTTAACTTAAATTAAATTTGATACTGTATCTTCGAAAAATATTTCTCCTACAACATTTTACAGTTTTCTTTATGTACAGGAGCCTGTGTGTTGTGTGTATGTACAATTTCTTATCCTGGTGTTGCAAGTACATTTTCGTAATTGACGTTTTGGCATCCATTGCCACACTTGAAAGTTTTACCGGTCGAACGCCTGTTGGATAAGATAAGTAGAGCAATGTACGGTAGGTTACATGGTTATATGGCTAGTTGGACGGCAGAGTTCGCACTCATTCAATCAGCAATTTACTGATAGAGAGTCCTTAAAGTATTACTCCTGTCTTTTTAAACACGTGTAAGTTTAAGTATACTGATATGACCGTTCATTGAACATATTCATGTATTGCACTTGATCATATCACAGTGACACTTGTTCGGAACTCCATTCAATGGCTATGTATGTATGTATGTATGTATTAAGTGAGAGCAAGTTGTGAATATGCCCACAAGTGTCCCGCAAAGTGTGGCTATGAACATCAGCTTGGCTCTCTGCTGTCAAAAACAGTTCAACAATTTTCAACATAACATCTGTAGCAAGCTTTTCGGTAGTTACTTACTTACCTACATATCTACCTAAGAATACTTACATATGTAACTGTTCACCTTTGTATCCGAATTACCTGCGCTATTGAACACCAGCCTATACATGAAGACGGTCAATTACCAATTTTACTTTGTAATTTTTGTAACAGCATACAAAACTCTACTTCAGATTTCATATTTACTTTTATGTATGCTGTGCGTTGTTATTGTTATCCTTTTGCTTTGAAGAAAGTGTTAAAATTTCCGAAAGGGTTGTGCAACATCACCATAATAGTTAAAACTCAACTTTCACACATTTCGTATTCGCTTCTTCATTCATATCCATTAGAACTTATGGTAGATCATGTTTCACAATTTCAAGGATATCTGCATGCTGTTGACAATGATATGTGTCAGGAGGCACACAAATATGCTGCTTTCAATAAAGAAGAAATTGTTGCAAGTTTAATTCTATGGTATCGGATAATGTTATGTTAACAATTTTATTGTTCGTTTTTTTTTTTCATTTATTTAAACTACGCAGAGTAAAGTTGAATTGAAGCGCATGCTGATCAGAACAACCAGCGCACTTAGACCTGAAGGCGTGATGTCATACCCTTGTGTAGTACTCTTCACCTTCTCAGATGTACAAACCATTTCGTGTGGCTATTGAACGACCGTTACTGCCTATACCACCCATTGTTATGTCCTTGCAATTACGGTTAAATTCATTTGAAAACTACTCCATTCTCCTACCGTGAAGTCTCAGCTAATAGGTATACCTGTTATTGAAATAATGGTAGACCGGTCTAGTCGGATTAGATGTCTTGATATTTTAACGTCCAGTACAGGCCAAGCTTTCTATACACGTTGCAGGTTCCTTCGTTAAGACATTTGGTATTGGATGTTTTGGTGAGTTTTGCCGTAGACAAGAGTATGCCCACGACGTGCGTAGAATTTATTGATACCTCGTTGGTAGTTCATCCGCCATACAGTTGCCTGGGATGTCCCTATGTCCTACTTTTGATGTGTTGTAATTACATTGAAGAGATCTGATGGCAGCTTGGCTTTCCGAGTATATACTGATTTAGAGACCCCAACAACCATTCTGGCGCTTCTGTGATTGCAATAAGTTGTGCTTGGGAGACGCTGCAGTAGTATGGTAGCCTCAAATTAAAATTGGTTAACAGCGTTTACAGCGCATTCCACAGCCTACACTTTCATCGAGTTTAGAGCCATCCGTGGAGATGGCCATGTCAATCAGAACCTGAGTAAGTGGAGATAGCGAAGTCTAACTTCTGGAAAACTTCAAGAAAACAACATACGGGTGTGCTATGTACCGAGATACCTCTACCTATACAGCTCGCTTCAAGTTTGGCGTACAAATTCTAGGGAAGAAAATTAAGAAGAGTTTCCAGAGCTTGTTATGCTGTCGACGGTAGAGGTCCAGTAATGAGAATATCTGCTGACCGCCGAAATCTGTTCATTTTGCTTCTGAAAGTGATTTTTTCGAGTGTTGACCAGCAGAGAGTAACCGCGAATAATAGAATTAGTCTGACTACCGCTGTACAACAACAATAAACGGTTTTAGATCCAAAAGCTTTCCTGGACCTTTGCATTCTATTTCGGATCTAGTTGAGCTTGATATCTAAAATTACCACAAGATATTTACATCGGTAGGGAAAATGATTTATATGCCTTCTGGCTTTGGTGGTTAAAAAGAAAGTGGCTTATATCTCCTGGTGAAAAGAACAATTTCGGTTTTCGTTGAATTATAATTATGAGTAAATCCCTTAAGATTTGTGGGTGCTTGTCTGTCGCTGTGATATCGTATGTCGCTGTAATAGCATCACATCACATCACAACCTAAACTATCCAGTTTCCGAATCAGCGTGTTCACAGTGAGGACCCATAGCAGTGGAAATAAGACTCCACTTTGAGGCATATCTGGTGATACCGACATTGCCCATTTCAGCTAAGATGATTCAGTTCCCCAGGAGGGATTCCACGAGCTCTACACCCGGCTGTACGATATCTATTTCTCGAAGAGCCTCTATTATACCCTCTGCAAGGAAATTGCTAAATGCTCCATCAATCTCTAAGGAAACGCCAAGCGTGTACTTTTTTACAGCCAGTCCTTTCTCGATGCGTCTAACTATATTGTCGACAGACTTTCCTTAAGAGTAGGCGTGTTTTTCCCTCAAAAGTCTATTTTGGGGTAGCCTTTGACGAATATAGATGTGAAACAGCCTTTCAAAATTTTTTGAAAGAAACGAGGTTAGGATATTGGACCGGAGGTCTTTTGGACTCATAAGGCTGGTCCTGCCTCCTTAGCCATGGTCCGCGCACAGATTATATATTCTTTGCATACGAAGGAATTGTAAATTTGGCATAGAAGTGGCGACAATATGTCCTCCGCCTCCTGTAATTCAACGGGAAAGATTTATAGGGTTGGAATAATTTTAAAGTCCATCCCACCTTTCTGCGCCAAACTATTTCTCTTATGTTAGAATAATACCCATTTGTCTTACAAGATATTACGTTTTGTTGTGGGAAGAGCCCGGAAAATTTGTGTTAAAAAAATATCCTGCATTTCGCGCAAGATGAGGTCCATTCACCAATTGGTTTTTAGATATAATTTGGAGTAGTTGAGGTCTTGTATAGGACTTTCCTAAAAGTCGATTTCCTTCTGAGTTTATATCGATGTCGTCTGACAATAACCTTCTTGACTGCTCTTTTCAAAGCTTTAGGACGATTTTTGTAGAGAAGCCATGAGCCTACATATACTAGGTGGGGTGAAAAGTAACCTCCTTGGCCACCAGAATAAGCTGCTACTACAAAAAAGGTTATAGTGTCTTGTAATGCGTTCATATTTAGGCAAACATGCCAATTTTCATGCCCACAAGAGCATGGCATCCATGGCTAAAATCAATGACTTAGGGCTCCAATTACTTCCACATCCACCGTATTCGCACGATTTGGCTCCCTTGGACTATTATCTCTTCCTAAACGACAAAAGATGTCTCATCAATAAAACATTAAGCTCACGTGAGCCGCGGAGAAGTATTTTGCAGACGGGATCAAAAAGTTGGAAAACCTCTGCCATAAGTGTATCGAGCTAAAAGGGGATTACATATTACATAGAATAAAAAAGCAGTTTAAAAAAACCATTTTTTTCATTCCCAAAGAGGTTACTTTTCATCCCACCTAGTATCTCGGCTTCGTTGGAAAATTTTCTGCTACTTTTCTTTTTTTACACCATTTGGGTTTTTTTCTGCCCTATAACAATACATAAGCTATGAAATACGATCTCTAGTGGCTTCTCCAAAATCTTCTCAAAATACAAATATTCAAACATCCATAAATACAAATGTAATTTGAGCTATTACTCCTCTGATAAATTATGCAAAGAATTCAGTTTAAAATGAATAGTCATTAAAGAAGGTAGCTGATTGGAAATGAAATATATGTAGGTACTCCTACATAAAAACAATGCCATCAAAAGAAAAGAAAGAACTAAGTTAAGCATCATCGATGCTACTCAATTATCATAAGCAGCGAACTATTATTAAGACGCAAACTCAATAAACCTCAGTGATCAAATAAACGCCTAGAAGAGTTTACATGTTAAAACAAACACAAGCACACACTAGTGTGGAAAAATATATGTATGTAGATACTCATACGACCGCACACATTCCAAGAGACATAACATTAACACACAGCCATATATTTAATGCTGCAAGGCACAGCAAACAACAACAACAGCATATTCTACATACCTGGTGTACATTAACATTAGTTAGACAATAGTAGGGACATTTACCTTGTCACACACACACGGCGTTAATTGCTGGTTGTTGGAGGAGATTCAATTTCATGGAAAAAATCAAGGGACGGAACATTTTCTGAGTTGGCTATTCTTCTGTTTGCTTGTTTGTTGTTGTTTCCTATGTTATGTTATGTTAATCAAGCAATTTACTGCGGTTGGAAAACTGGATTCGGTTGAAATTTTCCATTTTGTTTAATACCCTTTCGTTGGCATAACCGTTTTCAGTATTTCATGGTGTGATTGTTCACCAAGTCGGAAATAATGATTCAACTTATCATAATCATGCAGGAATTTCATTTTCATTGGGGGCTTGTATTATTTTAGTGGTGATGATGCTCATTTCTTGATACAGTATCCGTCTACACATTCAAAATTATGACTACATATCTACAGTGAGATGGGAGTCAAGGCGAGGATGCGGTATTTATTTGTTTGATTGCGTAGGATATTACTTTTTTTATCGTCCTCTTCCAGATCCATTCGCTTCGCCTCGCTGTCCCGTATAGAAAAAGTTGAATTAACCGTTTGAGGTCATTGGCATCGAAGGAATATACTACGGCTGTGAGGGAAATTCGAGATACCTCATACAGAGTTAGCGGCATAGAGACAACCCCGTTTCGTGCTAGCTATAACACAGCAAGGTTAAATTAGGTTGAACTGGCTAACCCTTTGGGTCACTCATAGACGATATTACATTGATAGTGTGGCCAGACTCTTACTACATACTACCAAGCTGTAGCCTTTTTTCGTCGAGTAAGCATAGCCTTTGCCAGCAAAATGTTGGACACTCACAGATTACGTGTCCCACTGTTTCCACACATTCCTTATATTTCCTGCATTTCTTGTCCTCAGTCAGTCCTAAATTAAAAGCATACGACGCCAAAAGGCAATGCCCAGCTCACAGTGCTACCAGAAACCTGAAATCCGGTCTCCTCACCGATATTGAAAACTTTGTAAGTTTAGCGTATAAGTTTTGCACATAGTTTTCGCAAGTCTGCAGCCTTTGGCTCGTTTGCATAGTCAATTAGACGGACGAAGTGAGTTTACTTCTTGCATTTGCTTTACATCTTTGAGTCTACGGATCCCTCTTCTTGGTCAGTTCGGCAGCTATCTCATAGCCTTCAATGCCAGTATGGCCTGACACGCAATAGATGTGGACTCTTTCCTTTTCAGACAGTGTTTTTATCACCTCTGTACATAATGTGACCACAGCTGACTACGTGCCTTTATGGTCGCTTGGCTCTGCACATAAATGTGTACTCGCTTCCTATGAAAATCAAACATCATCAACGGTTTGGTAGCTTAAGTATAAATTAAATTAAAATCGGAGAAAACTGATAAAAATCCTCTCAGTTTGTTGTGACTGATCTTTAGTATTTCACACAATAAGTTAAGTGGGACACCGCTAAACCCACGATAATTGATGCAGAGAACACTTAGATTCCAAACGTCAGACATGACTTCGTCCAACCATATTCTACATATTCAAATAGCAAGGAAACCTCCCGTTTTGTCATCGTCGGGTATTATTTTGATATTCAAAAGAAAATTACATTTTTTGAGAAAAATGATCTGACGTTTCCTTCAATGAAAAGAGGAAGATATGCCATTAATATGAAAGCAACATCAGCTAAGTAATATCTTACATGGCCGTATCCTTTTATGAAATTTACCATCTCTAAATTCCAAAATGGTTGCTTAATGCACTCAAAAGCTTCACGACTTCCATATTAGAAGCTTTGAATCGACGTTGGCCTATTAGCGTGGATGCAAAAGGAAGAAGTCCCAAGGTGTTAAATCACAAGATCCTGATGGCAGATTGCGATCACCTCTTCGGGAGATAACACGATCCAGAAACTTTTTCCATCAAAGACCTATGATTTTGTTTTTAGTGTGGCATGAAGAATGCAGAGGCTTTTCAACGGTAAATTTTTTTTCGAGCCTCAGATGCAACATTTTTCCATAAATAGCCATCGCGGTGGAAATGGCTCTCATCAGTCAAGATCAGATCAGATGAAATTCCGAATAATTTTCATGCATTTAAAGGACGCAAAAAAACAATCCTGGGTTTTCTTCAACACCCTGGGTTACAGCAGCAATATTGCCAGTTATAATTGAGCGACGTGCACGTGTTTTATGTTTTATTCTTCACTTCACTAACTTTTCCCAACAGTTCCTTTTTTTCACTAATTTCGATATTGCGGTCTGACAACGTTCTTCACGGATGTTTTAGTTTTACGAACCTTCTCTTCCTGGTTTTCATAATTTTTATAGTGAATGCTGTCATCATAGTTTGAATGCTTTGTTGAGGCATCTATCGTTACGTTTTTATTATTGGTGTAATTTTTACTTGTCAAATGTCCAAAAATTACAACATCAAAAGTGATATCTACCAGAATAGCAGGATATTCAAAATGACACCTCTTATTGGAAAACCCTTTATATAGTACATATATTTCTTTCACTAGTTTTTCTAGTGTATCAGAGTTGGTTCAAATTTTATTTGTTTTTAATTAGTACTATCTCAGTATAATTTCATCCCACACACAACTTTAACAACCGGAGTCCTGTTTATTTCTCCAAAGCATCTGTGAACTTTACGAGCATATACACGTATGTACATGTATACAGATGTATATGTAACTTGTGGAAGTGCATGAAGAATTTTGCTTACATGTGGCTAACAACATGTTTGTAGCTCATTACCACTCAAGGGGGAGAATTAGTAAAAACAATGTTGTTAATTGCCCACCGGGGTTTAAGAGCAATAAAGGGTCCATTTTATTGCCGAGCGGTGAACTAAACCCGCACGAATGCTTTAAATGAAATTAAGTATGTAAAAGTGTACACAAACATATGTACATATATATTGTAGTATTATACGCGCTCTATGCATTTCAAATATTTAACGATTACCCAAGCAACGCTGCGCATTGCTACTTAATGAAAAATAACTAACGAGATTTTATTGACCCTAAAAGTAGAAGTGCTCATAGCACATACACACATGTATGTTAATGTGTACTAATTAAGTCTACAAGTGTAAATGTAAATGAATATGCAACTGGCGCTGCTTGATTGCTAAGATGTTTATTTAAAAGAAAACATTTTTATAAATAAATCCTACATAATTTATGGAAAGTACAACAAATAAAATGCTTTTTTGAATCATTAATAATTAAAAAGTATTGTATAAAACAACTACCGAACTACTTTAGTTAATAAAAAAATACTATTTTGATCTCTTTCTTTATACTCTTCATTAAAATCTGATACACTTTCAGCTCCAATAGTAACTGCCTTAATTTGTGTTTTTTTTGCTGTATCACTCTACTTAAGAGGATTTAAGCAGCTGACTTACCACAAACTATTTCCCCGATCTACTCCTATACTACAAATCAAAATACAGTAGAAACGGCTTTTTATTACAGAAAGTGTTGAAAATTTCCCAGTTGACAGTTCTGATTCGTTACGGATGTAGTTGCTCTAGTTTTTATACATTTATGAAAGGGAACTTGAAAGCTTTTGGGTTGGTAATTATATAGGGTTAACCATTTCGTGGTTTAAAAAAGTACCAGGTTGTATTTTCACATCTTTTAACTGTCAAACCAAACATGTTGTTTTTTAGTTGAAAGTCAGACATTTATGATAATGGATCGCTTAAATCCTACTAAAAAATGGAAATTCAAACAAGGCCACATTTCGTACCTTGAGAAGAGATTATGGTGCACATAACTCTAAAACTACTCAAACAATTGGTAAAATTTTAAAGAAATTTGAAGAGACTGGATCGATAATAAATATTATACCAGATGTGTTTGTTGAAGGTTGCCGGTTTTACTAGTAGATGTCGCTAGCAATGCTCAAATATAAACGAGACTTTATCTATAACTCGACAAGGACAAGACATATGGCCATACTTTTTTTGCTTAGGTTGGACTGTTATATGTTTACATGTCAAATTTGAGCGCGATCTGTTACATAGTTTTTTTTTTTACGGCACTATAAACAAGTCAACCTCGAGTGTGTTTTTCGAATTTTACTATGGAAATTAACGTTGAGCAAAAGAGTTTGTTTGAAATTTTGTTATTCCAATGGAATAAGTGCGACGGACGCAATGAAAATGTTGCCATTGCAAGGCATATGGGGAGTCTTGCCTATCACGTGCACGTATTTTTGATTGGTATAAGTCGTTCAAGGACGGCCGTACATCGCTGGAGAAATTGCCCCATGATCTTCGTCCAGCAACGTCAATAAACGAAGAAAACGTCGAAAAAGTAAAGAAAATTGTGTTGGAAAATCGTCGTGTGACTGAAAGAGAGATAGCTAGTGAGCTCAACATATCAAATGGATCCGCTCATAGCATTATTCACTATGTTTCCAACACATGATGTGTCTGCTCGACTTGTTCCAAAATTGTTGCTCATACGTCTGTACAAGTCGAGACGTATGAACAACGATTATTTGACCAAAAACAACGTAAATATTGTTCCGCAAGCACCGTATTCACCCGATATGGCACCGTGTGACTTTTTTCTTTTCCCTAAACTCAAATTGCCGCTTCGTGGAAAGCATTTTCAGTCGATTGAAGTCATAAAAGAGAATTCGAAGAGGAACTGAAAGCCATACCTAAAGCGGCCTACCAGAAGAGTTATGAAGGTTGGAAAAAAAGATGGCATATGTGTATTGCCTCTAATGGTGACTATTTTGAAGGGGATAAAATAAATATTGAAGAAGAATTAACCGTTTTTGTTTTATTGAGCCAGTCTCATTTATATTTGAGCAGAAGATATGTATAAATTTCTATGATTTGGCATGTATGTAATTTGTTTCTATTGACATTAACCTGCAAAAATACGCAAGTCACATTCCGCCAAAATAATAGCGCCATATTTGTTTACCTCAGTGAATATGTCGAGTTTCGTTCCAAATAAATCGCATTTGCGGCATTCGTTGTTTTTCTTATTTCATCAAAAGAAAAAAACAGCTGAAGCTGGTAGAAACTTATGGTGAACATGCTCCAGTGATTAGAAAATGTGAGACATGGTTTCGTCAATTTAAAAGTGGAGATTTCGATTTGACAGACAATGAACATCCTGGTGCAGCGAAAAAGTTCGAAGACGAGGAATCGCATGTTGATCCAACCCAATCGCAACAAAAATTGGCAGAAACACTACATGTGACTCGAGGAGCAATTTACCAACGTTTAAAAGCCATGGGAAAGATCCAGAAGAAGGGAAAATGGGTGCCACACCAGCTGAACGATAGACAAATGGAAAATCGAAAAACCGTTTGTGAAATGCTGCTTCAACGATTCGAAAGGAAATCTTTTCTGCATCGAATTGTCACGGGGAACGAAAAATGGATTTATTTTGAGAACCCGAAACGAAAAAACGGCTTTCCCCTGGTGAAGCTGGCCCATCGACTGCAAGGCCAAATCGCTTCGTGGGACCAGTGTGGTGTGGTGTACTACGAGTTGTTAAAACCTGGTTAAACTGTGAACACGGATCGCTACCGACAACAAATGATCAATTTGAATCTTGCGTTGATCGAAAAACGGTCGGAATGGGCCCGAAGACATGGCAAAGTTATCTTGCAACATGACAACGCGCCGTCTCATACCGCTAAACTCGCCCCGTCCGACTATCACCTTTTCGTATCGATGAGACACTCCCTTGCAGAGCAGTGCTTCGCTAATTTTGAAAAAGTCGAAAAATGGCTCGTCGAATGGTTTGCCTCGAAAGAGAAAAAATTTTTCTGGAATGGCATCCATAATTTGCCTGAGAGATGGGCGAAATGTGTAGAAACCAATGGTCAATACTTTGAATAAAAAAATGTTGAGATTCCTCTGAAAATTAAGTGTTTTCTTTATCGAAAAAACCGGCAAATTTCAACTAACACACCTGGTATATGAGCCTGGGCATCATCGTTTTGCTCATTCCACCTCAAATATCGCTACTGTAAGTGAAAGTGTAGCCGAAGTCCCCAATGTTCAAAATAGTCGCATTTTGGACTTTGAAAATCCTTATTACACCCTAAAAGGTGAACTGTTTGGAGCGCTCCTTAGTCCAAAGGTGTGATTAGACCTTATTTTTTGTAAACGACAACGGCGAGACTTGCGCTGTCAATTCGGAGCGTTATGGTCGTCGATTTTAAAGCAGCCATCGACAGTATGAAAAGGAGTTGCCCCTACGCCGTTATGTCTGAATTCGTTATACGTCTATGTAAACAGACGTTCCACAACTCCAAAAGCTCCGTCAGTATCGGGAAAGACCTCTGCGAGTCGTTCGATACCAAACGAGGTTTCAGACAGGGTGATTCCTTATCTTCTTCTTAATTTATTGCTGGAGAAAATAATATGAGCAGCAGAGGTGAATAGAAAGGGTACAATCTTCTAAAGAGTGTACAGCTGCTGGCGTACGCCGATGATATTGACATTATTGGCCTCAATAACCGTACCATGAGTTCTGCTTTCTCTACACTAAGTAAATAAGCGAAGGATATGAGTCTGGTAGCGAACGAGGACAAGACGAAACATCTCCTGTCATCACACAAACAGTCATCGCGTTCGCGACTCAGCTCCCACGTCACTGTTGACAGTCATAGCTTCGAAGTCGTAGATAACTTCATCTATCTTGGAACTAATATTAAGACCAACAACAATGCCAGCATGGAAATCCACCGCAGAATCACTCTTGCCAACAGGTGCTTCTTTAGACTGAGTAGGAAAAAAGTAAAGTCCTCTTTCGACGAACGGAAACCAAACTGTGCAGGTCGCTTGTCGTTCCCGTCGTGCTATATGGTGTGGAGGCATGAACGATGACAACATCTGATGAGTCGGAGTTATGAGTTTGAGAGGACAAGGTTTTGCATAAGATTTACGGTCCTCTACGAGTTGGGAACGATGAATACCGCAGCCGATGGCAAGATGAGCTGTCTGAAATATACGGTGACATTGACTTAGTTTACGGAATCAATAAATAGCGGCTGCGTTGGCTAGATAATATGATGCGGATGGATAAGAATACTTCTTTGAAATTTTTTGATGCAGTTCCCGGCGGTGAAAGCAGAAGAAGAAGAAGATCTCAACTCCGTTGAAAAGACCATGCTCGGCGGTAATCGCGTAAGCGGTGTCTGCGTCTGTAAAGAAGAAGAAGGATGGAAAACACGACTTGGTTAATTCTTGGTTTCTACAAGATGGTGCCACATGCCATACAACATGAGTGTTTATCTGAATAAACCTTTATTTTTTGAGCACTTGAAGACTACAGTTCATAAAGTTAGTGATTGAAAATTACCTCAAACGAAAATTACCTCAAATTATGTAGTTTTTCACATAAAATGCCAAGATTCAAACTTTATAATAAAATTGGTTAAATTATAAGGGCCGATGTTGAATGTGAACCACACCTAAACGCCAAGTTTTTTTCCGAATTTAATTTGACATTTCTCTATTTCAGACTTACTCAATTTGAACCATGGAGAGATACACAATCCAACAACGTGTTAAAGTTATCCAGACTTATTATGAAAATTTTCGAAGAAAATCATCTTCAGTGATGAGGCACATTTTCACCTCAGTGGATTCGTCAATAAACAGAATTGCCGCATTTGGGCGAATGAGAATCCAAGAGTGATTGTCGAAAAACCAATGCACCCACAAAGAGTGACTGTTTGGTGCGGTTTATGGGCTGGCGGCATCATCGGGCCGTATTTTTTCCAAAATGAGGCCGGTCAGGCAGTTACTGTGAATGGTGTTCGCTATCGTGAGATGATAACGAATTTTTTATGGCCACAATTGGAAGATATGGATGTGGACGATATGTGGTTTCAGCAGGACGGTGCCACTTGCCACACAGCTAACGAAACAATGGCTCTTTTGCGCAACAAATTCAATGGCCGTGTTACCTCACGTAATGGCGATGTCAATTGGCCC
Source organism: Ceratitis rosa (assembly GCA_037013455.1). Classification (NCBI taxonomy): domain Eukaryota; kingdom Metazoa; phylum Arthropoda; class Insecta; order Diptera; family Tephritidae; genus Ceratitis; species Ceratitis rosa. The sequence goes on from JAWMAG010000004.1 coordinate 15,642,612, forward strand.
CCAAGATCATGTGATTTGACACCGTTGGACTTTTTTCTCTGGGGTTATTTGAAAGAAAAGGTGTACGTCGATAAGCCAGCAACAATTCAAGAGCTAAAGGATGAGATAATTCGGCACATTAACGGCATAGAAACTCCATTATGCCTCAGCGTCATCGAAAATTTGGACCATCGTATGGAGGTGTGCCGCCGAGGTCGCGGCGCTCATTTGGCCGATATTTTGTTACATACATAATTGAGTAATACCAATATATCATAATAAAATAAAATTTCAATAATTTCCTAAATAGTTTGTGTTTTATTCAAAATCAACATCGGCCCTTGAAAATTTAACCACCCTTTATATAAAGAATTTGAGGATAAAAATTATTTTTAATGTATTTTATTTACGTTTATCTTCGAAACCGCAAAATCGATAACCTGTTATTAGCTTATTGTACGGGAGAAGTAGTGAACTGACTAGTAAGACTTGTTATTAGCCCTAAATTAGTTTTTAACTCCTCATGCACATGATTACGGGAAACGTCCAGTAGCAGTAGTCTTAATCAATAAGTGCACAAAATATTGCATTTAGAATAAGGATGGATTTAAAATAGAAGTCAGAGCGATGACCAACATAAACACATTTACAAAATTAATGTACAAGTATAGTCTACCAAATAACCATTTATACCGATAAAACTTGGTGTCAATACATGCATCATCAGTCACGCTTTCATAATATACAAAACTCCAAGTAATGCTGTAATATGGCGAGTGTGATGACAGTGGAATATGCAAAGGAATATGCGTTGCATGTAATGAATATAGCTTGGTGGCTGTAAAATTATGATGTGTTCAATCAGATGTACACAATTAGGTCAATGGTGATATAATAAGTTTACGGTTTTTCCTGGTGGCAATAACTGCATGTCTGATGGCGTACGAAAATCCAAACTCATGTGCATAATTATATTACTAAATTACATACCTATGGCATACCACACGGTTTTAAAATATATTTGATTTCCACCACAGAAAACTAAATTTATTCGCTGGAGAACGGTTCATAATATCCTACCACCACTGATAAATGAAATGACAGTCAGGCAGTAAAACAGAAAATTACAGATACAATTCACCGAAAATATTTACATTGCGTTGCTGTGTGACTTAACTGAAGTAGTGGTATTTTGTGTTCGTCTCTCTAATTTGCCAATTTACCATATGTGCGAAAGTTTTGGCCGATAGATGGGCATATATGAACTGAAATAGTGATGAAAAACTATGCATATGTTTTTATGCATAGTCTCACACTCGAGACTAATTCGTTAGTAAAGCAACATAATCGGCCCAGTCGCAGTTATAACGATCCTTAAATCTATACCAGCAAAGCCTATTTCATTTTGCCTTACTCTATGGGCGCCATTTTCTCTAATTATTCAAACAAACTTCTCGTTTCCGTGCTTTCAATTCCGTGCTGAGTTCGGCTATCAAAAAGGTCATGAAATTGAATTATTTGTTAGTCCACTTGGCATTAGTGCACTTACTAAGCCATTGCAATGCTTTTCGTGGATTTTGTATACACACACATACCTATATGTAGTCATCAAAAGTGTGGTGTATGAAAGTGAACTAAAAAATTGAACTTTTAGTCTTGCTTATTTGTTTACTTATTTATGTAATAATCTTCTTTCAAAAAGAAAAATTGACAGATGCTTCAGTTTTTTGATTAAAGTGGCTCATTTGCAGTGTTTTTCCAAGGCTGCATCGTAGCGCTAAATATCACATTTATCAAAAACCCTATCGATTCGGTTGAAACATTTTGCAATATCATCGTTAAAGCAGTTATCACAATGAATTTTTGAAAACTTTTGGTGTACCATTTTGCAGTTACCGTCTGACCCTTTTCCAGTGAAATAACAGGAATCTTCTGAGCCACTTAGAAATAGTCTTTAAAGACGGTGCAATCGTTTCATATGCAATTTGGCATTCACTGAATATTAAAGGGTGCCATTTAAGCTAATGAGAAAAAAAGCTCATGGATCGAAGTCCCATCTGTGAATCGGTGCTGACTAATAATAAAAACGACCGATTTGTCAATCAGATGGTGACTGGCGTTGCGGAGGTGGCGTAGTATAAACTGCAGGTTCCTTCAGCGGTTGCAAAGCGCGAAATATATGTATGTACATATATGTACGTATATGTATAAACAAAAGCAAAAAGCCTTGCGTGTACTATTATTATTTATGCTTGCTGACATACATACTCGTACATATATTGCACATTACGTGTATGTTTTGGGCTTTTTGCCAGAAAAGCGATATAAATTAATTGAATTAAACGAAATTTTTAATGAAATATGAAAGGAAAATAAAATGAAAATAGCAGAAAACAAAAATATGTTTAATAATTTATAATGTGTATGCATATGATTAAAATTTTAATTACAAAATGGAAATATTATCTACCGGCTTATGAGAATAATACCCTCTAGGAAAAATGTGCAGTGGTACTGAAGGATATCGAAGACTACCATATGGTAGTGGTGGTTCTGCGCGATGTTAAGGATCTTCCAATCGAGAAATAATTTTTGCGTCTATCTCAGTTGCAACTTAACTCTAACAACAATTTTCGAATGGTGCTAATAGAGGAATCGAATTAATAATTATTCAAGAATTTTTATTTTATTATATATTGAACTTCCAATAAACAAAGTACATGGGCTTAGGCAGTGCTCAACGCTCATAACCTTTCTTATGCTGCAACTACCCATCCTACATACCTCACAGACGTACCACCCGACTAGAAGAGAACAAACACGAGTCTCTCATACGGTATGATACTATGGTTGAAAGGTATGTAAGAAGGGTAGTTGCAGCATTAGTGTTACGAAGTCGCGCGCACTCTCGCTAAAATTAAATCCATTTCCACTTGGCATTTTAGCAATAATACGATTTTAATTGTTACGAATTAATGAAATATGTGGGAAATTAGAAAAATTAATGGAGCGGTGGCTGCACAGCAAAATAACGCAATTAATTATACCACAAACAACGGTAGGGAAATTGTGCAACAACTACTTTCGAAGGGTGGCTACATTTATACTCTCGCTTTTGCTACGAATGACTGTTAATAGCGTCCATAAGAATTCATGTGCTCGAGTTTGTATTATGGATACGAAAATGTAAATAAGATAAAAGCGTTTGATGTATGAGTCATTTGATAAATGTAGACTTAACAGGGGAAAATTGTTTCCTATCAAAGTTTTACTTACCCTTTAGCTAGTTACAAATTTCTTTATCGTGTGCTATGAATTTTATTTGGTAATTTTTTTTTTTTAACTTATGAGATTGTTCCAAAAATAACAACCTTTAGCTAGTTGATGATTCTGGCGTTGCCAGCAAAGCTTGTATCATATATTTACTATTGTATTTTTTGTTTACATAGGCATTTACAATGTGCGGTAGGACAAAACCAATTCAGTTAAAAGTTTGATTTAAGGATTTTAGAAAATATTTAATATGTTTTATATTTAGGTCACTAGGATAAATAGCTCTGCCTTCGGTCTTTATACATTTATAAATTAAATAACCAGAAATCACAAAGTGCTATATACGAGGAATATGCTACTGGCCGTATATCTGAGATCACGTATTTCTTAGATTACTCGTTATTTCAGCAGTGTGGGATGGCGCGTTGTCATGATGTAAAGGTAGCGCAGCAAATTCTCTTTCTTCCTGTTTTCCAACAAGTTTTTGAAAACTTTTGGTAAGCACTCTTCGGTGTATTTATTACGGTTGGGTTTGCTCCCGTTTGGCTCCATACCATAGACTGCTGTTTGGTTTCTGGATCGTACCAGTAACGACTTTACTTAAGTTACTAGACTAACCTTTTTCAAATTTGCTTAGGAAAAATTTACCAAAATGCATTCGATCCTCTTTTTGAGCCTCATTTAAAAATCGTGGTACCCATCGGTCAGATTTCTTCGTGTATCCCAGATGATTACTTAATATTCGTGATACGTCCATGGCATTCAAGCTCAATTCATTAACAATAATTTATTGCGTCAATCGTGGGCCTCCGTCAGCTATCTCGCGTTTTCGCGTCTCCATTCTAGCCGATCGTTCTAAATTTTGAAAGGAAAACTAATAAAGTAATTGCAAAGGATTAGGTGTTTTTAGATTTAACACAAACAAATTGAAAATCACCAACTGACCGTACTTTTGTTAATCCCCTGTAGTTCTGTAGTTCTTCGATTACAGCGATTTTGGGTGTCAATGTTTATTTAAATTTATTACGTGTATGTCGAAGCTAAAATCTTTCATTATTTGAGAGCCACTAGTAAATTTCCCACATCGACTTTTCCCATGCGGCATATGAAATTTCAATCCTGTAGATGCCTTTTTTACAGGGTTTTGACCAAAGCCTCATTTCTAAACAAATCGGTGTACCAATATTTGTGACATAGACTACCAAATTTCATGCTTTTAGGTGCTTTTGACGTATTTATGTGCCATAAATCTTAAATCTGAAAAATTGGTCGTATATATGCTATAGTGGTCCGATTCCTATAAACATCGTTAAAATGTCAAAATAAAAAAATAAATCCGCGTAAAACATCTCAAAACTGAAGAACTAGTTTGCATACAAACAGATCAGATCGGTATGGATTTCAATGCGATAATTTTGAATTATTTTATGGGTCTATTAAAATTTAAACCATTCTTTTCCTTCTGACACTTACATACTTTGGACCAAAATTAATGTACCATCTTTCTGTATGTTGCCACGTCCTTTACAGTTACGTGACTGTGCCCATATAAAGGTATGTTGCACCTGTCGCAGAGGTCTAATGTGGCAATTCCATGTATTAACTTGGGTCTTAGAATACTTTCGTAAGTTCACTTCACCGTTTGACTTCAAAGCATTAATTTATGCTAAATGACACCGTTTTACTGCTTATGCTTTTGATATGCTCCCTCCATGAAGAATTATACTAAGTTATTTGACTAAGTTGGCACGTATTTTGATATTTCCCATTAAGGGTTCGCACTTTAAAATACATAATAATTGTTTGGAATGTTTACCCGAAGATAAGATAACAAGATCATCCGTAGATTCTATTATATTTTAGTTCTTCGCTGAATGCAGCTGGGAAAAATTATTTAACAATATCACATATCGTAGCGGTGACAGAATTTTTTTAATATATGCCACATATGATTTTACCCAACCCTCACTCGTTTCTGTGCTACAAAGAACGCCTGTCAACAAACATAAGGAGGATAGGAAATCGAAAAACTGCAATCACAATAGACTGCCGAAGGGTTTTCTACTTCTTTTGCACTCTTGCCCTCTGAGAACACTCATCAGCGACAGCAAAGGTTTGAAAAGTCAGCTGGTATGATGAGGACTGACGCTGAATACCGCGTTTATCTACAGATTTTTATATTGTCCCTTTTATTTCATGTGCGTTTTCTGTCGAGATGGCCGTCGTTCGGAGGTATCTGTTGTTTGGACCAATCGCCACGGAGTCTTTTCTTACTCTTTAGCAGCAGGTGCAGAGTAGTTTTTCTAACCAGTCTTCGAAATGAAAATCACCTTGGACACTCTTTCCACCTGCACAGATCATACGCCCGGCGGATCCAAGCAGTGTTCACTGCAACTAGTTTAAAATACATAAAATAATTTTAAATTAAATATTTTATTTACTTAAAAGTATTTAGTAATTACGGGTTGTCCTTTAGTAATTATCTATTTAATTGCTCAATTAGTTGCTGAATGCCACTTAATGCAAAATAATTAAATTCACTAAATTTTATATTGCATAATAAGTACTTGACACATTTATGTTAATCATGGCATAGTTAATTTGAAGGTTTGCATTAATTGCAGATAATTTTAGTAATCAATCTTATATGCCTATTTTATGATACATATATTTATATATTATATAATAATACATACTTGATTTTACTACAAGTGTACTTATAATATTTCCACCTCTTTAAGTACCCTCAAATATAATTATGTGGTTATAATTGACTGTTAAAGCTGCATTTAAACTATTCAATGTTTATTTGAGAGAATTTTGTACTTACATACGTATGTATGGTACGAGGGGTACCATCCGCATAAAGTACGGTATATTCCGAGCCATGATTGGCAAGAGTTTGTTAAGTGTCGAGATTTAAAACTGTTCAGCTGCTGAAAAAAAATAATTCAGCAGCTGAAATTTAGTAATTATGGAATTTTAAAACTTAATTGTTGAGAGATGCAATAGTAGTTTTTTTGATGCTAAAAAGTGAGTCTGAAAGGTCGATGATGCTGGAATAAAAATTAAAAATGCTACACAATCAGTGATATGGTTCATTCAGTTCATAATTTGTTTTACATGACTTTAATAGTAAATGCTAAACTGCTTAGATACACGAGTTGGAAAATTAAAGTTTCCCTCAAACAAGAGCCGTGAACTAAAAATTGATCCGTTAAGAAGTTTGACTACGAACAATGTGACTAATATTTCTCTACGACTTGCGAGGATAGGTTGATTTAGAAACTTTAAACGGTTGGTATAGGGAGGACAGTTTATCGTAGACTTCAATCGGAAATGTCTTGTTGCAAAAAATAAAAAAAATGTTGTTCAACAGACTATAAGTTATCGGAATGAACTTGATGATGTTTCATATCAGCAAACTGTATTCTAATATAAAGTGCTTTAGTTACATAAGGATCTTTAAATTCTGCTAACCATCTTTTGACAAAGGCAAAATCATTTTTAGCATTTAAGACTGTTATATTAATATGAAGATGGAAGTTGAGCTTAGAGGCCATCATAACCGCCAAATCAACAAAGTTGTACACTTGCTCTCTACTAAAGTTTTTAATTAAATAAGGTGAAGATTCAACAAGTCCTCGCAAAAAGCACATCGCCTTATATTTCTAAAAGTTCAAAGACATGTCAAGAATTGTCAAGATCTGTTTGTAGGAAAAATTTTTACATCACAGCCATATAAGCAAATGTTTGAATGCTTTATTACGGAAGATAGATCAATCAGTGCGCTTATCGCTTTTATATATATATATATATATACCTTCTGCTCAAATATAAACGAGACTGGCTCAATAAAACAAAAACGGTTAATTATTCTTCAATATTTATTTTATCCCCTTCAAAATAGTCACCATTAGAGCCAATACACATATGCCACCTTTTTTTCCAATCTTCATAACACTTCTGGTAGGCCACTTTAGGTATGGCTTTCCGTTCCTTCTTCGAATTCTCTTTTATGACTTCAATCGACTGAAAATGCTTTCCACGAAGCGGCAATTTGAGTTTAGGGAAAAGAAACAGGTCACACGGTGCCATGTCGGGTGAATACGGTGCTTGCGGAACAATATTTACGTTGTTTTTGGTCAAAGATGAGGCGTATGAGCAACAATTTTGGAACAAGTCGAGCAGACACACGTCTCATGCCCAAAACATCGTGAATAATGCTATGAGCGGATCCATTTGATATGTTGAGCTCACTAGCTATCTCTCTTTCAGTCACACGACGATTTTCCAACACAATTTTTTTTACTTTTTCGATGTTTTCTTCGTTTATTGACGTTGCTGGACGACGATCATGGGGCAAGTTCTCCAGCGATGTACGGCCGTCCTTGAACGACTTATACCAATCAAAAATACGTGCACGTGATAGGCAAAACTCCCCAAATGCCTTCTGCAACATCTTCATTGCATCCATCGCACTTATTCCATTGGAATAACAAAATTTCAAACAAACATCTTTGCTCAACGTTAATTTCCATAGTAAAATTCGAAAAACACACTCGAGGTTGACTTGTTTATAGTGCCGTAAAAGAAAAACTATGTGACAGATCGCGCTCAAATTTGACATGTAAACATATAACAGTCCTGGCAACCTAAGCAAAAAAAGTATGGCCATATGTCTTGTCCTTGTCGAGTTATGGATAAAGGCTCGTTTATATTTGAGCAGAAGGTATATAAGGCTATGTTCTGAATGACTGACGGATCAACACACATCGTAAGTCACTGACAATAGTGGTGTATTCTGCATATGACGTATGTCCCGATAGGAAAAGATTTTCCGGGATGTGAGCTTGAGACAGTTCTATTCGAAAAAGTCGATTTAATTTTTAAATCGTTTGATTTACATAAATAGTACAGTAGCAGATTTGTGTCCAAATTACCATGAGGACAATTTTTTGTTCCAGGTAATGGACCTGGGACGGGTTTATTCGTAACATTTTTAGTTATCATTTGATTTACATAAAATTTGGTACAGAGGTAAATTCCGGCCTAAAATACCATTAGGTACAGTTAAGAAACCAATTTCTTAGCAGAAGTAGTGTCAAGTAGTTAATGCTCCATAACAACTTACCTTAGTCATACCTTATTTTAATAAAATTTCCAGTTTTGAAGCAGAATTTGAAGATAAATAAATATTTTTTTTATGCTCTTGGTGGAAGAGTCATATTTCGGGTAAACTCTTGAGGCTTGAGCGATAAATGTATGACACAAATATAAGGAAATTTGAAGCGCTGATTTTCCTTTACAGAAACTGTATTGGGAATAGGAATCTCCTCAAAAAGCGTAGATATAGCGAACATTTCTGCAATACTTCTAAAATTTGCCAGTATTAGACCTATAATCACTCTTATGTAAAGAAACTATTAAATACTGTTTCCATGGTATAGGTAAAACCCCTATTTTTGAGGGAGGAATTAAAAAGTTTAGTTTAAAGCACACACTAAATTGATGTAATAAATATTACCTAAAACTGAAAAAGTTGATTTCTCGAAAACTTATGCACAAAAAATTTTAAATAACATTTACTTATAAAATACAAAATAGTTATTAAATGCAGTAATAATAGTACAAAAGTAGAAAAAGAATATCTATAAGATTGACAGACAATCTTAAAAGTCAGAAATATTATAATAGATCACAAAACTTGTAGAAAGACTTGTTCAAAGCAAATTCACACACGGTAGTAGCAAGAATACAAAAACAAAAAGCCTATGTATTTTGTTTGTGTAATTAGAGTTTCGAAAAGTCAAAAACGACCATCGTTCAATATATTTTGTTTGTGTAAACGAACGTTCGAAATGCCAAAACTTATTTCTCAAGTATTTTTTTTGTGTAATTTTTTTAAATATAGTATGATGTGACAACTTCACCTTCTACAAATTCGCCTTGGACTTGTTTAGCCAAATACCGAAGGACCCGAAAATTCGTAATATTTAATAAACAACAACACATTAATATTTTTTGTGCTTATGTTTCCACTAAAACATGGGTCAAGGCGAATTTAACAAGGTGGAGTTACTAGGGCAGTGAATTCAACTTTTTTCATTTAATTAATTCGCCTCAGTGTAAAGGCTGTCAAAATGTTTGTTTATGTTTTGTATGTTTGTTTTTATTTTGATTTTCTTGTTATTTTTATTATGAATTTCTAATTGTATACATACGTATTTAGCTGAAAATTTTCAAATCAAATTTGTGACTTTTTTCAAATAAAAAAATGTTGGCCGTTTTTGATTTGAGTGGAATTCTTACGGCTAATAATCAGTGATCAACGTACTAAGGCCAATATGCCCATTTTAATACCGCTATTATGAAGCTCTTATCTTCATCTTCACAAATGTTCGAACCATTTCGTGTACATTATAAAAGCAACGAGATTGCTAGTTTTCGCTGAAGCAAGCTCAGCGTGAAAGACAAAGAAGTGTTAGTGTTCTATAGAATGTTTGTATTTTTCTTATCATATTATTTACGATGACAAACGTAAACCTGCATCTTGCACATGGTTTGTTTTGGATAGAAGGGATCCTTCTCTCACTAGTTAGTCTACCGTGCAATTGCTTGGGGTGTTCGGGCACCCAAACTATGGTGTTGCATTTAGTCGAGAGTTTTTCAGATTGCTTCTATATTATATATCCACTTTTGACGTGGTACTGTTACACTGCAGAGCTCTGATGGCAGCTTGACTATTGGAATTTATCGTAACTCATATTCCTGCTACCGTTGATTTGATCAGATACTCGGCGGCTTCCATGATTCTGCTTGGTAGGCGCTACAGTACTAATCTCGTCAAGCTTGGAGCCGTCTGTATTGGTATGGCTCCCTGATAGAGGGCGTTTGTTTTTTCCCATACGTTCCTGTTTGGGGTTTTTGTTTGAAGAGATTGTTAAAACAATCAGTAGTGTTTTGTTTTGTTTGTAGAACGGGGAGATCGATAATTTTCCCAAGTTACACAAGATGAAGGATCTACATCTTTCTGGATTCATGTTAGCTAAAGAAATTTGAAAAAGGGGCTTAGTATGCATAGACCATTTTTTTCAAAAGAAAAATACGTTTATATTATGGTTAAATATAATATATTTTTACATATATATATTTTTTTAATGTTATATAAACTAAAGAACTGCGGTATTTCTAGTAATCGCTTAAGAAGGAGATAGTAAGAAAACACTACATAAAAGAAACCTACTCTACTTTTAATGCCATTTAAATAAGCAAACTTTGATTTTTAAGCTAACGACATCAATTTTAATTTTTGTTTTTCATCTTTTCTGACTTTAGTTTTGAATTTTTGATTAAATTTGACAAAAGCGAATTGCATGAACTTGCTTTGTTACACTGAAAACAAAAACAAAATACATGGTAATTGTTGTATTTGTTCTCCTGCTCTCACCTGGTTAAATTCGCCTTGACATGGGTGTGTAATAAAAATTAAGGCATACTATGTTTGGAATGAAAATTATTTAAAGTAGGCACAAGGAAAAAATGTTTAAAAACATCCAAAAAAGTCTGGAATGTCTTCTATTGACGTAAATTTCTCAACAAAAGCAAAGAAGCAAGAAACTCAATTTCGCTAACAACACTCTCACATATGTATGATGCCCAACATATTGCTTGTAACATTACATTTTAAGTTGATATGACTCACTCCATGCAAAATACTCAAACCACTCATGTTTGGGGGAGATGTACGCACGTAGCCGGCGCCACTCGGTTTCCAACTCGTCGTGCAGCTGTGGTGAATTCCACTTATATATGAAGCCACTCGCACAAAGATTTGAGCCGAATTTTTGGTTAGTTTCGTCGTGACTACCATGGACAGTAGTTTAGCTTTTGGGGTTAGGTTAAGTTAATGATCGTGTTTAGAACAGTTCATATTTGAATTGGTGGCGCATGAATTTGTAAAATAAATATTTAAACGTAAATAAATAATTAAAAAAATCAACAAAGTGAATTGAATGAAAATATGAACAGCCAAAAATTTAGGCAATCGAAAGTAAAATAAATTTCTGCAAGTGCGCTTAAAGGCAATAAATGTAATTTTGTATGATAAATTAATATTAAAATATGAGTAATATATAAATATTTATTTCTATTTTTTGTGCTCAATCCGACCAAGTTGTAAGCAAATAAATGAAATAGCCAACTAATTTACAAAAAGTTTCAAGCTGTCTCCATTTCCTCCATTGTTGTAATTCACATACATTTACATTTTCAAGCACACACACACTCGCACTCATACAAAATTTACTTCAGATTTTTCCACCTGCTTTCAGCCACACACTCACCGAGTGCTACTTGTCGTCTCAAGCTTTTACGTCTGGGCAGCTGTGTCAGGTCACACGCTGCGTCTAGTCAGCGCGTGTCCTTGCGTCGCGTCACATTGTCGTTGAATATTATTGGCACACATTTATTTTAGCGTGCGAATTTTCGAGCTGCCAATTCAAGCTACCTGCAAAATCCCACACCTGGCGTACATCAGCAATCATATCAAAATCGGTCATGAATTTGGGGCATAAATCTTCTGTGGCGTGTTTTTCCATGATTTTTGCAAACTAAACTCACAAATCACTAACACAAATTCATTCCAAATAAAAAGTGGTAACAACAATAAAAGTTTCGATAAAGGTGGCTATAGCCGTCGCAATAACGTCCATTCAAGTCTTACGTGCGGGTACACTGGAACTATGTTCAGAAACGGAAGTCATGAAAGTGTATTTCATTTAAGGAAAAGAATATGCAATTAGATAACAAAAGTGATAATAAAAAGGCGATACTTTATATAATATTATATTATATAATTTTAATAATCTTCTTAAGCAAGTGCGAAATATAGAACTGAATAGAACTCTACAAAAGTAACACAAAATCAACATCTTTGCAGAAAAAGCATCTAAACAAGAAAACAGTTTTCGGAAACGACAAAAAACTTCAAGGATCGATGTAAGAAATAGTATACAAAAATAAAATTTCAAAATTGAATAAAAAAATTTATAAACAATATTGCTGAAATTAATGCGAAGAGTTCTTATAAACTTTAAATAGGAGTAGAAAATGGTATAATATACGAATCGTGAATTTCAGAAATTTATGCAAAATTGAAAACAATAGATTTTTAAAATTAGTGTAAGTTAAATACATAAAACTTTATTATATTCTCTTACTTTACACCAAAATTAAATTTAAGGAAACCAGAAATCTTAGTAGATATATTTATAAAATTATTTATGACATAAAACAAACAATGAAATTTTGTTAAATGTATTAAATAATATTCGTAGAATTTTTAAATCACCCACTGGATCTTCGCTGCGAATGTTAAGCCAATACTTTTCTACGGAGCTTTAGTAAAGTAGAAAGCTATGACCAAGATAACTTATCTGGATAGGCTGGAAAGGGTGTTCAGACTGTCATTGATTACCATCACAGAGCACTCCCAACTGCTGCGAGCCGATATGCTTCCACGCAGCTGAAAGTCAACTTACGGGCATAGTAGTATAGCATTACCCCTGAGCGTACTAATTGGTTACGACATCACTCGCCTGAATTTGAGTAAGCTGTTGTCAGCTACAAAAGAGGCGAATGGCTGCAACAAAAGTCTGAAATAGGCAGACAGATTGTTCTAAAATCACCGAAGGAGTGGGGACTTCAATTTATAGCTCCCAACTAAAGATAAAAAAGTCGTATAAGGTAGTAAACTATTGCAGTATCTTTTAAGCTGAAAGTTTTGCCATGAAAATGGCGACAGAGCTAGCTTTCAAACGAAAAGAATACACATCTACGACTATGTGGATAGCCAAGCGGCCATAACGGCCTTAATATTAACTGTGGTCGCACTAAGAAAAGACGCGGTTCAAGTACTGTCTGAAAACAGAAGAGTGTACATTTACTGGGTTCAAGGTTACATGGGTATTGAAGGTAACGAAATAGCCAACAAACTGGATAAGGAGGATATCTGTTTAGAACAGGACGTAGTAATGAACCTTCCTGTTCTATTCAGTGAAAATAAGCAAAAGCAAGAAGAATATAAGTCAATAATGTAGAAAATGTCAAAATGACAAATTTAACTAAATAAATTAATAAAAATACGGAATTTGAGATAAATTTATGATTGGTGTTATTTAGTGGCGCTTCGTATTTGTAGTTTCACGTCTTGATGTTTTTCCGAAAAATAGAGGGACCTACATTTTATACTGAGCCGCCTCTGAACAGCCGATGGATTTCTATGAAGAGCTTTATTTTATGTATGTAAGAAATATTCCCAGAGGACTTGTCATTCCCTGCCTAGGGGCGACTGCAATTAGAAAATTTACGTTTGGGCATTTGTCGGATCTTGACTCGAACCCTGCTCTTTCGAATGGTAATACTCATTGCTAATCACTCGGCTACCGTGGCCGCCATGTTTGTTTTCTTGCTCCTCTAAAAGGACTAGACCGATTATTTTGAATTGTTGTATGTCTCTGAAGTGAACCGACTCATAAAGTTATCGTTATGAAGTACAAATATTTATACACAACACCTCTAGGGGTACAAAAAAGTACCATTTTAGAACGATTTCTATCACCGTATTTTTTTTTATACGATTCCCAAATTTTATTAAAAAATTCTGAGTATCATATAAAAGTATACTTTACTTGCTGTAGCTTAATTTTTTTTTTAAGAATTTTGGTAAAATACGTGGTTATAAACCAATTTTATTTTAGAAAGTTGAAACGGTAAGCCTTCCTTGAAAAATCTCAATTCTAAAAAATTTTGTTATCCTTTGGCAAAAAATTATGTGTATGAAAAAATTCTATGCACTCTATGGACAACATAAATTTGGTTTTTACCTATTTGCCGGTTTTAGCAATACGAATTAAATGAGCCAGCATTTGAAATCAGCGGTGCAATTCTATTAAGAATATCCAGCAGGAAAACAGCTGTTTTTATTGCACGATCATGCACCACCTCACAAGACCAAAAAAGTGAACGAATTTTTAATGAAAAAAGGGATTTCTCTCATCGACCATCCTCCGTATTCGCCTGATCTATCACCATGTGATTATTTTTTATTTCCAAAACTGAAAACCAAGATGAAGGGAGCATTTTATGATGCTATCCCAGCCATTCCAGCACCCGTAACCGAGGTACTGAAGAACATTTCTATAAATGACATAAAAAAATCTATGCATGCGCTGGTTGATCGTTCCAAATGTTGTGTTGAGTCAAATGGAACCTATTTTGAATAAATAATAACTTTCAAAGATAATATAATGTGTATTTTATTTTATATCCAAAAAGATCGGTTATTTTTGGGACATACCGTGTATTTAACTTTCAGGAAATTTCTGATAAGCAAACGCGTCGCCTAAACACAAATGCAAACACAATATAATGTGAGATATCCTTCTTTTTCTTCCCACTTTTTTTTTAGTTTTCGCGCGGTTTTGTCTTTGCGTAACTTTATTTGTTTTATTTAATTAGCAGCTCTAAATTTCTGAAATTTTTCACAATTGCCAAACGAATTAAAACTGGTTTTAATTGTTTTGGCGTGCGGCTGGACTTCGAAATTCGTCGCCACTGACATTCAAACATAATTGTGTAGCTTCTTCCCATTTTGGGATTGTTTTAAGAATTTCTGATTCTAACAAGAAAATGGTTGTAAAAGATGTAAAGAGTAAAACTCATGCACGTCGCTCAAGAACCACTGAGAATATTTCGTCGTTTTTAGGAATTGGGCATTCCACAAATGTCATTACAACGTCATTATAAAGGTCAGTTAACACAAAAACTAAATCCGGCCGATCATCAACAACGTCGTGTCTTTGCTGATTCGGTCCTTAAAACTGATGTGGAATTTCATCGAAAAATCATCTTGACTGATGAGGGCCATTTCGACATCGATGGCTACGTCGAGAAGCAAAACTGGGGCTCGAACAACCCAAGATTTATTGTAGGAATGGTACTCCATTCTCAAAGTGTAACTGTTTGGTGCGGTTCATGGTCCAGCGAGGTCATTGAACCTTACTTTTTCGAAAATGAGCAACAATTACGGTGAATGGATTGCGATATCGAGAGATGATTAATGTTTTTTATTACCAAAATTTAATGGCAGTGATCTGGTCAATGTTCACTTTCAACGAGACAGTGCTCGAAGAGGTGATCGCAATTGGCCATCGAGATATTTTGGTGTAACACCTTGCGATTTCTTCCTTTGGAGCTACGTGAAAGCTAAGGCCTACACCAACAGGCCAACGTCGATTCAAGACCTCAAAGATGGAAGTCGTGAAGCTACTGAGGGCAGCCACTTTACGAAATCGTGATGGAAAACGTCAAAAAAAGGATACCTTCCAGTAAGCGTAGCCGTGGAGGTAATTTGATATTGTTTTCCATTATTAATAGCATATATATCTCTTTACATTGAAATAAACAAAAGATCATTTATCTGAAAAAAATGCCATTTTCTTTGACTGCCAAAATAACACCTTTTATTGGAAAACCCTGTAATAAGTTTTATGCAAATCTAGCTTGCACCTTTTCGGCATTTATTTGTCTATTCAAAGTGATACCTGCATACGAAAATTCAACAAATTTGAACTTTAAAAATATATGCCTCAGTAAGATCGGTAGCTGGTCCACTTTTTGAAAACAACTAAATAAATTTCAAGCAAATCGAACCAAAATTTCGATCTGTTTAAATAGATTGGTTCTAAGCACACTTTTCGGAAATATCGTCTCAGTGGTCTTAGAGTCTCTCGGTTAAATAAATAGCACATACAAACAACATCTTGTTTTATTGCTACCCTAGTTTGCACAACCAAATCAGCGCAGAATGTCAGAATCTTTCGAATCCATGCACAGATTTATTTCAAGCTCAAGGATGAAGTTTCTGCACCGAATCAAGCATGCAGAGGCACCGTGAATTTCTATAGCTATTTGAGCTGTGTTTGATGCTGTCTCATTCAGTACAATACGCATATACTACAATTCATACAAACTTTCAAAAGTGTGTCCGCTGTGTTTTACTTCTTTTCAAATTTCACTCTTTACTTCTTCATTCGAATACTTTTACTTTTACACCTTTTCATATTGCCAATTTAAATCCTGGGTTTTCAACATTTAAGATATAAGTGCATGTGTGTTTAAATATAATATATCTACTATATCTATAAATAATTTATGTATACACAGTTAGTCTATATATGAGAGTCGTCTATTATGTATCGATACTAACGAACAAAAACAAAAATCAATCATCGAAAATAACTTTATTGTTTTTCGAAGTATTCTGGATTAAGAAACATACTTGAAGCACTTTTGATCCTCTGATTGAGGTATCTCTAAACGCTTTAATCGTCTCTTCACGTGCGAAAAAACGTTGACCTCTCAATTTCTTTTTTAGTGCCGGATATAAAGAGAAGTCATTCGCTGTCAAGTCAGAACTATACGTTGGATGACGCATCAAATCGATGTTTTGAAAACTTAAAAATGCAGTTGTTGTAGTCGGAGAGCTCGCACTGTCATGATGAATAGTGATTCGTCTTTGGTGGTTGGATTTCCTAATTTCTTGAAAGACATTGCCAGTTGTCAGTTGGTTGTGTGCCACTCAGAATTTATTATTGCTGCCTAATGCGCGAACAACTTTTACTGGATTCGGCTCATATTTATATACCCATAACAGTCGATTTACTTTCTGAGTTATATTCGTGCAAAAATGAATGTGTGTTAGTCCCAAAAATGCATATAATTATGTTAATCTCACGAAAGCTCACAGCACGATCTGCCATTATTAGTTTGTGCACAGCATCAATTGTTTCCACAACAACAACTGAATTTGCCGACCTTCATTAAATTCGTCTTGAAGTGACCTCGAAAGAATTCACTATACCATCGATAAATACTGGTCCTTGATGGAGCTTCATCGCCAAAAATTTAATTAAGGTCATCGATACAATGTTGGTGAGTTAATCGAAAGTTGCAATAACTGATTGCGCGAAAATATTATATTAAATTTTTAGGCCAAGATGAATAGTTGAAGTTTTTGCAAACAATAGAAATAGCCGTCATCTTTCTGGGTATACAGGGTTGAGTTGAGTTGAAGCCCCTGTTGGCCAAAGAACAACGTGCTTAGGTCAATGTTCAAACCATTTTGTATGCCTTGTAAAAGCAACGAGATTACCAATTTTCGCTGATGCTAGGTCAGCGAGACAATGGAAGAGGAACTTGTGTCCACCAAGGATATGTTCAATAGACTTTTCCTCTTCTTCGTTAATAATGAATCATTAGGTAGCCCATTATTTTCTCATTAAGCATTATTAAACAGTGCCCTTTTATTATGCTCAGAGAACCGGCTTAGGGGGTAAGATGTTTTGATTTTTCCGCATCCAATTGCGGTAATAGCTGGTTGATCGTGTTGCACATGATCTCATTTAACCATCTATAATACGTGTATGTTTCTTTGGCGAAGGCCAGCATGTATTTTGCCGTGTACAAATGTAAATCTGCATCGTGCATATGTTTTATTGTGTACAGAATAGTTCCTTCCCTCACTAGTTCGTTTGTCATATCCGGGAAATTACTTACTGCAATATTTGTTGTTAGTTATAGGTAACTAATTAAATACGCTAGATTTTAGTTGTGAATACATTGTTGCGTTACGTTTATTTTTTTCTTAGTTCAAGCGTAATTTTTAAATCACATCAGCTTTGGCTCCACACCTACGTCCGCAGCTTTAAAATGGGACTTGCATTCACAAAAGTACACATTAAACATACATATACGTGTATGTATGAATATACCTACTTACAACTACGCATAGTTATTTTATAAGCCTATAAGTGGGCGAGTTGCTTGCAGACACCTGGTCTCTAATAAATACAATAGTATTTTAAAGGCGATTATTTAAGTAACGCAACGAGTGTTTTTATGCATTTAAATATTTATTTTCTTATTTACTCACATATACAATATATGTATTTTCAGACAGGCGTAACACAATGCATTTAAAAGACAATTCACTTGCATGACTGTCACTACTTCTGCCATATATGGTATATACATACATATATTTGCGGTATCAATTTGAGTTTTGAACGCATAGTTTTTACTTCTTGTTATATTAACGCACTTTGTGTTTTGTTGATCGAACTGGACGATGCGATAGTATAATTTACAAATCTTATTCATGAGACCGCATTTCTGTCTAGAACGAAAAGGGAGAAACTCACTTTTGATGACCATTTACAGGTCCCAGCTGATATAGGTATTGCTTCTTATTGCTACCAATAGAAGATTAAGAAAAGCCTGGATGGAAAATAGATACCCAGCGGAGAGAAGAGAGCTCTAAATAGAGAAACGAAACAACTAAAGTCAAAGTTATCTGATTTTAAAAACTAATATTTCAGTTCAAAAATCTTGAACCCACAAAAAACGATGAGCACAAGTTCTACAGAGCTACCAAGTACCTTAAGCGGCTAACCAAACCCAACGTCGCCGTGAGAGACTCAAATGGGTTATAGTGTAGGAATGATGAAATCAAAACAGAGGTTTCCTTTTGAACTTGCAAATAAATACGGGTATATGTGAAATAAAGAAAAGTTTATCACATATCTATGTTCCAGATATCAAGCATATCGAAATACACGTATTAATACGAACAGAACTCCAAATATTCACCTTGCCAAGGAGTCACCTAAATGTGTTCCACATATTAGGGCAATTCGAGCCATCGAATCTGTCCAAAACATACTTCCCAGCAGAAAATTTATTCCCATTGGTTATTTTGGTCCAAACCTACTGCTGTATGAAATTATGTGAAAATCAAACAATAACTACAAATTTTTCTAATAGATGACCCACAGGTTCACTTACCGGAAGAAAAGGTGTTCTTTATGGTAATTTGGACATAAAGCTACTCTTACACCAAATTTCATGTAAATCAAACGATTTAAAAATAAATTCGATTTTTTCGAATATATCAGCCCCAGGTCCACCATCCAGTAAACCATTTTTTATCGCATGCCTCCAAGTTTTAGGTATCTACTATCAGTGGTTTGGGCTGTTGGTTGATGTCAGTTATTCAGGAGAAAGCCTTTTATATATATAGACCGCCGAAAATAAAATTCCACGAAAGTCTCTTCACCAAATTTCAGAGACCGTTCGGCTGAAAATTGTTATATGGTAGTATATGGTAGGTATAATTTTCGGATTGATAAAAATGAAAATACACTATTTGGTGACTTAAAGCATTTAATTTATTCACATATCCTAAGCGATCTCCCTAAATGTGTAGGCTCATTATGCCATTTTGTCAGGTGATTATAATAATCTCGTATTTGTACCTACAAAGGCTACCTAATAAGAGGCTTCAATAATTAGGATAAAACTGACTACCCCATAATATTTCGTTATTACTGTGTACATATTTATACATTCATGACTATAAGCCCATAATAATTATTGTAGTAGAATAGAATGACTAAGTTAGGCCATTGAAACGTCGGCTTTCCGTCAATTTCCGCGAATTTAGAGACCAAAGTTCCAAGCCATTCACCTTGTTTACGTTTTTATCATTTGTCGAGAGATGTATGCCACTGCGCCTGTTGGCACAGATTTTTGTTGTTATTATATTGCAATTATTGCAATTGTTGTTGTGCGTTTCAGTAAACTATCAAACAGTCGAGCAGTTGATGTGCTTTAACAGCCGCAATAATGTCAAGACGACAAATTTATGTATAAGAAATAAAATATCTGAAATAATTAAATTTATCCACCTTTATTATACATATCATTATGAGGGGTATATTTGTGTTGACGGCTTTACTGTATTAAATTAAAATTTAATCACGCTTGTTTGACCAGATTGACCAGTCAATCATTTCGCTTTTCACCAATACTGATAAAATGTATTATGCTTGTTTGTGGGTGGAAATTAAGAGTTTAATTAGTTAATTAACTGAGCACTGATTGACATGGATGTATTTATATCATCACTGCGGCGCATAACAATATAAGTGAACGTATGCTAATAAAAACAAAGTTAAAATTTAATTAAGAAATGAAATCAAATAAAATCAAAATAAAATAAAAAAATATAAAATAAATTAAATTAATTAAAATATAAGAAAATAAAATAAAGCAGCAACTGTATCTTCTTAGTGTTCAATTCCATATAAATAGTAATGGATAGAGAAATATTCTAGTACTAAATTATAAAGTTTTTTATTCTTGAATTCGAATACAACTCTCCAAAAGAACGGTTTGTACGTTTACTTTCATACATAAGTATATATATACATATATGTATGTATGTATCATTGTTCTCCTAAATTCATGCTGATATTTAGAATTTTCATCAATTTATTTAACATTCTCCAAATAGTGTTTTTACTCGTATTCAATTCTTCAGCCAACATTCTCGTAGTAAAATTTGCATCGATACCATTGATTTCACGGATTTTCCACCAGTTCAGCATGATTACTAGTTTCTGGACGTCCTGCTCTAGGGTCGTCATTTAAATCCTCACGACCATTTTTAAATCGTGTAAACCACGTATAAACTTGCGTACGACTCATACAATCATCACAATAAACTTTTTTCATTAATTCGTATGTCTCAGCAAATTTTTTTTCAAGTTTGACACAAAATTTTATATTTGCTCTTTGTTCCATTTTTTTTTTTTTTGGATCCATTAGCACACTTTTGGTTTTATTGAAATGGCTGTCACTTTTACATCTGTCATCCGACTTACATGAAGTCAGGTGCGTTTGAAAGATGATGAATGTATCTTTTTAATGTTGCAAATTTTTACTAGGTGGCGCTGTATGTTGTATGTTATTTTTGGGACACACCGTGTAGCATATCATATCTCGATAGCAAAATCCATTCATTTTCGGAAACGCAAGGTCCAACGACCTCGCTATTTGGATCCAATTGGAGATTTCCAACGGAGTGGAGGTCTTCCCTTTACTCTGCAGCCGCTGTTTCTTGATTCGTATATCTCATACAGCTCATCATTCCTTCACCTGTGGCATTCGCCATTTTCAACTCGTAGAGGACTATGAATCTTACGAATAACATTGCTCTCGAAAACTCCTAACACCGACAAAGGAGTTATGTTGTTTAAAGAGTAGAAGATCAAAAGCTTATAAGACTTTCAAGAAAAGTGGCTTACAGTTACATTACTTAAAATACTCGTCCCTTCGTCGAAAATTTCTTGAACTTAACAAAAACTGTTATAATGATTACATAATTAAAGTTAAGAAAAATATTTTACACAATCCAAAGCTGTTCTACGTTTTTTTTTAAATCAAATTATTCAACTAACTCTCGAAGTAGCTTGTCCGTCTGTCAGCATTACGTACGTTCAGCAACAATCATTAACTCATCAACTATTTCTGAGGAAGATGTATTATACAATATCATTTGATGAATCTAAAATATTTTTTCAGTTATAGTCCAGATATGATTCCTACATGCTTTCTGAAGAGTTGTGCAAAAAATCTGTATTTGCCTTAACTCAACTTTTTAAATCCTCTCTCAAACAAGGTGTGTTCCCTACAATATGGAAGCATTATTTTATAGTACCCTTACATAAGAGTGGTTATAGGTCTAATATTGAGAATTATAGAAATATTGCAAAAATATCCGGTATTCCAAAGCTTTTTGAGGCAATCATTACTAGTCAGATAACGTTTTCGATCTCCTCACTATTATCCGATTCCCAGCATGGATATTGTAAAGGAAAATCAACACTTACAAATTTGCTTGAATTTGCGACAATAAGCAAACTGTTGGTATCTATATCGACTTCAATAAAGTGATAGGGTTAATCACTCATCTCATCCCTAAACTAGATCTTCTGGGCTTTCAACCAAAATTTCTTCAATGGGTTTCGTCGTATCTCTGCAATAGAATACAACGTGTAACATTTAAAGAGACTTTATCACAATTAATTAATGTCTCATCAGGAGCTCGTCAAGGTAGCCATATCGGCCCAATTCTGTTTCTTTTATTTATAAACGATATATCTTCGGTAATAAAGCATTCAAATAACTTGTTATGTGCCGATGATGTAAAACTTTTATGTCATATACCTCATTCGACGAAAGGCGTTTGTTACAAAACGATCTGGACAATTTAGCTATTTGGTGTGATAACAACGACATGCCCTTGAATCTTTAGAAGTGTAAGACCATGTGCTTTCCACGAAGACTTGTTCAACCTACTCCTTAAATAATTCATAACTGTAATCTATAGCAAGTCTTCTTAAAAGCTAAAAATGCTTTAGCGTTTGTCAAAAGATGGTCAAAAGAACTTAAAGACCCTTTTGTAACTAAAGCACTTTATACAACTTTGGTAAGGCCAATATTAGAATATGGTCCACTGATATGGAACCCCAAATCCGAAAAGTTGGAATCTGTTCAAAAACAAATTTTTACTTTTTGCTTTAAGACATTTCCGATGGAACTCTACGAAAAATCTTCCTCCCTATAGCAACCGTTTAAAGCTTCTAAATCTACTTACTCTCGCAAGTCGTAGAGAAATGTTAGGCGCATTGTTCGAAGTGAAGCTTCTTAACGGATCTATTTGTAGTACACGGCTCTTATCTGAGGTAAACTTTAATGTTCCCACTCGCGTATCTAGACAGTTTAGGCCTTTATTATTAAAGTCATGTAAAAGAAATTATGAATTGAATAAACCCTCTCGCCGATTGTGTCACAATTTTAATTTTCATTCCAGCACCTTCGATCTCTCAGACTCACTATTCTTACCTCTCTCAACAATTAAATTTTAAAATTCCATATTTACTAAATTTCAGCTGTTGAATAATTATTTTTCAGTAACTGAATAGTTTTAAATCTCGACGTTTAACAAACGCTTCCCAATCATAACTCGGCATATTCCGTACGTTATGCGGATGCCACCTCTTATGTCGGTTGGGCGGGTATTCGTTGGGCTTATTATTATTATCAGGTGTTGTCGGCGCCCATGCCTCCACAGCATATAGCAGGACGGGAATGATAAGCGACTTGCAGTTGCAGTTTAGTTTTCGTTCGCTGAGAGATATGACTTTACTTCTCAATTGTCTACTCAGTAAAAAGTATCACCTGTTGCCAAAAGTGATTTTGAGTTGGATTTTCAGCCTGACATTGATGTTGGTGGTAATACTATAGGCGAAGTTATCTACGACTTAAAAGTTATGACTGTCAACAGTAACGTGGGAGTCGAGTCGCGAATGCGATGACTGTTTGTTTGATGACACGAGATATTTCGTTTTGTAAACGTTTACTACCAGATCCATATCCATCGCTTCCTTATCCAGTCTGGAGAAAGCAGAACTCAATGCGTGTTCGGTGAACCCAATAATGAAAGTCAGTTAAGACGATTTTTCGATGAATTTTCGGATTTTGTTTTGGTTTTACGATCGCTGCTGACGGACTTGGTATTATCTTCATTTTGGATTCGTCAACAGATGTTCCCGACTTCACCAACTCGAGAGATTGTTTGTAATGAATACATATGTTTCAAGGTACAAGAATGCGTATTATAGAGGTGTCGGCTGGACCCTCCATACAGCTTAAAGTACTTTCCTTTTGTGATATGATAGCTGTATTTGAAAGAAGCTAACAAACGTATATTTTAAGATCTTTGGCCGCAAGTCCGTAAATTTATTTTCGGCCTGTGAAAGTAGTTTGAGATCGTGCGCACCTCTTGCCTCATATTCATTCACGTGTAGAAGGTAGTCTCTCCTGGAAGCATACTTACTTATTGACTAACCTAACAATGTTCTTCATTCCCACACAAAGAAGCACATGAGTGATCTTAATTATCTACAAGTGTTTATATGAGTGTGTGCACAGGCCTTTGTGGAGAACTTTAGAAGTATACTTACAATGAAGAACATTTTGCTTATGAGCATGAATATTTATGTGCGTTAACGCACTTTCGTTGATGAGTACAAGAGTGTGAAACACAATTTGCACCATTAATAATGGTCATTAGAAACTTTTCCGTCTTGTTGAAATACACGTATCATGCCAACAGCTAACTTACTACTGTCGCTACTACTTGGGCTCTTTCTGTTTCTTCAAATTTAATTCCTGCGCATTTTATCTTTCAGTTGCTGTAATTAGATCTCATAAACGCGCTCGTAAATTACCTTAGGCATATAATTCGAAGTGACGTCCACAGACCGCCTTATAGAAATTTGTCAATGAATTCTTGTATATATTATATTATATATTTGTGTGCTTATGGCTATTTCCTCATTACTTAATTTTTATTGTATTTATTTGCGTGTTTCCATTTCATTTGTGACACGTGATAATTTACCGACACTTCCAACGTGTCAAGTAGTCTAACGGTGCAATCGGATTTTGCGCCAACGTTTAATTACATTGACACTTGCAGGGATTTAGAAAAGAACAAAAATATACTTGATAATTGTGTATTATTTACTCTGGAGTTATAATGATCTTCTGTTTGTTGAGGAAGGCATAAAGTACTTTTTCTAAGCCGACCACAAATGGGGTAGCTTTTTTCATGTCAGAAATAATCTCGGATGCGGAGGAGAGACCACTATTCGATTTTTTTTTTATAATCTTGTCTAATGAGGCCGCCAAACTACAAAATTTAAGGTTGAAATCATATGAAAGATAAATTTTCATGTTTGAATATTCAAATAAGGTCAAAAAATATTTATTTATTTTAATATATAATTTTATTTCTTCTCTTTTTATGTATAAATTTCTATGATTTGGCATGTATGTAATTTTGTTCTATTCTATTGACATTAACCTACAAAAATACGCAAGTCACATTCCGCGTCATATTTGTTTACCTCAGGGAATATGTCGAGTTTCGTTCCAAGTAAATCGCATTTGCGGCATTTGTCGCTTTTCTTATTTCATCGAAAGAAAAAAGCAGCTGAAGCTCACCGGTTGCTGGTAGAAACTTATGGTGAACATGCTCCAGTGATTAGAACATATGAGACATGGTTTCGTCAATTTAAAAGTGGAGATTTCGATTTGACAGACAATGAACATCCTGGTGCAGCGAAAAAGTTCGAAGACGAGGAATCGCATGTTGATCCAACCCAAACGCAACAAAAATTGACAGAAACACTACATGTGACTCGAGGAGCAATTAGCCAACGTTTAAAAGCCATGGGAAAGATCCAGAAGTATGGAAAATGGGTGCCACACCAGCTGAACCAGCTGAACGATAGACAAATGGTAAATCGAAAAACCGTTTGTGAAATGCTGCTTCAACGATTTGAAAGGAAATCTTTTCTGCATCGAATTGTCACGGGGGACGAAAAATGGATTTATTTTGAGAACCCGAAGCGAAATCATGGCTTTATCCTGGTGAAGCTGACCCATCGACTGCATGGCCAAATCGCTTTGGTTGTATTTGGTGGTGTGGTGTACTACGAGTTGTTAAAACCTGGTGAAACGGTGAACACGGATCGCTATCGACAACAAATAATCGATTTGAATCATGCGTTGATCGAAAAACAGTCGGAATGGGCCCGAAGACATGGCAAAGTTATCTTGAAACATGTAAACGCGCCGTCTCATACCGCTAAACTGGTGAAAGACACATTAAAAACACTTAATTGGGAAATATTATCGCACCCGTCGTACTCTCCAGACCTCGCTCCGTCCGACTATCACCTTTTCGCATCTATGGGACACTCCCTTGCAGAGCAGTGGTTCTCTAATTTTGAAGAAGTCGAAAAATGGCTCGTCGAATGGTTTGCCTCGAAAGAGAAAAAGTTTTTTTGGAATGGTATTCAAAATTTGCTTGAGTGATGGGCGAAATGTGTAGAAACCAATGGTCAATACTTTGAATAAAAAAATTTTGAGATTCCTCTGAAAATTAAGTGTTTTCTTTATCGAAAAACCGGCAAACTTCAGCAAAAAGAAAATTTTATATTTTTTATTAAGCTAAAAGCAAAAGAGTAGTATGAAAAACGCTTAACTTCCGTTTGCTAAGATATTTGAATGACTATTTGCTATGGCTTTTGAACTTTTCCAGTAAAAATTGTAATAATTGTTATTAAATTGAATTCAAATTTATGTTAATCATTAACCCCATTTTTAACTTATTCGTTATAACTTTAAATTATACTTGAAAAAAATTTCCTACCGGCTGAAATCTCAGTTCGGGCTATGATACAAAATAAAAGTAGTTTCCTTCAGAAATTTTTTGAAAAATATTAACCATCTGACATAAAAAAGCAAAACCTTTCAATGTATTAAACAAAAAATAAAGAAAAATAAAACGTGCTCACAAACTCAAACTCAAAGGCTTTGCATTATATTTTCTGAAATCTAATGGAAATAAAATTATTTTCAGGAGACTTAACATTTTTTTATAAAAAAAAACATATGTATATGCAATGTTTTTAAAGTGCCAATATTTTGAAGTTAAAATTAAAATATTATATAATGTCAAAAAATTTTTTCTGTCAGTTTTATTATTTTATATATATTGAGTGAAACCACATACCTTCCTTTTTTGTATCAAGGTTCTGACTATAGTTTAATGAACTTCACCATCTAAAACTGCAATTTCTATCAATCTGATTTTAAGAAAATAATAATAACATTATTTTTTCTATTTCTCAGTTACAGATAAAAAGATGATGTTACTGCTATCCAGATGAAGCCCCCTTTTGGGTCATCCTCTTAGTAAATTTGTGCAGGTAAATTAATATTTTAATACCTATACCTTGATTTTTTTATATAAAATTAATATGACAACAAGTGTTAAATTGCCGGTAAAATTGTTAAATTGTTCTCCATAATACCTACAATCAAATTTATCACTGTTGTAGAAAGAGGCTGAGTGTGGGTGAGACAACAAGAATTATCTACATTAGGTGCTGATGAGGAAAAAATTATATAAACGAATTGAAAAAAGTTAACAAAAAAATATTTTATTTTACCGCCACAAAATTCCCCCATATTTTTTAAAAAAGTTATCCATCAAAATATGCACCCCCAACAGCTGTTTGTTGGATTCAATACGCTCATTTTTGTATATTTTTATTTGTATAAAATCTATGGTATCCGTAGGGTGTTCGCGTGTTTAT